>BJBW01000686.1:17582-139520 GCA_004320125.1 Scolopax mira | reverse complement strand
AGCACCCTACACTTGCCCTTGTTGAATTTCATTAGGTTTCTCCCAGCTCAACTGTCCAGCCTGTCCAGGTCTTGCTGGATGGCAGCACAGCCTTCTGGGGTGTCAGCCACCCCTCCTAGTTTTTGTCATCAGCAAACTTGCTGAGGGTACATTTCATCCCTTTGTCCAGGTCATTGATGAATATATTGAAGAGGACTGGACCCAGCAGTCCTTGTTACAGACTTCCAGCTGGATTCTGCACCCCTAATCACCCCTCTGGTTTCTGTCTTTTAGCCAGTTTTCAGTCCACTTTATTTCATGTATCTTTCCACATATCTTGCTGCCTGAAAGAGTAGTTAGCTAAACTCTTGAATTGGCAAAAAACAGAGGTTTGGAAAGCTTAAATATTTTAATGGGGGACCAAAAAACCCCCCAAAAAACAACAAAACAAAAAGAAACAAAGAGGAAGAAAGGTTTACACAATAGTGAGACACAATGTAGTCAGGCTACTTCTCTTGAATCTGTTATTTATGTCCTTGATTTGTCACAGTTTATTATGAAGTTAAGGTAATTTGGAGGCTTTCTTATAAACTAAAGTGGATACCAAATTAAGGAGGGGAAAAAAGTAAAAAGGCCTTTAAGAGAGCTGGTGGAAGACAAACTCATGAAAATGTACTTTTTGTACATCCGTCCATTTGCCAAACTTTCTATTAAATTTGTGGAGCATTTTCTTTTACTTTCTCATCGGGTATTTGATTTTTTGAAGCTTGTTTGGGGCGTTGGGGAAAAAGATGTTACTTTGTTAGGGTTATTACATGTTGGTTTGTATCAGCAGATGCCTCCCCTTTCCCTGTCCAGTCTCTTTCCTCCTCCTCTCTGCTGGGATAGCAAGAAAGTTTCTAGAGGGTGGGAACAGGGAGGCAGAAGGAGAAAAACCACTGGAACCATGGCTTTTGCATACCGCCTTTTGCCCCTGTGGACCAGACACACAAAAGCACAAGCCCTGCTGGCTTTGGGAGCCTGTGCCCCTTGATGTGGGTCTGGATCAGCCCCATGCCAGCTTCTCTGCCCTGCATGGGATGTCACAGGCACCCCATGTCCCCTCTTTTGGTAACCTTCAGTGGGAGCTGTTAATCTCCCAGTACTTGCGGTATCCAGGAGGTCGGGATGACCAAACTCCTCCATTGGTTTGCCTGGGAAAGGCGAATGGCAGCTGTCGTATTGTTTTAGCATCAGGTTACTTCTGAGTGCAGGGCTGATGTTATTTTTAGTGTGTGTGTGTCCGCCTGCCTATTGTCTATATATGACTGCATGGGTGTGTCTTGGAGACAAGGGAGAATGGTTCTTTTCCTGCAAAAATGTAGTTTCCCCTAGCAAGGTGAGCAGTGCGCAAGAATGTAGCAGGAAGCAAGCAACAGGGGAGAGAAAAAAACACATACGGATTCTTAATTTATTTTTTTTAGTGAGCCCTTTCAGGCAAGCTTTGCTTGCTGGACGTCATCGTTGACGGGGGTCATCCTGAAGTAAATACAGTTATTGGCTTTCCCCCTTGCAGAAGAGGTGTGCCTGCCTGGTGTTGGTGAAATTGCACTTGGTTATCTCCCCTAGCAGTGCACCTGGTCAAGGCTCTGTCTGGTAAGAAAATGCAAGTTTTGCAGCAGGAAAGTCTTACTTACCACCCCTGGGAAGGGCCCTGGTCCACATCAACTTGTTAGAAGAAATGTGTGCATCCCATCAGCAGCTGCATCCCTCTGAAGAGCATCCTTTTCATTTAGCAGTGCCACCTCCCCAAAAACGACACAAAATCCTTTGTGGAGGTTTTGCGTGTGCTGCCCAGGCTTGTCCTTTCCCACTGACAGGGATCACAGATGCTCTGCAGGGAGGAGTCTTCCCAGTGCAGGGCAGTCTGGCAAAAAGCAGGGTAGTGGGATACAAGTCACAAGAGAGGCCTTGGGACAGAAATGTAGGGAGCATTTTTTAAAAAAATTAAGAGTAAGACACTTCCTTTCTTCTTGTGCTTTTGCAGACCCAGGAGATAGGAAGATGTGCAGTAAAAGCAGTTCTTGCCCTGCTTCTATATCTTGCTGGGGTAAAATTTTCTTGAAGCAGTCTCTGTAGAATAAATTTGTTGATATTTGGAATGTAAGCACTAAAAATAATGAAGCCATTTAGTGTTCCTGGAGATGCCATGTGTACTTCTGAAAGTACTTTATTATGGTTCAGCATTAGTTAATGGGTGCTTACAATTAACTGTTGCAACTCACGTTGTCTCTCGTTTCTTTCTACTGAGGATTTTTCTTCTTTAACACAGATTAACGTGCTGTTCTAGTTCATACAACATTTACGAAATCAGCAGCAATTTGCAGAGAAAGAAGGATAACCACACATGTGCTTCTGGAGCAATGCTGCCTGTGAGCTGTCCTATCTCTGTGACCAGGTTGGGCTGAGGAGGTGGCTGTTGCTCTCCATCCCACCTTGGGGCCTGTGAGGACATGGTCCGTGTTGTGCTGAACTCACCTGGTTGTGAAGATGGATTTTCCTCTGTCCTTGGCTTCGTAGCAGGGTCTGGTGGGCAGCTGTCTGGGTGATGGAACTTCTGCCTTCACTAGGTTTATAGTAATTTCAGCATTACTGGGGTGGACGCAGGCTGGTTTTGTTCAACTTGGCCACAAAAAGCAAATATTTGGAGCATTTGAACAGATGTGATGTGCTCTGCAACTATCCAGAATTTACTTTCTAAAAGAACCTGGCTAAAAATAAATAGAAGAGGTTCTTTATTTCTGCCTACTTTTTTTCTCCTTTTCTTCTATACAGCTTTTTTGGCAGGTCAAAACACTTTCATTATCTAACTACTCTTTCCAGCGTTTCATTGTTAAGTGTTTGTTAATTAGACTTAACGAATGGAACTACAGGAGTCTTATCTGAAGGCAAAGTAATTGGCAATAGGATTCATTATGATCAGCGCAACTCTAAGGAATGTTAAATTAATTCATAATAATGTGACACTTAAACATTAAGCATATTGTTACTAATTACAGATGCACTTTTACCTTATCTGCTTTTAGTATTATTGCCTTTTACTATCTATACTAGAGGGCCAGCTTTCTGCTACCTATCTTTTTACACTGATAATTCTAGACTTCTATAGGTAATTAAACTATTTGCTTAATTTGTCTCTTTCACAGACAAATAGCTATTTGCTATTTGTCTCTTTCATGTTAATTAGATACATGAGTGTGAAAGCTAGGAAGCTGATGTAAATATATGTAATTTATTATGGAGATTCTTTAACTGTGGGTTGTTACATATAAGTGACAGTGTAATTAATAAGGATGATCTGTTGCTTGCCATCTTTCATGGGAGAAAGGGGAGGAGAGAGATGTCAAGCATTCCCACACTTATGATTTATACAATATCTATGGTTAGTTATTACAGTTGTTTGAGAACACAACACCATTTATTTTAAATAAAATTATATACTTGATATTTACATTTAATAAAAAATTGCCTAAAATTAGTTAAACCCAGCTCTGAGTCATCTTGCAGCTTTGTCATCTAGCATTTGTGGCTTTGCAACCAACTTTTGTTTATTGAATTAGTTTACTTGCTTACCTGGTACTTTAAAAATGGGAATGCATTAAAAAAATGTAAAAAAGAAAAAATAAAAATCATTGTCCTAATTGTCTGTGAGACACAGTAGAGCCAGGTGGTAGAGTGGGCACATCCCAGTAAGGCGAGACAGGTGTGTGTCCCATCAACCGCCTTTACTGTTTAAAACACACTGCACCACGCTTCAGGATTCAAAGGTGCTTATTAATACTTGCTTTTCCATACAAAGCACTCCAGTATTCTTCCTCTGGGCCCAAAGTATTCACAGTGAAGCTATTTGCATGTAAAAATTTGATGGAGATGTCGTTTCTGTGTTTCCCAGCATTGCTTGCCCTGGCTGCCTGGGACAGGGAGCCTGGAGGACGTTGCTGGAAAAAGCAAAGGGAGAGTGGGGGGAAAAAAAAAACCCAACACAAAAAAACCCCCACTACCCAAACAAAAAATAAGTGGAATTTCAACATGACTAGAATGATCAAGAAGTTACCAAGAGCCTTAATGACCATTTGGTACAGTATTTATGTTTCATCATGGATCTCATGCTTTGCTATGCTTAAAAGTCTATGTTGCTATGCCGATTAAGATTTAATTTGGCTGTGGTGCTGGGACATGCCATGGTCTGGCAGAGCATGTTGAAGGAGAGAGGCCCTGGCGTGATTTCATCTGGCCCAGTAAAGTGATTTTGATGCAGAAGGCATTTCTCTTGAGTTGTGCTGCTGTGCCGCAGCCACGGTCTGGCAAGAGCAGTGGGGCAGGTTTCTGCTCAGCTTGGTTTGTGCTTTTAAATCCCACCAAGAGCAAAAGGGGGGGTGTGTGTATACATATATAAATTTTTTTAGAAATAAAAAAGCAAATGTTCTTTCTGTTGGTGGAAAATAGTGATCAATAGTAATTAACTTGTGCCCTCTTACTTCTTTCCTCTCTGCGAGGAGAGCATTAGTGCTGGTTTCGCAGGGCTTCAGGAGGTACAGCAGTGCTGCCTCCTGCTCTGACAGCTCTTCTTCCCTTTCCATGCTTCAGCAGCAAAACCTCTGTCAGGAAAATGGCTGTGAAATCCCTTGAGTTGCAGCTGCTGCGAGGCAGTGCCTTAGAGGGGCGTTCTTATTTTATCATCTTTTTTTTTTTTTTTCCCCTCCCGCAAACAGCAGCGTGGAAGCAAGAAGAAAAGCTTCCGTGGGTTGTGCCTCCAAAGGTCATATAACACTTCATGTTTTCCCCGACATGACACAGCGTGACAGAACAAAGTATTTATCTTGTGTACTTGTCAGCTTCGTTCTGCTGGCTCCGAAATGATGAAATACTACCGAATATGCTGCTGCTTGTTTCCTTTAGGGACTTGCGCTGATTTGTTTAAAGTGTCGTCTGCACCCAGTAAATGCTTCATTTATTACAGCTGACTCCTGAAAAATCTCCAAGGGAATGTATCAAGGCATTGTGCAAATATTATTTTCTTTATTTGCTGTTGTTTACTTATATCCTTATATAAATGCAGTCCATAATGGTAAATTACGATTCTTAGGTGCCACCTGCGTGCAGGTGTTTTGAACCTCACCCCTGGTGAAGTTTCTGGAGACGCACTCCATTTCCATCAGAAAAATGCATTTTGACTTTTGATGGGGTTGAGCTTAATTGTTAATTATCACGGTGAGTCACTAATGAGCTGTTGCCTCAGGAACTTCGTAGGGCTTCTCCTCAAAATTTTCCCCATTACTTGTTCTGATGCTTAAGCGAAAATAAAAATATATCTCTTGCAAAAGAGGTATGGGGAGAAGTGAATGTTTGAGATCATGTGACCCTTGTAACTAATATTTGATGCAAAGGCTTTCAGATTTAACTCTCACTATCGTGTTAGGCTTTGTGGGTGATATTTTTTAATTTATTTTTTCTTAAAATAAGCACTTCTCTGTTGTCCCTGGAGGATAATGGAGAATCCAAATTCCTCTCTCAGCAAAACAATCAGTGCAAAAATAATGAACATCAAAGAGATAGAGGGAAGCAGTTTGGACACAGTACTAATGGCTAATGTTATTGTGTGTCAAAGTAAAGAATTAAAATGTGACTCCAGGTTCCTAAAAGGGTACTTGCTGTGAATTTGAAGGCTGTGTGTGGTTCAGGGGAGCAGCTCTGGTGCTTTCTGTCTTCTATCCCCCAATGCTTGTGTGGGCTAGCAGAGGTACCCTGCAATTCACTGCTAAGAACAAAAAGGACCTTTGGGCACATTAAGGAGCCCCTCTGACTGATGCTCCAGTGGTACAAGCTTTATTTGGGCTTACAAAATGCATATGCATTGTGTTATGTGTATTTTTGCATCCTGCTATGTATGCATCCACACAGTATACAATGATGTATGTCTGTGCAACATTATTGATACTGCGTATCAGTACGGGAAGTAATGGGGTCTGTATTTTGGATGTTTTATGGTATTCTGAGCTCTGGTCCAGCAGCCATCTGCAGAGGTTATACTACAGAGGTTATGCATTCACTGAAAAAATACAAAAATCTAGGAGGAAAATAAGCATATTTGTAGGTTTTCCTTCTAGGTAAATAAGCAGTGCTGGGGAAGGAAGGCCTTCTCTGTATCATGGGAACTTGTAAATGGCAAATTAGATTCCTTGCTTGAATAGTATTCTTGTTTTAATTTACTGTGGTGTGCCTTCCACTCTGTCCATGCAGGTTGGAGAGGGAGAAGGGCCCCACTCCTCTTGGATGTCATTTCTTGCTGCAGCTCTGGACAGGGTAGCCAAACAGAGCTTTACAATGATGTTTAGGAGCTGGTCCAGGGGCCTAGGGTTCCTATGCCCCAGGTTTCCTGGCATCCCTCTATACCAGCCACTTCACCCTCACCTTGGTTCCTGCTCCTTCTGTTTTCTTCTGGTAAGCTTTTAGGGTGCGAGGGCTGTTTTCTCCTATGTGGCTGTGCAGTGTCTCCTAGGTTTTGGCTTGTGGTGGGGGAGTTACGGAGAAAGTTGCCACAATGGTGGCATAAGGATAAATTTGATGACGATGGAATTGAGAAGCTCAACTACTACGTTTCCTTTATGTTATGGTGAGCAGATTTGCTGCTATCTTCTACTGGGCAGTGCTATGTGTGTGCACATGTTGGTCCTGACTTCAGGTGCTCCTTGTCTGTGTTTGCTTCCAGAGGCAGGGTGTGAAAATGTGAGGTTTGTGTGCCAGCTGCTGAAGTGTCCACGTTTTTACCCTAGATGGGGAGGATTTGTCTTGAGTGGGAATTGTAAAGAGAAGCAGGTGATCATTGCCGATCCAGCCTTGTGATCCAAGATAAGAGGGATTGTATTTCTGTCCCCTGTTTTACATGAACTGGCCAGCTACAGCTTGTGAGAACTCCTTAGTCTCCAAAGTTTGTTTAATCACAGTGGTTTAAGAAGTGACCTTAGGTGTCAGGCTACTCTTGTCCTGTATGGGCCTGTGTATCTCCTCCCTGGAGAGGAGGACTCAAGTGTCCCTGCTGGTGGGGTGGACACTTGCTTGAGGCAGTAAGAATCAAGGATGCTGGTCCCACTAAGTTGCTGTCACTGGGATAGTCTATCACTGGTAAGATGATGGCTTAGTGCTCAAGAAAGTTTGGCTGTATCTGTCCCTTGGAAGAGAAATTTCCTCCTGTCATGGGGAGAGCTTCAGTGAGTTGGTGAAACGTCCTCTGTGTCAAGGCAAACTCCTTAAAAATAATTGGTGTCAGTTATTTCTATGTTAATATTTCACTGCAGCTAATTTAGCAAACAGATGGTGGTCCATATTATGGCATATGAACAGGGCTTTTCCCTGGGCCAAATTATTACCTCCCCGGTTTTCAATTAGCAAAGCCTGCCAATTACCTGGAGTGGTTTTCCTTTTAATTATGCAGCTATTAGGGCAGGTAGGTAGCCAGCCTGGGGGGAGGAGGAGAGAGCTCAGCAGCATGGGTGAATCCTCATTAGAAAACCCATAAAAACAAACCAAAAAGGAAAAGCCACATGATAGGAAAGAGGAGGAGATGCACAACAGGGCAGTGCCATGCAGGAGCCGTCTTTCTGCTCGGTGAGCATTGATAAATAGCTTTATATTGCCCATCTGGCAGGTTGTGGCACATAGGAAAGGTGAGGTCTGGAAGATGCTCTGACTTGGTGGTCTGCTGGCCATGCACTTACTTTTAGCTTGATGGAGTTGACTGGTTGAACAAGAGGAGCCCTGAGGGAAAGCCGGCCCCCAAGCAAACAGCAGGATCCTGCTGACTCCCCATGCTGGTGCAGTTGCAGGCAGGTCTTTGCTTAACGTCCAGGAGTGGCAACATGCGATGTTGGCTGATTTATGGAGTCTCTGGTTGTCATCTTGTTTCCTATCCCAGCTAATAACAATTCAGGCAATGAAAAGATACTTCTTTTCATAATTATAGACAACTCATTTTCCCTTTGAGCCACACGCTTAAATCATCAGGGCATCCTCTTTGCCTGAATTGTTTCCTCAAGCTTATCTTCCTCTCCAGATCAGTCTTTCATTGTATTTTGTTTTGATGAGACTGTTCATCTTCCCTCGGTTCTGCCGCTACCAAACCCATTCTCCCATTGTCCTCGAGGAGCAGGAAAGGAGATGGAAGAGGCCTTGGGCTTGAATTAGGCAGTTATTAGGTTGGGTCTCCTTTGGGATGGAGATATTAATACAGCATCATGAAATATGAGATCTCTCTTCACTTTGGGTGACTCTGATAATGAAAGAGCATAATTAATCATATTTGGCTCTGCAAAGGATATGTAATCTGGGAAAAACACCTGCCCTAAAGGTGGCAGGAGTACGTGAGAGGAGCAATGAAATGGAGAGGAGCTGCAGCAGCCCAGGCTACTTCCAGAGGAGGAGTATTCATCAGCATGTGGGGGAGCCTTTAATTGACAGGATTTTGTTGTGGTTTGATTCTTCCTTTTTTTCCGTAGCATGCTCAGTAAAGGTACTTGAGGTTTCAGTAAGATGGAGAGTAATAGTTGAGCAGCTGTGCACATGCCAAGGATAAGGCAGGGAAAAACAAGGGCTCTGTAACCCTTCTGGGAAGTCTATCCCACCCCTGCATCCCTGTGTAGCCTTCCCCACTGGGGCGCTTCCCTGTGAAACATGTGCAGAGGTGGCTGTGGCCATGTTTCTGTGCTAGGACCAAAATCACAGATGTTCTCCAGCTGGGGCACAAGGTAGAGGTGGGGACCGTGGGGACAGAGAGTCTCTGAAGCTGTAATGTGCCTTCGTAAAGAGACCACTCGTCAGCGAAGAACACAGAAAGCATATTTACTGTTCAGACAGCACGTGAGACTGCTAAAACTCTCGCTGATTTTTTCTTCTCCTGTTTTTTGGTTGTTTGTTTTTTTCCCCCTTTCCTTTTTTTTTTTTTTTAAGCTGTCCTATACGTGGCTGTATGTGGAGCCCTGGCATGTTGCAAATAACGTGTCCTGAATTCTCTGTTTGTTGCGCACAGCCCTTCCTTGTGCATTCTCCTCAAGTCTCCCCCAGTGGAGGGAAAAACTGTAACTTGGTGTGCACTTTACAACATATATATAGGTAACATTTTAAGTGCAAGCTCAGTTTTGTGCCTTTCCTGGTTGCTGCAGCGTGCACCATAGCATTGCAAAGTCAAGGAGCCCCTCTGAGTCAAAAGCAGAGTAAGCTTTGCTTGCTCAAGTAGCTGATTTAACCCCCAAAATAATTATCCTTTATTTATTAGCACATTAAAACATCTTTAATTAGGTTTTGGTGCAGTATCTTGAATCCTTTGACTGGAAAGTTTTCTCACTCATAACTTACAAGTCAACCCCTTTGGTGTGGCGTTGCAGCTCCAAAGATTGTGTGGAGCTAATTAAGTAATAACGATTGAGGTGCGGGGTATTTCCTTGGGATTAATGACTGTCTGGGAGGAGATGATGGCCCAAGGTGTAGCCAAAGGCCATTAATATCAGCCAACTATTAATTCTAAAAAAAATGCCATGTGCCAAGGTCGTTGCTGCTATTAGAAGTCGAGGGCAATAAGGATATGGGGGGGGAGATGAAATAACATGAGAAGTATATGGATTTTGAGAAAATGTAATATGGTTTTAATGAGTATCTGCGCGATGTACCTGTTTGATTAGTCAGTCTGCTTCTTCCCTCCATTCCTCACCATTCTGTCCAAAGCTTAATGGGCAGGATCATGGCAAGCAAGGGTGATGCTCTCCTCATCTGGTGTTTTTTTTTCTTAATGGGCCCTTGTATTTTGTCCTCTCTTTATGCAACCAAAAGCATTGAAAGTGTTGTGGCTTAGTGGGATGAAAGGCTAAGTTGCCTGTGTGAACAGGAGGGTAAAGAGTGGTGCCGTTGAAAAACCCACAGATTGGCCAAGTGCTAATTTGGGATTAACTTGAATTAATTAAAAACTTGGGGCCTTTGGTGGTCATCTTGGCTCTTGGGGCCTGCTGGGAGAGATAGTCACGGCCAGAGGAAGCTGTCAATCTCTGGGCCTGCTGGGAGCAGTAGTCACCCTTTGGGGCCTTTGGCGGCCATATTGTTTGCCTGGTCTGCTGGGAGCAGAAGTCCAGACTCTGGGTGCCTGGTGGCCATCTTGGCTCTTGAGGCCTACTGGGAGCGGTAGTCAGAGCAGCCGGTGGCCGTTTTGGGTCCTGGGCTTGCTGGGTGTCGTAGTACCGGGCAGGGGTGCATGGTGGCCATTTTGGTTCCTGGAGCCTGTTTGGAGTGGTAGTTGCGGTCCAGGGATGATGGGTGGTCATCTTGGCTCTTCTGGGAGGCCTTCTGGGAGTGATAGTCAGGGCTAGTGACTATCTAGTGATAGTCACACAAATAGTATGTCAAAGCATGTGTTCCTGTAGCAAAAGGACTGTATTTCAAAGCTGAACTGTAGATGCAGTGTGGCAAATTGTAGTTGCAGTGTGGCATACTGCATTCTGGGATTTTGGTGGACAGCTAAAGCTAACTACTCCCCAAAAGTGGTAGGGTAAAGACAATTATTCAGGTAATTGCTGTGTATATATTAAGTCAGAAGCTTAAGAGACTTGGATTCACACAACTTGAATTGGGTGGAAGCATTTGTCCATTTTTATCTCAATATGAAAGTTTTGTAAGAGTGATTAAAAAAATACATAGATGGGGGCTAAAACCCGTCAGAGGAACCATCTCAGCAGCTGAAGGAAGGAGATAGGTATATTGGTACTCATGATGTAAACAACTGAGTTTACCTCAGGCAAGCTTTGGACTTTGCTGGAGCAACATATTTGCCACTGCTTTAAAATTAGGTCTGAGGTGCCCCTGCCAATTGATTTTTCTGTTGTTAGTCCCTGTGAAACGTGCCTTTCCTATATTTTTCTAATTTGGCTGAAACTTGGGAGGAATTACTCTTTCAGAGTGCTGTAAACTTCAAGGTGCCATTTTTAAAGGGGGACCGGTTGAGTTCATGATGGGGTTCAGGTGGTCTTGGAGGAGTTGCAGCCATTGAACATCCATCCTCCCATCCCTGTGAGAGGCTCCCAGCAGCTCAGGTGAGTGGCATTGCAAAAGCTGCCTGGGGAATATCCCTGTTGCTGGCATCCTTCTGCAGTCTTTGGTCATGTCCCAAAATCAGTGTGTCTCGCTAGTGAAATGGGTTTATTTTTATTTATTTTTTTAATTCATTACTTCAGACATTTAAGAAAAGTTTTAACAGAGTGGGGAAAGATGCAATTGAAAAATCATGTTTTTCATATCTTTGTAATTTTCTTGCACGTTGTAGTTTTAATAATGATAAATAATCTGTTAAAAGCAATTATGGCCTGAATAATAATCCTAACTAATAAACAGAATGTACTGTGTAATTTTGGTCGTTTTCAGCCATCTGGCTTCAGTCTTCCTAATTGACTTAAAGCATAGTGACAATGTCAGCAACATACAGTGTTCAGCTTGGCTGAAATTCCTGAGCAGGCATTCCTTTCAGAAATCCAGATTATTTTTTTTCTTTTTAATCAATACATCAAAATTATTACTAGCTTTATTACAGCAGCACAGATCATGAATCCTTCGGCGTTGTCTTCCACTGACCTCAAAAAACTTTATTTATAATGATTTGATTGTGTACAGTTCCATTATTTTCTAGTGAAATTATAACTGGAAGGCTTTGAATGTACCCAAGTATCTAAATTCTTGCTGGCACTTAGTTCTGCACCTGCCAGAAAGCAAATGCTTTTAGTGGTGGCCGGACTTAAGGAGTCTAAAGTGCTCCTTTTGCTTGTCTGCTATTTTTGGTTTATTTTTTTGATGAATGCACATCATTGCTAAAATTTGAGGTTTGCACTCAGTCTGTTAGACCCCCTCGGTTTCATTTACCAGAATGGAGTCGTGTGTCCTCTCTGTTTTTTCAGATGCAATGGTTTGCCAGGTTGGAGCTGGATATTTCTTTATACTCACTGCAGAGGTGACCTTCTTTCTAATTTTCTAGTCAAAGCCGCAGTGTAGCATTTTTGTGGCTAGCTCCACTTGGTCTAGGTGCTTGCAGTCTGTTATAATTACTGTGATGAAGCTGAAGTGCCAGTCCCCAGTTTAACCTCCCTTCAAAGCTTATTACTAGGGAATAGAGTGTCTGCTCCTTTGCAGTGAGGGGACTTTTTTTTTGACTTAATGAGGATGGGTTGAGTGATGAGGTGGGATCAGCCTGTGTGGATGCAGAACATAAAGCAAGGTGTATGAGAAAAGCCCATATGAGATCATACAACTCTGTTTCTCATAAGTCAGATCTCTCCCTTTCATCTGACTCACAGCTGCTCTGTTGTGTTTGTTCTTGGGGAGGACATGGTTTATTGTTTGGATTTGCTAAATGGCAAATGCCTAGTTTGCCATTCCAGCACTGAGGTCTTCTGCATAGTATGCTAAATTTGATTATGCCATTTGGGCAAGTTGTAATATTTACATAGAAGGATCAATTTAAATGTCTTTACACGGGGGAAATATATGAATAGTGGTTCCTGCCCTTAATTTTGTAGGATACAAAATTTTTGTAAGATACAGATGCAGTAAAGCTGTGGTTAAGCAAGTTTATGTACTCCTACTGAATACATGGCATACTGACTTATTATTTATTTTCACTTGTGCTAGTGTGTATAATCATAGCTGCTCTGAAATATTGTCCCCTATCCCTTGATGTGTAGCATCAGGTATCATTTAGCTGTTTGAGTGGTTTGATGTCTTGTAGGCTTTCAGTAAATAATGATGTGAAGAGTTGGTAAAGAAGTGCAATTTCTGTGAGATCTGGTGAGGGTGCAATGGTAACAACTTCAAGTTCAGTGTAAGCTTTGCAGTCTGATCCATGTTCTTGGATGTTTGTTTATTTATGGATCTAGAATAATTGCTGAATCATTCCCAAACTCTGCAGCCCTCAAATGGGAGCAAAGAGCTGCTTCGGTTTAAGCAAAGCTGTTGGGATACAAAAATCTGTGATGAAAGCTGTCTCAGTTTGTGTTGAGGCATTAAGAGGCTCCCTAGTAGATTTTTAAATGGCTTTTGAGTGAACCTGTCCTCTTCAGTATGCAAAGAAGGGTGGGCTCTATTACAAGTCTGTTCTGGGTCTTGTGGTTTGGTTTTTTTTAGTGTTGTGCTTTGTTTTTCAGCAAGCTCTTTAAAACTATTCCCTGCTTGAGGAGCAGACTTTATTGGTTGTGTTTCTGATCAATGTAAAACCAGAGTTCTACTGGGAATACTGTATTAGAATATTATTTAAAAAAAAAAAAAAGTTGTATTTGCAGTAGTGAGCACTCAATCTGTGTCTTGTGGTGGCTGACAGGGAGGTGTGTAAACCCTTGGTTAGGTTGATTGCTTTCATGATATGCTCGATATGAGTTAACTTGTTTTCTGTACTATATACCATTTCATTTTGTAATAGCAAATAAAGCTCAGATGTAGTAAATGTAACGTCTACTGCTGCTTGATTTTACAGGCCAGTGAATAAATGAACTTCCTCCAATATTCCATATTTTCTTCTAATAAACAGAAACGCCACAGTGGGATTGCATGCGGGTGACTACTTATCTCTAGCTTGTTCCCTTGTGTTTTTCTCATGCGCTTGCATGTTTGTAGTTTGCCAAGAAAAGAATTTTTGACATCAGATTTAGGATCAGTGAATTAAAGCTAAATTAGGGCACTCACTTATGTGACTGTTGAGTTGGGGTCTGTGATTCTGCAATGCTCCAAAGTTGGAGGCGTTTGAGAATGAAATATGCCTAATTGAATCTATTGAAACCAAAAATGATGAAAAATAATGAGGAGTCTTTGGTGTTGGATAGTAAGGAGGGTAACAACAACAGCTTTTTAGGCAAGTCTTGATTATGCACTGCTGCTCTACAAGTTTTTTTAAAATGTAGACTTAAAAAAAAAATAATCACGGTGTGGGAGGTGTGAGGAAGGCAGAGATTGCAAAAAATTTTGATGCATTACAGAAACAGTCATTCTCCAGATGGGTACCTTCCCATTTGGTGTGTGGGGAGATCTTGGAGCTGAGAGCACCCTGCATTCACTTGCAGTGAGTCCGCTGGAAAGTGGAGCGATACCTTGCAGTGTAGATTAAAGTCAACAGAAGAGGGAATTGGAATTACTTCATTAGCATCACACATTTCATTAGTAATAAATTCCACATGCCAGTGCTGCAGCTTGCCCCTGCTTCCTGTGGTGTGAGCCAGGGTCACCCCTTGCCCATCTGGGTGAGCCAGCCATGCCATGAGCTTAACCTTGGTGCTGGTGAGTTGCTTGGAGAAAAACCTTGGCTCACAGTCATCACAGGCACATAAGCTATGACAAGAATTGGGGGTGGAACTTTTGGAACAATTGCTAAAAATATTCAGGGAACCTTCTGAATGCTTGAAGGATTTCTTTCTGCCGAGGCATGGCAAGGAAAAAGACAAAGACTCCTTATCTGTTTGCTTTTCTCATAGCACAACCTGCCCGCTGAATAGCTGAGTGACAGGCAATCTGGCCTATCCATATGACCATATTGTTTTCCTCCCCTAATTAGCCTGGTCCTTACTGTGCTGATGAGGAAACAGATGCACTGAGCAGCAAATTACCTTCATCTCGCCTCCAAACAAAAAAGACACAGCACTTAATTGACTCATTTGATCTCTGGCAATTCAAAGCAAATAAAGTGGAAATATTTAAAACTGGCACTTCATTTCTGAAAAGGAGGGAAAGTATGTTGGGGGTGTATATACATGCAGTTGTGTGTATGCTTATGGATTTAAAGTGTTAAATGTGATGATAGTGAGGCTTGCAGTGTTGCTCTTTGATGCCTTTAAAGAGGGGCACAGATCCCCTTCTTACCATAGGAAGATCAATGAAAAAAACACACTATTACTTCCTTTGCCAACAACAAAATATTTACATGCTTAACTACACCAACATTTCTTTACAGTTCCTTTTCTGTGCAGCATGGCATGCTGCCTGGGCACTGGCCATGCCTTAGGGCTTCTCTGCTGTCCCTGTTTTCTTTAGTTATTTTTTTCCTACGTTTATATATATATAAAAAATTCCCTGCTAGTTTGTTTTTAGTTTTGTTTATAATATAAATAAAATATATTAAATATATGCAATTACATTTTGGAAGGTGCTACTCAAGGGCCCAGTCTTAATAGAACTGTGTAGAACTGGTGCCTGATGTGCACTCTGGCATTTGTGTGGGTGCTATGTCCTGCTATCTCCTTGCAGCTCTTGGGGTCGCTGGGAAGCTGTTGGCAAAGATGCATATTGCACCTTCATACATCCTACATGCACAAAGGGGATGCATCTGGCACAACACAGTCCAGTCTTAAAGCCTCAGAAGAAATTTGTGGTTTATTTTATAGTTTGTGTTTATGCCTGCAACTGTTTCTTGGATCCCCAGGGTGAAAGTCATCTGATTGAGGTAAATGGTAATTTCTTGAATGTGGCCAGACTTCTTTCATGGCAGCTCCTTCATTCTTCAAGAGGTGTTTTCTCCCTCAATTCTCTGCAGTGAATGCTCTGCAAAAAGAAAATTGTTTCCATCATGGTGGCCAATCCGCTTTATTGGGACACTGTATCTTAGCAGATCCTAAGATTGTTGAAGGTGCAGATGTTTCTTCTGCCCTTCCTCTGACCTAAGATGTTTTTCCCCCTCTGATCAGGAAGCATGTGATGTACATCCCATTGACTTGTCTCTGCTGTGCTTCAGTAAAATGTCACAAATTGTGCTTCCATTTCCATGTAACTTTGGGGTATTTTACGGTTGGCATAAATGCATGCTCAGAGTTTGCATAGTAATAGTACCCTGCTGCATACTATCAGGATATAAATTAGTATTATTCCTGCCAACTTGCATTTGTCAGAGGAGGAATTTCTTGGTTTTTGAGACTTAACAACTTAAAAATATTAGAAACTTAGAAAGTTTCTCTTTAAATTACTAAAATTCCATACTTGTGCCAGTAAGATGATGACTGAAACACATTTAGGCAGTACCAGCTTCACTCAGTGGACTTTGCTTTACCCTGTGTATCTTCTGCTTCTTCCCCTGTTACCAAAGGCAGGCCTCTGCTTTCTTTGTAACCATATGCTAACTAAAATGAGTTAATTATTGAGCTGCTTACTGTATGAGAAAATAGTTGGTCACCAAGCTGATACTGATAAGGATGGGATAACAAGAAGTAGTTAACCACTTCAAGGTTTTCTCATATGTGAAAATATGTACTCCTATACCAATTAGGACAGAGCGGTGGCTACTTCAAGGAACATCCTTATCCTTAAGAAGCTGGCAAACTTGCAGTAAACTTACTGTCTTGAGATGACTCAATAACTTAAAAAGATGATGTGAGGAAGGCTGTCCTTAACCAAAAGACCACCAAGGAGCTCATGCCTGCACAGAAGTGTTTCGCAGACACTGCAGATTTAATACACATGTGCAAAAGGACTATTTGGTCATCCTAATGAATATGTATGCCAAGGTGGAGTTATGTATTAGGCAGGCTGAATAATGAGAATCTTTTGTGTATAAATAATGGGAAAATATCCCCACTAAGGCATGCTAGATTTGTGGATTTCCACCTAGCACCTGACATCACATAAAGAAATGTCTCCTCTCTAAACTACTTCTGTTTTCGAGAGCTTTTGATTCAGGTAACACCATCTTTCTAATCTGTCCACCTTCTGCATTTGTTACCAATACCTAGTCAATTGCTTGCTATAGCTGTTGGTTTTGGGATGGGCTTTTTAAGACCTTTTCCTAGTTGCTTCCCACTTGAATTTTATTATTTTCCTCCAGTTCATAAAGCTTGAGCATGGAAGAAAGCTTTTGGACTGAAGTAGGCCAATTCAATCAGGAAAGCTCTTGAGTGTGCACCAGCCCAAATAAACTGTGCTAATTCATTAATCAAAGTAAACCACGTTGTAAGGAAACATGAGGGTTGACATAATTAAAGGACTATCTTGGATGCAATGTGAATTACACATGATAGATTTGCCATGATAAGAATCCTAACACTTCTGTTATTTGGGTGATTATTTTTTTTAAACTGTGGGACAATTAATATTTTTCTGATTAAAAAAATTAGATATGCTTATTCCATTTTTCTTGAGTGTAAATCATCTGGGGAAAGAAGCGGACCGAGGTAGTAGAGCCACATTGTCTGTAAGCATCATTCTTGCAGGTATATTTTCCAAACTAATTTTTCCTCTGATTTTATAATGCTGAATTTCCTATACCTAAACAGCACAAAACTATACAATCATAGAATGGTTTAGGTTGGAAGGGACCTTAAAGATCATCTAGTTCCAACCCCCCTGCCCTGGACAGGGACACCTCCCACTAGAGCAAGTTGCTCAAAGCCCTATTCAGCCTGGCCTTGAGCATCTCCAAGGATGGGGCATCCACAGCTTCTCTGGGCAACCTGTTCCAGTGCCTTACCACCCTCACAGCAAAGAATTTCTTCCTAATACCTAATCTAAATCTACGGTCTTTCAATTTTAAGCCATTAGCCCTTGTCCTATCACTACATGCTCTTGTACAAAGTTCCTCTCCAGCTTTCTTGTAGGTTCCCTTCAGGTGTTGAAAGGCTGTTATAAGCTCTCTCCGGAGCCTTCTCTTTTCAAGGCTGAACAACCCCAGCTCTCTCAGCCTGTCTTCAGTGGATGTATGCTCTAGCCCTCTCAATCATCTTTTTGGCCCTCCTCGGGACTCGCTCCAAGAAGCCCATGTCCTTATGTTGGGGGTCCTAGAGCTGGAGGTGGTACTCCAGGTGGAATCTCGCCAGAGTAGAGGGGCAGAATTATCTCCCTTGACCTGCTGGCCATGCTTTTATTGATGCAGCCCAGGAGGTGGTTGGCTTTCTGGGCTGTGAGTAAATATTGCTGGGTCATGTTGAGCTTCTCATCAACCAACGCCCCAAAGTCTGTCTTCTTTTTTATTTATTTTTTATTTTTTTCTTTTGTCTAGATAAGGCCCAAATATGCTGGTGGCTATTAGCAAAGAAAGTAGAAATAAACAGTTATTAAGCTACAGAAGGCAGAAACTACATATTTTTACAAGGTCAAAATCAACAATATCTGTAAAACAAGAATAATGGAAAGATTACTGGTTACTGATACAGTAAGTGACACCATTTTACCTACCATTGTATTCCTCTCATGTTTAATTATCTGTTGCTTTTAACATTGCATGTGCTTTAACAGAAATGAATAAATGAAAAATGGGTCTGCTATTGAGTCAGACTGTTAGGTTTGTTATAGACTGTTTGGATTTTAAATAATTTGTTAGAGCAATATTCTTGTGGTTTATAGTAGTAGTTATATTTCAAACAGCCTCTGATTCAGGCTGTTTGGTTGTTACATACCTGTGTGCTTGCCATGCGTTCTCCTTAGGACCCTTGAACATCCTGAGTGACTTATTTGTTGAAAATCACCCAGTTATTATGATGAATAAAGAAAGATTAAGAAGTTGCTTAAAAACAGAACAAAATAATGTAAAAAAACCAACATTAAGGCCAAGAAAAAAGCCATTAGTCTGGAAAAAAAAAAGTAATTTTCAAACATGGCTAAAATCATGAGCTTTTGGGCACAGTGGTGACCATCCTGGACTTCTAGGCTTTAGTGGCAGTACATTATCAAGGAGCTGTTTTGATGCTCTTGTACTTTAGGTTTGGAGTGCTGATAGACAAACATTTGTGTGTACTACACCAGTAGGTCGGTTGTTTCATCACATAGTGGGAAATTAATTGTTCCACCATGGACAACATCTGAATGCTGAGTGCCTTCCTCCTTCCCCTGCCTCTCCTCTTTCTTTCTTTCAGTATTTAGCCAAGGCAGTTGAGCTTAAATCTAAGATTTCCCCATGTCTTTGCATAAATCACTGAGGGAATGTAATTCCATAAACCAGAATAGGTCTCAATTAATCACCTTTTGAACTCAGTGGTGCAGCTAATTGAATGAAACTTGCTGGGGAAGAAACAAAGTAATTAGTTTGTATCTGTTAGGTTGTCAATGTGTGGCTATTGTCACAGAGTTTCCCCCCCCCCGCCCCCGCCTGTGGGGTTTTTTTTCCCTCTCATGACTACAGTTACATATTTTTAAAATGTAATTAAGATAGGAAAACCAGAAAATGTTTTCTTTCCTTGTGCTGCAAATGGCTAGTTATCACTTGTCAAGATATCAAGATATCAGAAATAGGGAGACAGATACCTCATGTTTCAAAGGGGACTTCCTGAATGTATTTCCAAAGTGATCGGAACACGAGTGGTTTCTCAAGGCTTGGAGAGGTGATGAAACTTGGGTGAAGTGTTCTCTCTTGAGGGAGAACCAAAGTTGCACTTTTGTCCCATTTCTTGGCTGTTGGTGAGGGGTTTCCCTTGCTGCACCTTCTGTTTTCTGCCAAATGGGTGAAGTGATAAAGATGAGATTTCCTCATGTTTGTGTGTTTGAGATTTGTAGGTGAAAGAAGTCCTAAAAGGGTAGTATTCATCATAAAACATGATCTAAGGTATAAGCCCTAGTGGTCCTTACTTGAGTAAAATCCCCTTGATTTGCTGGGAGCTGGACCCTAGTAAAGACTCTGTAATGCTCTTTCTGTTTTGTTTCCCAGTGTTTTATCCAATGGAAAAACATGTGGAAAACCTCTAAAATGGCATTTATTTTTTTTTTTTCTAAACTGAGTGGGAGCACCTGGTACACACAGATCCTGTCCCTGTGCTCAGAGCTGCAGGGGAAGACTTCAGCAAGCAAAGCAACTCAATGTGCATTGAACTTCAGCACATGGAATGTTTTCATCTGTATTGTTGGAGCTATAGATGCAATTTCAGAGGAGTTTTCTCTGTAAGAGAAGGATTGAGGAGGGAGAGAGAGTTAAGAAATGGTGTTCTATCTGTAAGCCAGGGAGGAGGTAGATTCTCTCCTTGAAAGCCCCCAGGGTGCTCAGCTGGAGCTGGCTACACTGAGACTGCCCTGACAATGTGGGGCTCTCCTGGCATCTCTACCTATCTGACTGAAGTGTGTTTGCTCATAATTCAATTTCTCTCCTCCTCTTTTTGCAGAAAAATAGATCTAACTTAGGTGACTGCCCTGAACGTTACACTCGTGCACAGGAAAGGTGACTATATGATCCATCTTGCAATGGTTTGCAATACGTGTTTGTGCTGTGCAAGGTGCTCAGAAGCGGTGTGCACCTGCAGGTTGTTAGTAGCATCATAGAGTAAATCTGTCAAGAAAGTAGTTATTAAATTCATTTGAAAATAGATTCCTAGCGTATCATCTGGCTTCCTAAATGAGTTGTGTCCACAGGCGATGCCGGTGCTGCTGGGCCCCTCGCAGCAGGCGCTGCAGTGTGTTTGCTTGTTTGCTTCCCAGCATTTTGGTCCCCTCCACTTCCTCTCAATAGCACTTTTCTTTGCAGCATGAAAGCTTTGCATAGTAAGGACCTCACAACACAAGAATGAGTGTTACTTCCTTTTCTTTCTTCCTCCCCCCCCATCCCCCTCGTTCTGCTCTCTGCATCCACAGTTTTTGCTCTCTGCTGCCAGGCCAGAAGCTCCTTTGTTCTATCAATAGGGGTGGCGAAGCTGGGGGGGCCATAGCCCTCTTTTACCCCTGACAGCTCACTAGGAATATGTGTGTGTTTGTGTGTATCTCTTTCTTTTTTCCTCCCATTAGCCTTTCAGAGTAATTAGCGTGGCTTTATGGCTGACGTCGGTGAAGAGCGTAACAGTGAAATCTGTTTGCACTGAAGTGCAGCAGAGACTTTCATTAAGCTTATAATCGAGGCAGAAATCAGAAGGAAAAAAGTAATGAATTGCAAGTGAGTTAACAATTTGCTACCCATTTCATTTTTGCAGGATGGCAGGCTGCAGAGAGGTTCAGCCCTGTCTCTTGCTATGCATCCCTAATCCACAGCAATTTGGGGGTGCAGCTGGCTCTCCCTTTGGACCCCCTCTCCTTCCTTTCCTTACCCTTTCCTTTGCTTTTCTATTTCCTTTCACAAACACTTATTTACAAAAAGTTTCACTTCAAAATACTGCACAGAGAACTGTTTTCAAATATTGTATTGAATGCCCTCTGTTGTATTAAAATATATAGTTAAGGAAAAAAATGAAGGTACCATGCTGAGACTGGACTTTTGTAAGATTTTGGCTAGCACTGTTTCTTCTTCATCTCAGAACTTGCTCCTGTGTGAATGCCAGCTTTGGTGCTGCTGGGTTTGAAAACCAGTGTGGTATCTTAGTTCACTTTATGCTTAGGTAACTTTCTTGTAAAATGCTTAATTTTCATTAGTTTTCTTATTAGACTTCTTTTTTTTCCATGTAAAGTTTCATGTAATAATAATTGGACATTAGTGGAACAAATGTCAGTCAGCAATTTTCAGCCCATGGAGCACTCTTTTTTTTTCTTTTTTTTTTGACAGATGAGATGCTTTTTGGTAGAGGGACTTTAGTAATTTCTTCTGATCTGCTTTCTGTTGTCATACCCCTAGAAAAGGGCTTTCTACAGGTACCCACCATTCCCATTAAATGCCCAAGTGAGTTTCTGCACTGTGGGGCTGAGCCTCGTGTGGTGAGAGAGAACTTATGTTGGAGTTAAAGAGCTGTGAGAAATGAGGCACAAGGGTTCCCTGTTGTACCCAAAAAGGGCTCTTTGCCGTTTGAGTGAATGTGGGAACTGGAATGAAAGGTTGGATGCTAAAGGTGATGAGCATTCAGCTTATGTTCTCATGGCCTTGTACGAATTAATGCCCGCGAATCTGAATTTGAAGAACACTGTCTGCCTTTTTCATTCACTTTAGTGGCATGTTAGGATATATCAGTTATTTCTAGAACTTTTTTCACATTAATAACTTTCCCACTAATAATATCTTTTTTTGTTTAAGTCAAAGTTGTCTAGACAAGAAAACTATTATTCTTGTTTATTTTTTTCCTCAACATCTGAGTTTTCAGACTACCTTAGCTCAGTAACTGGAAAGAAACTTAATTTCCCCTGTTCTCTGCCAATTTCTCTTTATCTTTCTTAAAGGAAACTGAAATAAAACACCTTAACATCCTGAATTGCAGACCCAAACGTTTTGCAAAATTGGAAAACAAGTGAATAAGTGGTGTTTGAAAGTAAACTGAAACTAGAAAAACAGCTTTTAAAAGGGGAAAAAAAATAAAATTTGTGCTTCTGAAAGGGAATTCCTTGTGGAAAGTCAAACTTTAGAAAAGGATCCTTTTTTTTTCTTATTTCTCTGCTTTTTGTGTATGGTAATATTCTGCAAAAAAAATCACAAATGCCTCTGGCTGGTTTGTGTTTGGCAGTAAGGGAATAAATGAGCAGAATTGCCTCCATAGCTCTGCTGAAAGGTGCAGAGGAGATTATTCTGCTTGGCCCCTTTATGCCTCCCCAGGCAGAAAAAAGTGAGGTGGTGAAAGTGCTTTCTCCTATAGGGCAAATTGAGGCAATTGTATTTTGGGGTGCAAAGTTGTCTTTTATGAATTGCCTCTCCAGCAGACAGTGCTGTGGCAATACTACTGGTGCCTTCCCTGGCCACATCCCACCTCTGGTCTGTCTGGACATGGTGCTGGTCCCATGAAATCTTGGGTAAAAAGGTGAATACAGCTACATCAGTTCCTGTGATTATAGTAAGAATAGCCAGTGTAGTTTGTGGTCCAGATTATACTTTTTGTATATTCTTTGGAACTTAAATTTAATTTCTTCATCATAAATCTGAGCAAACAACTACAATTCTCACTCAGAATGACTTATTTTGAAGTGTATATTTTATAAGATTATTGAAATGCCACAGGAGTAAAATCCAGATTTTGTCAACAGCATGGTATTTGACTACTTACCTTTTGCTTTAAAATTTCCTTCTTTGTTCATTATTCAGGTGTATGTCTCCATACAGCATGTGTAGGGTCATATACGATTTTCAGTGCCCCCATTTTAAATGAGAACATTTATAGGAGGACAGGAATTTGTTACAGCACTAACTCCCCGTCTAGTTAGGAAAAAAAGTAAATTAAAAAAAAAAAAGTCTAACATCCCTCATCAGTCTGTAGGAGTTAGGATGAAAAGAGCTAACGATTGCTATCTAAGTGATAAATGGGTGAGCATCTGAAAGGGCTTTGGCAACAAGAGAAGACAAATGAAGGCAAAATGGCTGCTGTCTGCCTGACTTTCATTCTTTAAAGAATATTATGATTAAAGCATATTTAGCAACCCTAATGTGGGTCTAAATGATATTTTGAATCAGATGGTGCAACAGTAATAAATTAGACCAATTAGTGACTACATATCGCTTTTTAATATATTAGCTGTGTGACACAACCTAATGTGGAGAGGGAGACCCTGACTTTGGAGTGAGATGAGCGCATATGTGTGGGACAGCCCAGTTTAGGGTGTCTTCAGTTGATTGTGCTGTGGTCCTACCCTCTTTAGAGGATGGACTTTGCACCATTGTCCATTGGATTGGGATGCATCCCAGGTTAGGTGCCTGTCACAATTGTGCTAGAAGGTGGCTGATAGGATTTGGATCCCTGCTTTGGGACAATGGTGAGACTTAGTGAGTTCATCTTGGGGGGAAAAAAAAAAATTGATCAGATCTGAGTGGGTGAATTTGCTGTGTTTAGGATGTTGTTGATGGTTCAGTTTGTGGCAATCCATCTGGGGGTAAACACGGTTCTTTTTAATGCCAAAGCAACGCAGTTCAGTGAGCAGTCAAGGACCAGGTTCTTCAGAGTCACCTTGTGAATCTTCTGTGGTACATAAGATGATGCTTAAAGTTTATTATAAATGCTTTAATGTGGAAGGATGAGCTTAAGTGTGTGTGTAAAAGCTTTTTTGGATTGGGCTGCAAGCAGGAGAGCAATGTGCTTTTTTTTTTTTTTCTCTATGCTTCTCCTGGAAAGGTCACTGAATTGGTGGGATCCTGCCCTTGCAAAAACTACAGCTCTTTCCTTTTTCACATTTACCTGGAGCAACGTCTCTGGAACAAGGAGGTCAGATAAAATGTCTTAGCAGTGTGTGGCATTTGGGTGGCACACTGCCTGGTCCTATCAATACCAGTAAGCAGTGTGAGGCTAGATTCATCCCAGGGGATGGTTGTGCACTGTCTTACCCACTTTGTCACCAGTTTGGAAATTGCCTCATATGGGGCATATTGCTGTTGCCTCCAGTTTGACCTGTCATTAGTGTGTGGCCTTCATAAAGCTTGTTTCCCAGCCTCTCCACCACTGAGGATGTAAAGCCAAGTGCCTGCAGTCTCAGATCCTTCGGCTCATAGACTCTGTCTGCACTTTTATTTTCCCTTGTTCCCAGAGCCTATAAAACTTAACTCCTGGTAAAGAGACACAGGTGTGAAGGTTTTAAACTGGTGAGAATGAAACTCATTCTCTTAAATATTTGCAGAAGGATATGCAGAGGAGACCCACGTGAATTTGTGCATCTGCAGAAGCAAGAACTTGGAACAGATTTTGTCTGGCTGTTTTTTACCCAGACGTTGCAATTTCTGAACATACTACTTCTAAGCTTATTTACTGTGCTACTGTGCTGAGCTGTGAGACTTGGAGATGTAGAGGAGAAACTGCTGCGCTCCTCTCCTTATAATGTTGGGGGTGAAAAGAGCAAAATGAATTTGTCATGTGGAAGCAGCCAGGTCTCCTTTCTACTTTGTAACATACGGAAAGGGCATATACTAAACAGTTACATGCTTTTTTTTTTTAATGCTACTGCTCAGCAACTGCAGTAGGGAGAGAGTTTTGGACCACACTGGTGTCAGAAAGAAGAATGGGGAAAAACAGCAAGGGTGATGTCATTCTAATTGAAGGGGTACCCTCTGCTTTTCAAGAAGATACAAGGCTTGTATAAATAAGATAGCCAATAAAGTTTAACTAAGAAATGTAATACTAAATTAAAAATGTAAGTGCCAACTCACTAGATGCAGTGTTGGTCTTCTGATAATATGCTGGACTTTTGAACTTTAAGTTGGTTAATCAGTCCACTATTATTTTCTTAAACAAACAGTTATATACTGTATGAAAGAGGTATAGTGGGGTTTAATTCTCTACATCAGTTATTCAACTTCATGTTTACATAATGATATCTAGGTTATAATTCTATAAAACCTCTGTTAGTAACGATCAGTGTTAATTAAAAATGTGTTAATTAGTTGATACAAATGTTTTCTATTAAATTTTATAGCTTCTTCTCTAATGCAATTGACTCATTCCCTTAGATAAGCTTTAATGCTGTGCAACTCTCCTGTCACAAGTCCTGATTTAGAAACATCTCTGTCTCACCAGAGTTGCAATGATCTGCCATCATGCTCAAAGTAGGTATTCTGATGACTTCCAGTGAAAACAAAATAAAACAGAAAAAATCAGTGCTGTCTCAGGAATTTTTATTGTTAGTGGTTCCTACTGTATGATTTGGTCTACATTGCAGTTCTCAAAAGTGCTCAAGATGCCCTCGGGAAAAGCTTTGGATACCCACCATAACCTTGCATGATTCTCTTCTTATTTCCTTAAATTTTGTCTTGTATGTGCAGCAGACTCTCTCAAAGTTTTTCATCAGCTCCTGGACACCTGTGTGACCTAAGAGTAGGAGGGATGTTCCATCCCCTGCTGGGGTTTGTATGTCTCTGTGTTCACAACGATCCAAAGAATTGGAAGAGGAGGTTTGTTGTGTTGCTGGGCAGGCTAAATCAGGAGCAAGAGGGCTCGGTTTTACTTCACAGGAACTCAGAGTTTTATCCAGAACCCAGCCCGAGCCTTGTCTTAGTCTTGGTGGCCCTCGGATACAGTTATTAGGAGATAATGGACAGGCAACGAGGGTCTGTGCTTTTCATGACCTGTGACAAAAGTGGTTGACAGATGGGATCTCTGAACCATTCACAAATTCATGTTGTGCTTTGGGGGACTCAGTCTACTCTGTCTGGTGTCACACCCCTGACTTACATGCAGGATTCACTGTCCCATCTTTTTGATGGATCTTATAGATTGGATCAATCGGCCAAGGCCAATCTGATAAAGTTCAACAAGGCTAAGTGTTGGGTCCTCCACTTGAGTCATAACAACCCCATGCAGTGATACAGTCTTGGGGAAGAGTGGCTGGAGAGCTGCCTGGCAGAAAAGGACCTGGGGGTGCTGGTGGACTGTCAGCTGAACATGAGCCAGCAATGTGCCCGGGTGGGCAAGGAGGCCAACAGCATCCTGGCTTGTATCAGAAACAGCATGGTGAGTAAGACTCAGGAGATGATCATCCCCACACACTCAGAACTGGTGAGGTCTCACCTTGAGTGCTGTGTCCAATTTTGGGACCCGAACTACAAGAAGAACATTAAAGTGTTGGACTGTGTCCAAAGGACAGCTACCAAGCTAGTGAGAGGTCTAGAGAACAAATCATATGAAGAGGGGCTGAGGGAGCTGGGATTGTTCAGCCTAGAGAAAAGGAGGCTGAGGGGACACTGTCTTGCTCTCTCCAACTACTTGAAAGGAGATTGTAGTGAGGTGGGGGTTGGTCCCTCCCAACCTTCTCCCAAGTTACAGGACAAGAGTAAATGGCCTCAAGTTACGTCAGGGGAGGTTTAGACTCGATATTAGGAAAAATTTTTATGCTGAAAGCATTATTAAGCATTGGAACAGACTGCACAGGGAAGTGGTTGAGTCACTGTCCTTGGAGGCCTTTAAAAGGCAGGTAGATGTGGTGCTTAAAGATACAGTTTAGTGATGGTTTTTGTCAGTGTTACGTTGATGGTTGGACTGCATGATCTGAAAGGTACCTTCCAACCTAGGCAACTCTGATTCTATTCTATGATTTTAGGGGCATTAATTCTCAACAAAAATAACAAAAATTTTGTCACCAAAATGAACTAATGAAAATAAGCAATTGATAAACACATCAACTGAGATGGTGTTTTTATAGCCAATTACTGGGTTTGAGTTATGCAGTAAATTTCATTTTTCCCCAAATTTCTTTGGGAAGGGCCCTAAGTCTGACAGGTCCTATGTCTTTTGCATTAATATTCTGCAATGAGTCAGCTCCTCTGTTTTCCTGAATTTTCTCGCTACCCTATTTGAAATTGCTGCAGACTATGAAGACATTATGTAGAAAATTCATAAACCCTGCTGTTGGCATTTATAATGTCCCCTAGAGCATGGCTGAATTCTTCACCCTTCAGTCAGGAGGAAGACTTCCCTGGCTGAAACTTGTATTTTAAAAATACTCACGTCTGAGAGAAGTCAAAATGAGGGACCAGGAAGGGGCAGTCCATCTGATTGATAATGCAGGTAAAGCTCTGAGAAGGAGCCTTTGTGGTTGAAGTTCATGCCTCCTTGAGGAGCAAATGAACAAGGAACAAATGGAGATGTGAGCTGGGGGCAATTAGGCAGAGCTGAACACTGATTAGGGGAAGAAGAGGGTGGTGTATGAGAAGAACCTATATTATTTAAAATGTATTATTCAAATTTACTTGGTCAAAATTGTTAAAAATGCTTGAATAATCAGGTGCATATTTCTGGACCAGAACTTACATAACCTTTCTGGTCTAGTAGGTCGTATATATTGATGAGTTGCAGTCCCATACTGTGTTTTTCATGGCATGTGATGGCCTTCTTAGCACATCACCCAGAGGTGGTCTGCCCTGACCTCCTCTCCGGTGGTAGGGAGCTGTTGGCCAGCATTGGTGAGCGTTATTCTCTGCAGCCTTTTTAGGATTGAGGCCTCCAATGTGAGCAATTATCTCCTTATGGAGGAAGTTGTGAGACTCTTAAATTGGAGGCATCTTATTAGCCACACTTCATATGTCAGGCATTAGTTATAAAAAGATGCACCTTGCTGCTAAGACTGAGTGATTAATTTGCAAGCCAGCGAGTTGTTTTATTGTGCTAACAATTACCATATTTGATAGATTAAAGCTCACACTAGGCTATCTGTTGCCTTGGGAGTTTATTTACAATTCCTGATCTGTGTCAGGCAAAGAATTAATGGTGTGACAATTACTATATAATGTCTTGATGATGCCGTCACATTTAGAAATAATGTCCAACCAGAAAATTTTACCCATCTGTTTGGTACACAGGGTCCCAGCCTCGCCAGCCCTTCCTGTTGAGAAGCTTAGCTTCTTCCTACAAGAAGTCATCAGCCAGATGTGAGTCTCTGCAGAAAAGTTCCCTTCTGCGATAACAAAATTAATAAACCAGGAAACTTGTGGTTTGCCCTGAAATGAAAAGAAAATGTGACCTTTTGGATTATAACTGTATACACTGTGACCATATTTGCATACATGTGTTAACTATATATCACTTCTAGTGTGCACAAGAAACTTCATTTTTTCTTGTTGGAGTTATTTGGTTATTGGCACCAAAGATGCTTAATTATTCAGATAAAGAGCACAATTGACTTTACGGTCCAATGGTCCGAGAGTTTCATATTCTTCAAAACAGAAGGTAAAACTTTAGGGGAGATGGTGGCAAAAGATGAGGAGAAGGAAGTCACTGCCTCAGCTGTCTTCCTTATGGAAAATGTTATCCCATAAAGTGACAGTGAAATTCCTCTTGCTTTTGTTTGTTTACTTGTTCAAACCAATAACCAGACGGTCCAGAGCTGTTGCCCTCTCTGCGTCTTGGTGTGAGCATCGTTAACATTGAAGCAGCATCAGCCACGAAGACAAAAATAGACATGTCCCAAAACTCCCATCCCTTCAGGAGATTTTTTGACCTGTGTCCTTGCTTATGTAAAGGTTTTTCATACCCTTTGTCTTCCTCTTTTCCAAGTGGCTTTATTCATTCTGACTAGCGATCAGGCCCTGTTTTAATAACTCACGAGCCCCTCTTGTTCCTGCAAAGCAGAGAGGAGGACTTTGCACACATCAGAAACCTTTAGCAGTGGGCAGTGCAAGAAAGCTCATCGTCCAGCCTCTGTGATTTATGGGCCTTGGGCTGCTGGGGCACTTCCCTCCTCCTCTTCATTCCCTGCATACCTTTCTGCCCTTGTCATCATTGGGCACTTACCCTTTCTCCCCCTGTGGTGGTATTACTATTATTTTTTTTAATGTCAAAATGAATGATAGTAAGAGCCTCTTATAAACAAGTTTTGGGAAAAAGAAGATATGAACTCCAGTGACTTGGGTGATGCGTGGTGGGGGCACAGGGAACAATGTCACCCTTGTCTTGCTCTCCCTCTTGGGCATTCGCAGCTCTCTCGGCCCCAGAAACCCGGCTCCATCCCAGGGACATGGGGCAGGCACAAGGGCATGGCATGCTGTGCTGTCTGGGGACTTGTAAAGTCTAGCATGTCCCTCCACATCCCAGAGATGTGGCACTTGGGATGGGACTGAGTCCACTGCACAGGTTTAGTAGCTGTGGAGGTCCGATGAATCATTTTTGGTTTGTTTTTTTTTTCTGTTGTTTATTTGTTGTTTTGGGCAGTCCCGCAGACTGGCTTGACTTAACAAGATGATTCATAGCCATTTAGTCTCTGTTGTCATTGTATCGATTCTGCAATCATCACTAAGAGATCTCTATTACTATCTTTTCCTTTGGCTTTCTGGTAAATTTTCTCCTTTCTGCCCCTCATGAAGCCAGTACCAGCTAACAAGACTGTTTTGAAATTATGTTATAAAGACAGCAGCCAGTGTAAATAGATTTTACTTTGAAGTGGCTCTGATTTACATTACGTGAAGATGAAGTCTTAACTGTTTGCTTAACTCTGGTACTTCTGTTAAAAAACAGCTCTCTGATAAATTCCCATTAATTTTAAGAGAGAAGAAAGGAAATGAAAAGGACAGCATTTTCCACCTTTGACATTTTATAGACAGAGGGTTTTTTTCCTTGGTTTGAAGCTGCATCATTCCTTATTTCTTTACAGGGGTTAAATGTTTTGTCTTCAACTTGCTATCTTATATGGGAAAGGAAACAGAAAAGGAGCTGTGCTTGGCCTTGCAGGTAGTGCCCTGAGAACACTTTGTCTCTTCTTCAGCTGTAAGGACTGGGTTTTGATATTTATATTCAATACATGGCTTTGAGAGGGTTGTCGACCCATTCAGATGAGTGAGGCTTTGTATGAAGCAGCTCTTCAGGAGAAGTATCAAAATGAGCTCCTTAGTTTATAGTGGGTAAGATGATAAATAGGATGGATTTTCAGTAGGGTAATTGTAATTGAGCAAGGAATGTGTTTATCAAATGCACATGATGGAAGAGAAAGGAATTAATGCATGAACACAGAAAGTGTTGAGTTGTTATTGCAGAAATTTAAATAAAAGTGGTGTATCCTGTTGTGTGATGAGCCACACAAACAAAACAGTCTCCAAAGAGTGCTCCTCTGGCTTTAATGATCATGTAAATATATGATGCAGCCATTGCTGTCTCGAGGTTCCAGGTACGCCATTAGTGCTATGCCACAAAGGACCACTCAGATCATAGTGGTTTGGCATAAGCCATGAAAATGGCAGGGATGTGTTTGCAAGAATAGCAGGGCACTTGGTTGCATTTAAAGCAAATCTGATTCAGTTCCTGGCAAAACTCAACATTTCAGTTTGAAAGACTGATTTGTTAGGAAACTTCCCTAGTCAAAATGTTTTGAACAGGTCAACCTGTTTCATTTCCATGAAACCTTCTCATTTCCATGAGATATTAGTTTTGTCCAAGGAGAGTTGTCTGGTCCATGAGAGAACCAAGTACCTGTCACACCAGTAAGGACTGTAACGAACAATTTGATGATGAACAATGTAATGAACAGAGAAATGAAGAGGAAATTGCCTGGAGCAGGAAAGGGAAATGGAAAATTGGGTGGGAATTTTTTTTGGTGACGTGATATATAAATGAAGGTAAAAGAAGAGAAGACTACTGTTACCACTAAGGATTAGCATTAGCTAAGTACAGCAGTTAATAGGGCTAATGTTATTGCTAATAATTTGCTGTTAAGTAACAAATTAAAATCTGAGCAGAAGCACTGATTTTTCTCTCCGTGCATCTGCTCTCTCCAGTGGTGTTACAGGCTTTGCACTGGTACATTGTGGATATCCAGAGTAGTTAAAGTAAAAAAGGTGGAGATCAAATTGGAATTCAGATGGAAGAAATGCCTGCAGAGAGAAGTGTTTTGGTATTAAAAAAAAATTAAGGTAATAAAGCTAGACACAGAAGTGAAAGAGAGGCTATACCCTCAATGGCCGTGTGCTACAAAAAACAAGCAGGAAGAGGATCAGTGTAGAGCAATATAAGCTGCAAACCCTCTCCGCTGGTCTTAGAAGGACTTAAAATAAATGGGAAGATAATAAACTGGACAGCAAATACTACAGAAAAGAAAAATACTCCAGAGCTGCTGAAAGTCAGACAGTGTCTGCTTTAAAAGCTGTGATGAACAATCACTTATTTTCTGAAACTGGGATTTAGGGTCCTTGGTTTGTCCCAGGATGCAGCACAGAGCATGGGGAGGAGGAGAGGTGTAATGTCCCTTAGTGATGACAGAAGGGATTACTCATATTTTCAATGAAGGGGGAACATTTAAAGAAGAAAAGCCCATGGCTTTGATATCTAGGGTTTTACTGTTGCTGTTGCAAACAGGAGTGCCTCAGTTTCCCTGTCTGTAAAATTACACAGGTTTCTTCATGCAATGTGCCTTGAGATCCTGTCAATAAAAAGCTGCAGTGAGGATTTAAGAGGTGTCTGACTGCGCCCAGGAAACATTTGGGAGTAGAGCTCCTGTCCTCTTGACCACATAACCCAAGCCTCTGTACTCCTGATGTGCCTTTGTAAGGGAGGCTGTCCTGTCCTGAGAAAGATGGTATTTCTATTCATTCTTTCCAAGGGACAAGACAACGTTTGCAGCAATAACACGATTGTCTGAGTAGAAAATGTAGGACTCTTAATCATGGGCCATTTTTCCTCCCGCTTTCGCTTTGTTCCTGGATTGCTGCATCGATTATTTAACATTTGTCATAAGTTCATTTTAGCTCTGTCTCATTTCATGTACTTGCTACTTGCTGATTTGAAAAGTGCTCCCAAAATCATGGGGATTTTTCTGGCTTCACAATGTTCTTTGAATTATGTGTTCTAGATTTTTATGCATTGCAGACTGTTGTTGGTTTCGGTTTGTTTTTTTTGACTGTCAGTCAGAAAAAATTTTCCTGGGGATGATGAGAGTTCACTTTTTCACCAATTTGCTTGTCTCCCAAATGCAGTAAGAAGCATTTTTGTTGAGTCGATTCCATCTTCCAACTCTCTTCTGGCTTAAAAGAATGGCAATTACCCAAAATTCACAATTGCCTTGTCACCCGTAGACAAGGCACCTGTGGTGCCTGGTGCGAGCTTCTCTGTGTGATGTGACAGGAAGGTCTACCCTGGAACTGGAGTGTGGAATTGCCTGGACTGGGAAGGACCTCATGGATGGTGTGGGCTCCAACATACAAAAACGATCCAACACTCGATGTGTACACATGAAATAGGTGGATATATGCATTTGCAAGTATGTGGGATGCTGTGCAAAAACCCTATCTAGAAACCTCTGTGGTAGCTCCTAGACTTGAGCAGTGAAGCTTCCTACCACCTTAAGAGCCAGAGTGTTGCTTAGGGGTTAGGGAAATGTACTAAACAACAAATAATACATAAGGGGTTTTTCAGGTATACCCAAATAGCTCAGAACTTGTGGTCTGTGGTCCATCTCTGGCAAGGGGCAGTGCTAGCTCCCTTGTCCTGAAGGCACTTTGTTATACTTGTTGCAGTTTTGGTTCAGCTCTTACCAGCTTCTTTTAACAAGAGGTCAGTGCATGAGTTGAAGCAAAAGCATTTGTATTTCTTCCAAAGCTTTTAATGACTGCAGTGGTAACCCTACTTGGTCTCCTTTTAATTTGTGGATTATTACACGTAGTAAAAAAGGGAAAATGTGTTGAATAAATTTTTCATTATTAATATTTTTGTCTAAAGTTATTGCTGAGGAAGATGTGAGCATAATGGCAATATTTCAGTTTTTGGATGACATTTTTGGCAGGGGAAAGCCAAAACTTTATTTAATAGAGAGTTCAGAATGTCTGTTGTCTTACTGGTGTTATCTTTAGGGATGTAGAAAGAGCAGATTGTAAATTGTGAATAATTTAATTTTAATTTGTTCTACTAAAACCTTTATTACTCGTTCTTATTCTCATTCCGTGAAAGTGATAGCAAGGCAAATGTTTGTGATCCTGAGTGCTGTAAGAAGGTGCTGTTTTTCACATCTTCTTGCACAGCTTGTCAGCATCTCCAAAATTCTTTGTGATCCCAAAAGACTGGACTTCTGAAGTGCTCAGCTCTGTCCAGGAAAGCTGTGGCAAATGGTATCCATGCGAGCAGTGGAGGGAGTGGGTTGAGGTTATTAAAGAATTGGTTTTATGGTTATTTTAGTGGGTGGGTTTGTGTTGTTTTTATTTTTTTTTTCCTTCCCAAGAACATTACATGGAGATCAGCAGTAAAGAATCATAGAATGGTTTAGGTTGGAAGGGACCTTGAAGATCATCTAGTTCCAACCTCCCTGCCACAGACAGGGACACCTCCCACCAGACCAGGTCGCTCAAAGCTCCATCCAGCCTGGCCTTGAACACTTCCAGCGATGGGGCATCCACAGCTTCTCTGGGCAACCTGTTCCAGTGCTTCACCACCCTCACAGTAATTTCTTTCTGGTATCTAATCTAAATCTCCCCTCCTGCAATTAGCCCTTGTCCTATTCACTACACTCCTACACTCCATAACAAAGGATCCCTCCCCATATTTCCTGTAGGCTGTACTGCAAGGGCTCCATGAGGTCTCCCCAGAGCCTTCTCTTCTCCAGACTGAGCAACCCCAACTATCTCAGACTGTCTTCGTAACAGAGATTTTCCATCCCTCTTGTCATCTTTGTGGCCTTCTGCTGGACTTGCTCCAACAGGTGCATGTCCTTATTATGTTGGGGAGTCCACAGCTGGATGTAGTACTTGAGCTTGGGTCCCACCAAAACAGAGTTGGGGGGGCCAGAAACACCTCCCTTGACCTGCTGGACATGCTTCTTTTAATGTGGCCCAGAATGCAGTTGGCTTCATGGGCTGCCACTGCTCTTTGCTGGGTCATGTTGAGCTTCTCATCAAGGAACACTCCCAAGAACTTCTCAGGGCTGCTTTCAATCCATTCTCCATCCAGCCTGTATTTGTGCTTGGGATTGCTCTGTCCCACATGCAGGACTTTGCTCTTGGTCTTGTTGAACTTCATGAGGTTGGCATGGACCCACCTCTCAAGCCTGCCCAGGTCGCTCTGGTTGGCATCCCTTCCCTGCAGCATGTTGGCTGCTCCACACAGCTTGGTGTCATCAGCCAACTTGCTGAGGGTGCACTCAGTCCCACTGTCCATGTCACTGACAAAGATGTTAAACAGTGCTGGTCCCAATAGGGGTCCCCAAGGAACACCACTCATCATTGGTCTTTACTTAGACATTGAGCCATTGACACCAACTCTTTGAGTGTGGCCATCCAGCTAGTTCCTTATCCACAGAGTGATCTGTTAACAAATCCATGTGTCTGCAATTTAGGGACAAGGATGTTGCGTGAGATGATGTCAAATGGTTTGCACAAGTCTAGGTAGATATCTGTAGGGCTTTGAAGTTGCTATTACCCCCAAATTAAGGAATTATTAAAAACAAAAAAACCACCAAAACCCACCAAAACCCAAAACTGACCAACAAACACAACGTAAGAGTAACTGCTGCCTGTCCTTTGGCACACAGAGACAGATTTTTGGTGCTCTCCCAGCTGCCATAAACTGACAACAGAGACAGATTGGGGATTGCAAACCTTTTGGGCAGTACTGGGGAGTGCAGCTGCTTGCTCCTCTCCTGTACCTACTTCCTTGAGCTCAGAAATGAAAATCATCCTTCATGGGGCATGCTGCTTAAGCCTTCTGTCGCTCTTGTCTTATGCAAAAATTAATTTGCATGTACTAGTAAAATAGGGTGCAAATTCAGAAAGCAAATTATTTTTTTAAGTTGCAGGACATGGCAATCCGTGCTGGTCAGTGATCTGTTTCTGGAGAGCTCAACCAGGCTTTAGAAATCCCCTCTGGTAAGGTGCTTCCCAGTGCTCGCCCCTTTTTCCAGTGCTTCATGGCATTTACTCAATGCTGCAAGTAGCTGCTATGCCTGCCACCACTGCCAAACTGGGAGGCAGGGACCGCAGCCATACAGGGGAGCTGGTGGTGGTTGCTGGAGAGTGCTTTTCCCAGAGGCCACTGACCAACGTGTAGTTTTAAATGACTTTTCTGAGCCTGCTGTGGCCTTCAGCTCTCTTTGCCTGCTAGCTGAGATTTCCAGCTCGCCTTGAGATTTTGCACTATTTTTGAGTTAGCTGACTTGTCCTTGCATAGCCACCAGAAAGCTGCATGGCTCTTTGGGAGAGCTGCCTCAAGGTTACAGTTTACCTTGTTTATCACCTCTGTCCTCCTCCATATTGAAGCCTGTTCATTAACTAGCTCTGCTTGGTCCTGTTGCACAGCCCTGGTGATGGGATGGACCTTCTCAAGGCCCTGAGACGCTTTCCTGGTGGGCTGTAGATAACTGCTGGGTGGCTAGCCTTGGATGATCGTCCCAAACTGGGACAGACTGCGGAGTGTGTCTTTGCTGATGTTAATGATGTATGCTGGCACTCCTGCACCTGTCTAGTCTGAGTCTGACTCTTGCTCTGTCCATCTCACTTAAGAGTTTGGCCAGGGGGCAGTTTTCGGTACCAAGCTGTTATTTGGATCCCTGTGATTGCTGGGGGCTTCGTGTTGGAAGGATGGATGCTTTGCTTTTATTGCCACTGTTCTTATTTACTTGTGGCAGTACAGCAGGTCTCCCTCTCTCTGTTGCTGTTTATCCCGAAAACTCATTTTTCACATGGTTCTTTTGGGGAAAACCTTTGAAGCTTTCTTGTCTGGCTGGATCTGCAGTGTCGCTGCCACCGACCTCCCAGGGCTCAGCTTTTACAAATGGCACCAAAAAACCACCCCCCAGCCGACCACTTGTGTTTAATGAACTCAGTTGCACAGCATGAAAATGCAGCTCACCCGAGTGCAGTGATGGCTTTAGAAAAACAACAGGGAGAAAAAAAGCACTTTAATTGGATTCTATCAGGTAATCTCTCAGTGAAGCAACACAAGTGCTAATTACTTCTACTGTGACAGGTAGAGTTATCGAAACAATGCTGCTTTCAGGTTTTAAAAAAAAAAAAAAGAAAAAAGAGAAAAGGGCTATGCTTTCAGGTTAAAAAAAAAAAAAAGACTATATTTACAAAAAATAAGTTATTTAACACTCAACAGGGTGCATCTCAGCATAGCAGTACACCTATTAAATTTTTAGTGCCAGATTATGATTCACAGCCAGGGTAGAGAAGTTGCCAAGCAGCATAACCCAAGCAACAATTATTAATTAATCAGGTACTAAAAGTGCCTAAAGAGAGAGCAGTCGGCAAATGATAAGAGCCTCCCTCGGATACGATATTTTTTTATTTTTCATTTTTTTGTTAGATTGCAAATTAGTTAAAGTGTGCATCATAATGTGGTGTCCCCTTAGCAGATATTGGATCCATTACTCTTTCTACCCATATTAATAAACCCATTGATGAATATTCTTGTTCTTTAGTCTGTTTCCAAAAATGATTTGCAATTGTAAAACCATTTAACACGGCAGCTGTATGTACTGCAAGGAAACTTTGGGAGATACTATAAATTACTTTGACGGAATTGAAAATGCTCTTTATATCCATTAGTTGCTATAAATGCCAGGATGTTGTGATTTGACTGCCTCATTCTTCCTAACTGAAAGAGGATGCGTTAGATAATTTTTGATGTCAGTAAAGAATGAGGAAAAACTTCTCATAGGAAAAAAACATCAAGTATGTAGGTAGGTTTGGTTTTCTCCCAGCGTTATCAATTAAGCTTCCCTCTGGGGAGGGACTGGTGGATCTCTGGAGTGTCCTATCGAGCAGGGTCCTGTGAATGCATCCCCTGGGAGGGGAGAAACGGAGAGATGTTATTTCCTTAGGGATAATGGAGGCATGGGGAAGCCAAGCCAAGCCATGGCTGCCAGACCTTCACATACATATGCTATTATAAATGCCCTCACTGACAGGATTATTTTTGTGAAAAGAAACCCAATTTTTAAAGTTTTCCGATCTTATTTTGAGTGAGAAATAATGTCTGTATTGAAGCTTATTAGCACATCTTGAATGGTCATTTTTGGTGTCACACTGGTTTTGATTAGCTCATCATTTTCAGTGTAATTAGTTTGCTTTCTGGGAGCTCTAATGCATATGCATTTAAGAGTGCAGTTTCCTCTTCTCACTCTCAACTTAGTTTTCTTTTTCTTTATTTTTTTTTAAACCACCGCATCAGGAGTCTATGTAGGAGGACTGGGAAAATCCAGGACACTGAGGTAGAAAGTCCTGTTCCTAAAAACCAAAGCATTACCTTTGTAAGGATATATTAAACACCGCTAATAGGAGCAGTGCTATTGAGGCAGAACACAGTGGTATTATCACTCTCACTGGACATCAGTCAGGGAGTTTATGACTGTCCCATCATCACCTTTGCATGTGCTGCCATTTCTCCTTGATGGAGGGAAGGTGCCTTTAGCAAACAGCTCTTCTGCAATGCTAATGAGCAGGTGAGACATGCTGCTCTGGTTGGAGTTGGGGACTGATTTCCTGGTCCTACCTGGCGTTTAGGTTGCAGAAGTGCAGAAAAACCTGACGTCTCACTTGATGTATCATCAGAAGATACCATTGTATGTGTTAGAATTGATGTTTTGGTTTGGTTGCATTTTGGGTCTTCAGTTCATCTGGCTCTTTATGGGGCTATTCTGGAAACTTGGTGGATGAACCAATTGGCCTTTAAAATAACACTTTTTACCCTTCTTTTTTTCTGGCCACAGTTGTTTTGAGGAAGCAGCTCAGGGTAGCTCTTTAATTCAGCTTTGCCATTAAATGCCTCCTGTCATGCAGCTGGAGACTTTTCTTCCCACCTTCCCTGTTCCAGCTGAACTTAGTGGTTAATCCCTCCTTAAATGAGAGCACCACAGTGTTTTTCCAGGCACAAAGTCAGTGTCTATAGTTGCTGTGCCAGTGCTTCATTCAGCCCATTAGCTATGCCCAGCTGGTGTTATGAAGGCATCATGTAGCTCATGGGATCAGGACAGAGAACTGGAGATGGGCCAGTGTTGGGTATGTCTATCTTGTAATTGATGGTTTGTACTAGCCCCTGCTGATGCACAGCTTTGTTGTGCTGCTTCTCCACAGCTTCTTTGGGAAACATTGGTCCATTGGTATGTGTCAGATCTTGGGAAGGCAGATGTGTAAATTTTGTAGTGTGGTTTCTCAAATACTTTCTTATGATATGAGAAACTCAGTTGGAAAACCTCCTGTGTTGAGCCTGGAGATGGGTTAGGCCACTCTCTCAATGCATCATCAGTGATTTTTGGAGCCTAGTCATGAAGGAGACAGCATTCAGAGCTGAGAAACTTTTGTGGTTGTTTGATACCTGGTATTTCTGGGGGGGGGTGTCCTGGGAATGGCAATATGATCAATGGTCACATCTTTACTATCCAGCTGTCATTCTTTCTTTTCATTTGCAAATGAAGATGCAAGTAACCTGCTTTTTAACATACGGCCCATTAGCTACCTCCTCCTATTCAGATGGTAATGTAGTGGACCGCTGGTGATTTACTGCCCTGGTTTATAGGGAAAATAACAGATTGTTTATGCTGGTAATTACACTCATTTCCATATCAATTGGTCTGGCTAGACCAGTGCCTGAAAATAAAAAATATGGCAGGACAGTACATACCCAAACCAATTAATGGGAAAGCATTGCGTTTATCTTGGGTACTACTTTGAATTGTTGGGGAACCAGATAAAGGGAGAAAAGGCGGTAACAGATGAATCATGTGTACAAGGAGTGAAGACTCAGGATGAGTTACAAAGTCTCATCAGGCACAATGGATGTGAGGAACTTTACGAGGCTGAAAAAAAATGACTTTGAAGGATTAATCAGAAAATACTGTTCTAGATCACTAGCAGATGAACTAGCAGGGGACTCTGGGGATCTATATATTTTTAGTATGAACAGTGGTTCTTGGCCTCTTGACTTCCCTGAAGTGGCAATGATTCATACCAGTTGAGTATCTGAACATTTTCCATGAATTATTTGTATTGTAGCCATACCAGGAGCAGCTGAGATTATCCTGTGCTCAGTAGTCAACAAGAGTTTGTCATCAAAAGAGAAATGGTTTGTTTATTTATTTATTTAAGAGTTGAATGACAGGTAGGTTTATGCCCATTGCAGAAGTTCTGGACCTGAAGTTGGCAGTGATTAGGTGTCTTGTGAAGAACACAGTTGATGCTGCTCTCTGAACTGAAGCTGTCAAAGCAGAGATTGTCAGAGTACATGCTTCAAGGAGGTCAATCCAACCAACCTTTTCCTTCTTGAATACCTTGACACGTGGAGTTAGTAAAGTTGTTGAGCTCATGAATTAGTCAGATGCATATCAGAATGATAGTGATACATGGGACTACAGGGACCTGCTTATGGAGGTGCACCAAGACTGCTCTTGAATATAAAGGATTGGACTCCACATGCCGTCTGGTGTACTGTCCATCAGACTTTTTGTTTGGTTTTGTGGTGTTTTGTTTCCTGACTTGATAAACATACAGTAGGTCTCAGCCCAAGGACTGCTCTCAGATGGACACTGAGGATTCCAATGAGAAGGGGACAACTGAGAAAAGCTTGAATGGGAGCAGCAAGAATGATCAGGGACCTGGGGACAAGATACTCAGTGAAGGCTGTTTTTTTAGCATGCAGAGGAGAAGATAGACCTAGTGAAAGCTTTGAAATTGCTTCAGAGGGGAGGAGATAGCCATGTCTAGTGTAGACAGGGTAAAGGGGAGACAGTCTGAAAACTGTAGCAAGGGACCATCAAGTTAGATATTAGGAAATCCATTCTATCAGAAGAAATAGTGACACATGAGAGACCCTATGTTGCTGAGGTCCTTCAGGTATTTTACATTACACTTATAGGCACTGGTGATCCTCCGTTGTAGTGTGGGGCAGTTGAAGTAGACGTTGTCTTGGTGTCCTTTCCCGGTGCATCTTAAATTATTCTGTGTGTTCTTGTTATTTTAGACTTGAAAGGGAATAATATAAGGAAATGTGAACATTTATCTTTAAAGTGTTAAGGAATAGCAAGGGAACAGAGAGGATTCCAGGAGTTTGGTATTGCAATTGTACTCTGTTATACAGAAATCCAAATGCTTCTTGCAGATAAGAGGTGAGAAAGCAGACTGGATGGTGAGTTGGTAACAGACCAAGAAAGGGATCCCAACATCAGCAGTAATAAAAGAGGAGTAGAGCCAGGCAGTGGCACGCATCCTAGTTTTTCTCTGAGGAAACAGCCAGGTGGAGGTTTGCAGCATTTTGTGCGTGGGACACCATGCACTTGTTTGTGCAAGAGCTGCTGGGCAGGAGATACTCACCTCTCAGTCAGTGAAGCTGGTAGTGATACAGGAGTATTCATGATTATTTAACAGCAATCTGTTCCAAATTAAATAAAGAAGCAAACAGGGACAAAATAGGCCCCCAAAGCACAAAACAAGCATGCAGCTCAAGGTGTTCAACTGGAGACAACAGGCAGACCTGCAGTTTGGCAGAAGATGGAGATTGGTAAGGTACAAAAGAGACAGGAGGTTGTTGCTGTGACTTCCTGATATATTTTGTTTCATGAAGATCCTAGGGCTGCCTTTACTATGGGTTAATATTTGTTACACACTTTGTATGCAAAACACAGAAATTACATATGTATATTCCAGATGCGATGGGAACGTTATATTTTGAAATGAAAATGATCTAAAAGAGAAATAATACAGAACAAATAAGTATTACAGTATGACTATTACAATTATTGTAACATGCTGTGTGGAGGTTTTTCCTTTTCTTCCTCATTTTGCTTCACAGCCATTTTTGGGAATATAAGACAATGACTCAGGCTGACTATTACTGTGAATGGAATAAAGGCACTTTGTTATTAAAAAAACCCAGTAGAGTACAGTTGAATTATCAATAAACATTTGTCCTGTGGTGTAATGATGGAGCGGCATACTTTTGAAGATGTGCCGAAGAAATGTTTTCCAGCATTGCAAATGCAGGAGCAGATTTTATTTTGTTCAGCACTTGAAGGCGCGCAGCATCCATCAGTGAATTTTATATAGTAGAACATCTGGTCTGAGAACATCTGAGCCTGTAGAAGACTTAGCTCAAGGTACAGAAGTACATAACACAATGCTTTGGACTTCTCTTTTGGTTTTTGAGGATACCTGTTGAGGAGCTGTCATCTCTGATCTGAAACATATCAGATTGAATGAGGTTGGGGAAAACTGGTCTTTGTGGAGTAGTTTGTGGTAAGGTTAAGGTTTGGCAGTTAGGACACTGGCATTGCTCTAGCAGGGTGATTTGGTGCTGGGTGAAGCATTGTAGCTTCTCTGAGTCCTGTTTTATCATTTCTTAAACAGGTATATTTGAAGGATGTTGTTGAAAGTTTGATTAACTACAGTTAATTAGGTAAACACCAAAACCCGCAAATGCTGCTGTCTTGCACCATAAATTTGAGGCCTAAAACAGAGAGGGGGAAATAAATGCATTCCCTAAAAAGTTACTGAATAAATACAAGACTTGCTAAGCAGGAGGAGCTGGAGTAGTTGGCTATTTTTTCTAAGAATTTTTTTTTTCACCCTTTAGTATATTATTTTTACTAGAAAAAGACAGATGAAAATTTGTTGCTAGGAACATTTGAATGGCACTTTCTGTGGTAGGTCATATGGTGGAGAGAGTTTAATTAACCATTGCACCAAAGAACAAAAAGGAAATTACACCATTTAATAAAAATGAAAACAAATGGTGATAAAGGTCAAAATGAAAGCATGAACAAGCTCCAGTGTCAACTTTACAGCATGAGAATGTGCTAAGACATCTCACCCAGGATTTGCACTGTCGACTTGCACTTCACCAGCATCCCTGTCTCAACTCTACTGCAAACAGCTTTCCCATAGCTACCGCTAAGCTTATCTCGTCTTTCTAGTAAAAACTCTTAGCTACAGCTCCCTGTAAACAGTAGCCGATTATAAATGTTTTAGAGATAAGAAGTTTCGAACAACCTGTTCCCCTAAATGTCTCTAAATGGTAGAAAGTATGCAATTAAAAATATCTTAATGTGAAAATACACTCTACATATATATAAAAGCAATGTATTCCTTTATCTTCTCTCAGCTCACTCCTTGGGAGCAGCTTGGCAGTACAGACTTACTCATTTTACATGCATTTTTCCCCACTGTCATCTGCAGTAGCCAAATGCAATCCTCTATAAAACCACCTTAATTTCAACCTAGGTGATCAGGCACTGGCAGAGGAATGCTGTGGAGCTTATTATGGACTGACTTGTGCATTTCTGTGCGCGTTTAATGGGGTTTTGTAGGAACAGCTTAAAGTCTGTTTATTGTAAATTATTAGTTTTTACTTCTGTAACTCTTCTGCAGACATTAGGACTGAGGGTGTTGTGCGCTCAGTCCAGTCACATATTCAAGAAGAGATCGAATTGGGTTTAATAATCTTTAGATTGTCATAGTGATCAGTCATAATTGCAAACTGCCTTGCTGGCTGTGATGTTTGCAGTGTCTGGTTGGATGTTTGCACTGTAGGAAGGGAAAGTGGGGTGAGGCTGGACACTGTGCCATGGGACATGTGTGGGGCAAGCTTATGAATTCAGAAGCATGCCAGCCAGCAGGGATATTTACAACTCATGCATCTGCCTTTTCAGAGCTATAGTGGAAAGGAGACAAGGAGATGGAGTTGAAGTTACTAATGTTTCAGATAACCTTTAAGCCACAAATGCTGAGCTCCCAGTGTGATCAGCAACTCTTTGTATCTCCGAGTATGTCCCTTCGACATTATCATGTGAGAATTACAAGTTATTTTAATTTCCCTGTTAGCACAAACAGTGCTATATTTTTCTCCTTCAGCCTTGCTTTCCCTGCAGGAAAAATAATCTGCGATAAAATCTTATCGGGACTATTCCAAGCACTGTGTGGACCAAAGGAACCTGAAACAAATCCATCTTATTATTTCTGGTTCAGAGTCAGTGAAGTTCAGAATGCCAATATGCCGATTTTTATCTTGACATTAAAGAAACTGGGAAAGGCTTCTAGAAAGCATTTTTCTCTGGCTGTCGTTTAAGAGTTGCATTTACCCAAACTTTGCAATTTCACTTCAGGTGCTAATACCTGTGTGGGTTGATGGGTCCTTTGCTTTTGGACACAAGTTTGTGTTTCCCCACCACTACAAAACAGCATGATAATGGGTTTAGTGGGATATTTTAAAGCCTGTTATGTATTGCATTCTGCAGGTGTTTTCCTAGCATTACATGGATTTGTATTTGTCAACATAACAGCTAATGTTAAGAGTGCTGACCGCATCTGAGAGGCAATAAGTTGGAAAACCAAATAGTCGACAGGGAATATTCCTTTAAAAACATTGAAAATCTGTTGAACCCCCTCCCTGACACATTTTCCTATTTTTTGTTTGTTTTAATTTTTTCCATGTCAGAACTTTCAGTGCCTTTTTGTTTAGGGGTTGTTATGCTCCATTTCTAGAAACTAAGCATTTTCAACAAAAACAGAACTATTTCTTTTCCTCTATTTTGTTAGGAGAGCTCTTTTCCTGGATGAAAGGCTCAATGGAAATTTTCTTCTCAATCAAGTACTTATATTGTATGGTAAATTAATACCTGTGTATGTTCCTTGTAGGTATTTATATAATCTCTATCAACAAAGGATTTGGGCTATTTTTCTGGCTTTGAGCTTTGTGCATGTAGATATTTCTGCTGTGTGATTAAAATAGGTACATAAAACTTGCTGTGAGGTTGAGGCTGAAGGGAAGTGTTACCCTGGCAGAGGATCTGTCAGGAGCCTGACCTTCCACAGAAGGTTTTGGTTGGAGAAGTTGACTCTGTTCAGGCAGAGCCAGGGGGTCACTCCCAGCTCGTGGAGCCTCCTTCATGCCATAGGTTCTCTTTATTATTTTTTTTAACTCATTTTTCTAAAATGGAACAAAACAGGCATGTGGCAGAGTTGGCATTGGGAAGGTTTACTGGCAGCAGGATGGCCATGAGGACATAAAACCTGCATCGCGGCTATCTGCTGGAGCATCACAGCATCCCTGGGCATCAGTGTAAATCCATTCAACATGCTTCTCACTTCTCAGCCATATAAAGCTGTTGGAAAATGAAGTAAAAACGCTGCCCTGATTTCTAGTAACTTTACTCTGCAGGAACCAATTTGTAAGCATTTGAGTGCAGTTTTGCAGGAGGATCTGAGGATGAGCCCTGCAAGGTCTCCAGCAGTGCATTACCTTTTAAATACTGTAATTGAAGTCCTGAAATTTCTTGAAGCACTTTATTTTAGAAATAGCTGAGGTTTTGGAACGAAGTCATATAAAGTTATGGTGGCACTTCACAATTTTAGGAGACTTTTAGCCTGCCAAATTGGAGCTATAGTATCGGTATGCACGGTGCCTCTTCCTCAGCACGGCAGCAATCATGCCGCCAAACTGGGGCTCTAAATCACAGCTATCAGCTAGAGCAGCGGAAAATGAGAATACAGGTTTTTATGACCTTTTGCAAACAGGACTATGAACCTGTCGCTTGTGAAGTTTTACAAAACATCTCCTTAAGAAAAGGAGTCACATTGGTGACATTTTATGTGAGCAGATATCATTAGCAAACTCGGCTGCTGGTGGCTCGGGGAAAACTCTCACTATGTTCTGCGTGGAACTGAATTTCACAGATTTTTAGCTTTTTTCCCTTTATATCTTCCTCTCTTGTTGCTTAGGAATAAGGGCAGGAAAGCAAGTGTGAGGAGATGGATGTTTGTTGTTCTCCTTATCCCACCCACTTTGATTATTTTATGGGTATTACCTTTAATTACTGATTTGGGTTTTTTGGTGTCTTTTTTTTTTTTTTAAACTGATGGGAAACTGTTACTTGCTGGTCCTTTATGCTGACTTATGTCCCCCCTGCGGCGCTGCAGGCTGGAACTCATGCTTGGGACTACAATTGACATCAGCTCCCTGGGTAAATCTCAGCACCAGAGAATGTCTTCATGTCTTATGGTAAACACAAAGCAAAACTTTCATATTCAGCTGTCATTTATATTTCTTGCAATAATTTAAGGTCTTCATAAATTGACAAACACGCTGTGAAACCAAGGCTCTGTTGACAGAAAATGAATGAATCAAATGCATCAGGCACATCCTTTGGCTGGGCTTCGTGGGGAGCAGAACACCAAATAAAAGCGGTGAAGATCCAGGCTCATGTGTGAGCTCCCTCCTGCAGGTGTATTTTTATCCTGAGGAAATTTTTTTTCTATATAGTTCAGGAAAACCAAAAATCAAATCTAAGAGAAGGAATCAGCAGCTGAAACATGTTTTTAATAAAGCAAAAAAGTAAAGATACCCTCTCAACCCAAAGGATTTCTTTGATTGTCTGTTTTGTAAAACCACTTAGGTCTCTAATGACTTTGCACACCTATCTGCAGCTATAAATCTGTCTCCTCAATGTAGTCTATTAGCAGGCTTGGTTTTCCTGCTATGCTATAACTTCTGGCAAATGTGCTGTTAGACCTTCCCTGAAGTTCATACTCCAGTAGCACATAGGGGAGCATCTGGGTTCAGAGCAGTAGCACAGTTTTAGGGTAGATCCTGGCAGCACCCTTGCTTGCAGCATGCCACTTGGCATCACAGCATGTCCTTGGAGCAGGTATCCTGGATTTTCCTTGCAGGAGAAAGCTTGGTCCTCCACTTTAGATGTGCCCAAAATGCAGTCCCTGAGACCAGAGAGTGTGAACCAGTGCTTATGAGCACCTTCAGGCCACACATGGTATCAGGCTGATGAGCTCATGTACCACCCTGAACCCTCCCCCTAAAATTTTACACAGTTGTGGTGTTTAATGGTTTTGACCTACTGATCTTCTCCTCCCATTGCACCAAATTGCTTGCACATGTGTGCATAACCTCTGTTACCTAAGTTGGTCTTCCTAATTTCTGGTTGCTGGGCTTCCCTGCTACACTGTGTATAGCACAGTAAAAAGAATAAGAGGAGGGAAAAAAAAAAACCCCCAGCATGTGTCATGCCTCATCATTGTTTTATAAAGCAAAAGTGTCTACCCATATGTGCTGTTCAAATTCTTGGCTATTATTATGAAGATAAATATAGCAAAGCATTTAGAACTGGGCAAGGTTTTATCTGGAAGAGCCTTCCCCCTTTCTCAGGCAGCATTGGGCCAATAAGCTGTTGAAGAAAAATGAAGTGTATCAACATTTTGTAACCAAAATTCCTCAGATCTTTGGTTCCAAGAAAATAATTAGGACAAGTTGACGTTGCAGTCTTGATCCAGGATCTATGCCATGTGTCTGGCTGACTGCAGCACTGGAATTTGAGAGTTCTAGATTTATGATCTAGTTTATACATCCTCTTACTGTTTATATATGGGAAGTTTTAAGCCATGTGGTTTAAATTTTTTTTATTGATGAAAATTTCTGGTGGCTAGGTTACGCATGGTGGAGGAAGTTGAATCTGAATTACGGTTGACGTCTTAAGAATAGTCAGGAAGGTGCCTCACCACATCATAATATTTCTGAAGTATTTTATTTCATGTCAGCACTGTGGTTGATATTATGTACATCTCGTTTTCTGTTGTATACAGCATTTGCTTTGGTGGCCAAAGAAAAATGTTTGGAATATATTTCTATAGTACAAGTGACTTCAGGTACTTGTAAAGCCTTTTTTTTTTTTTTTTCCCCTAAAAGAAGAAAAACATACTGGACTGTATGTTCAAGAAAAATACCGAGCCTTTTCCTGTACATGTCTGATTCCGAATGCTAAGATACCTGTCCCTTAAGGTCAGAAGCCTATGTCTACTTGTAATCAAAATGATGTTTTTCTGGCTTTGTAAAGGTTAAAAAGTCCCCCTTTCTAGGCTTTGGTGGGTTCCAGCATGCATCTGTTGTGTTTCCCCAGGCAATCTGCCCTCAGGTTGGAAAATATCATTTATAATGAGCAAACTAGCTGGTGAAGCTGCCTGGTGGTATGGAGGGTGGTACTGCCAGGGTGTCAGTGGGAACAGCAGATGTGTGTGTTGAGTATAGTCTATATTTGTGGCTTGTGTGATGGAACTGTGAGCTTCCATGGTACAGTCTGGTCAGACCAGTTCAGATCACTTGTCTCAAATGAGATTTATTTTATTTCATAGTCTAAATCTCTGGCTCTGATCCTAAACCCATCAGGAAGGCTCCATTTGTGGGCATGAACAAATGGAGAGACCAAGCCATCCTAGGTGCTTTAGCCTATCTATGCTGGCATGGCATCAGGTGCCTATATAAGGTGCTGACTATAGAAGAGCCCACCTGACTTGTTTGGAGCGGAGGCACAAATTTTCAATGATGGGTGTCAGGTGAGGAAAGTCCCTTCTTCTCCCACCTGACATTGTTTGGAAGTGACTCACTGCTGCTCAAGGTCCTGGGTTTTTTTCAGACTTTTCTGAGTCTCTCTCCCCTGATTTATCTGTTGATTTTGTCCAGAAGGTCCCAGTATTAACCCAAGCCCCTTCCCATACCTCTGTTTATTTCAGCATAATTTAGCCTGTGTCAAGATTAATCTCTAATGACCTTCTTAAGTCACTCACGCATTAACTCGGCTCCTCCTTCAGCATAAATCTCATGCCCAGCTTTTGGGGTAGGGAGGGAAAGGAGCATGGTGCACTCATTTAAAATGAGCAAATGCCCTTGGGCTAGGACTCTTGATCCTGGACAGGTGCTGGGAAACATTACAGGAATAAATTTGAAGTCATTTTGCATGAGGCTGCAGTTGTACTGCTGGTTTGGGGAACCCGTTGAGATTTGCCTTGGGATACAGAGTCTGGCTGCCCATTGGCCAAAGTGTGTCTGACTTAGGTCACTACCTGGACAGCATTGTACTGTGTAACACTATTTAAACCCTTAGAAGATCTGAAGAAACTTTGTTGTTGTTTTTTCTTACTTATTTCTTCCTTCTGGTAGCCTATATCTTCAGTGCTTGTCAAATACAGAACAGGACTAGCTTTTCCTCACTCAAAACCCCAGTCGGTTTTATTTATTTAAAAAAAGACAAAGCAGCATATCAAGTGTTGGAACTAGGCCTGATGGAGGGACCTTGTTTCTTGCTCTGCAGAATGTCTTTAGACATTAAACAAAGCTTCAAAGTTGGAAAGGAAATGCAATATTTTAAGATGTACAGAATACTTATGATTGAGGAATTAATTTGGAAATAATCATTGGGTATGCATTAACAGAGTAGTATTGAGTAAAATAAATAGAAATATAATTCAATTAATACACATGCCTAAATAAAATGACAAAGTTGACACAAAGCTACTCCACTCTTACTGAACAGACATATTTGACAGTACTGAAATGAAAAAGCACAAACAATTATCTTGGAATTTTACCCATTATCTTTTTTTTACTGAAAATTACAGTTCTGTTGAAAATCTGCTATTTTGGTGAAGGTGGATTTTTGCACTCGATATAGTACTTGTTGAAAAAAGTTTAAAAAAACAACAGTGGGATTTTAAACATTTTTGGCATCTAGTCCTTGTAAATGGACAAAGGCACACTTTGCTTGCGATTTTCCCACTGATTCTTGGCATAATTTTGTGCATTAGATCTGAACTTCATGTGTTCATACCTGATACTTAAAACTTTTTTTTTTTTTTTAACTGAATAATGCTGGCTGTGTTTTAAATTTCCACGTCCTACTGGGGATGGTTGAGGCATATAGGACCCGCAGATAGCTGTTTCAGCTCACCTTCCCATCAGTTCTGGGAAGAAATGAATTTCTGAGCCCCAGGGGCTAAACTTGGAAATAATCTGACTGACAGTCCCTTAGTTAGCTACAAGTGAGAAACTTTCCTATGCTAATACAGTGTGTCTTTCTCTTTCTTCTAAGCTTAACTCTCATCAATTAACTGTAGCGAGTTTGAAAACTGGTTGTTTTACAAAGTCAATACATGGTGCCAGCTTTGAATGATTTTGTTACAAAACTCTCATTACTGGGCTGAGCAAACAACTCAACTTCCAGTCCTGACGTTTATTGGCAGCTGGGACCCATGGATAACCCCGTATCATCATCTCCTAACATGAAAGAGGTTTAAATAAAATAGCGGGAATGTGCAAAACAATGCAGGTAGAGTGAGTTTAATTAACACAACTTAAGGCAGCTTTTGAATGAAATATAATAAATTAAAGCTCTGGTTACGTTCCATGCCAGTTGTCTTTCATGGCCATTCACTTCTGGAAAGAATAATTGGAGGACTCTGACATGTGAAGGTGTTTGTGTATGCACCTTTCGTGCTGCTGCCTTCCATTGGATTGCCACCTGTGCAAGTGAAGTGTGTATGCCAATGTGTACATGCTGGTGATGCAGTCCAGGATGTGACACTACCATTGCCTCTTGCAAGTCATTGCAAGACACGCTGCCAGTGTATGCCATGGAGCACATCCACCCAGAGAAAGGTGTGACCTGCCAGGGACACAAACTCTTTATCATCTCTGAAATTTATTGCCTGTGAGTGCTTCCTCTGCTGTGAGACCTCAGGCCTGAAGGGAGAGTGATTGGGTTGGCTCGGTCCAGGCACTCAACTGATGCTGCAGATTTTTCATCCTGTAGAAATAGCAAGGCCATAGGAAATAGGAGACTGATAACCTTTATCATGGAGAGGAAGGGTGTGCTCCAGTGTAAAGTGTCCTTAAGGGGATCTTACCTGTGCATTTTACACTGCATTTTTACATTTACTTGAAACTGAAATTTCACTTTCACTTGAAATGCCATTCCTGCAATTGCATTGAATATATCCATCCCTAAAGCCCTTTATTAGCTTTCCTTGAGTTCAATGTTGTGGATGGAGGCTGTTATAAAGACCTGCTTTCTGACCATACAAAGGCACCTGTAACTGCAAGGTGAGTGTGCTGTAGATACCTGCAGTACTTACTCAGAGAAGTGCTTTCTTCTCTAGTTCAGGATGTCTGGTGATGCTGGAGTTCAGATTTATCCCAATCAGTATTAGAAATGGACCAGTTGGCTCTATTACATGAAAAGCAGTATTTCAGGGCTACTTTTGAAGTCTTAAGGTCTCCATGTTCTTAGTCTTTCTGAAGTAGTACTGACAGTGCTACATATTTGAAACCATAGCATAAAAAAACTACAGCTATAATATCAACTAAAATATTCACCACCCCTGCAGTCAGGGAACTGAAGGTTTTTTGCAGTCCCAATCATTATGCCTTCCTGTTGTCATCCTTCCACAGCCCTCTGGGAATTTAATTCCTGTTTTGTTTAGTTTAATAGATATATAATCCTGTCAGTTTTTGCATGCTGGATTGTGATACGCTTTGTGATGTACATGAAAATGCTTAAATAAAAAAGTCTTTGTATGTAGGCATTAATTGCTATCAGATCCTCACAGTTTGAACCTAGTAATTCCTGAACAGGCACACATTTGTTTGCTCTGCTTAGGCATTAGCGAGATGCTTTAGTATCTGTCATTAATAGCAAAGGAAAATAGTTGGTTTTACTGGGGGAAAAGGAACAGTAGAGAATGAAGGTCCAAGAGCACTTGCCAAATTTCTTTCAACCGAATCAGCTGCCAGTGTGTAGTGTGAATGAAGAAAATTGAGAATGGCAGCTAAGGCTTAACTAATGCAATCCTATTTGGAGCTGCAAACAAAGGCTTTGGCCTCTGTTCACAGAGTCCGACCTTCCCCTTGTAGATTGAAAGCTAAAATGATTGTGGGATTCAGTTTGACCAAGAAGGTACCGAGAGAGTGAGACTGAAGCAGAAACCCTGGCCAGGTGTTACTGAAAGGACTTTTTGCTTGTCGCTGCAAAAACAAAAGGCTCTGTCTACATCTGCAGGTGTAATTTATAAGCAGACTGAACAAAATCCTTCAGGATTTTGGTAGGCAATGGGGTCCATCCAATGCCACAGGCTGTTAAATAATCCCCATCCTTGATGGCCTCAGGAGTTATTAGCCATCGCCACAACTTGCCTCCAACTCTGTCTCTCAGGGGCATCTTTTTCCCATTAGTGGTTATTCATATGAAGAGCTCTTGGATCTTGTCCAGTGTTAGCTCTTCATTTTCTCTTTTGTTGGATGCCCAAGGAAAGCTCTCCAAGAGGGGTCTGTCTTTGCTGTATTCACAGGCCACACTTGGCTGATTTACTTGAAAATACACACACAAAATAAGCAAGCCCATCTGTTCCCTTAAACCAAGTGATAGCAAGATCAGCCACACCAGCAAAGATAAAATAAAACTAACTGCAGCATGCAGGTATGAGCACACACCTGCAAACGTACTGGTGATGTCAGACTGTCCCAAAACCTACTGAAACCATAGGGCAGGCTTTAACCCCTTGGTGAAAGAAGTAAAAATAATTTTCTGGGCATGTCCTGAAGGCCAGACGGGCTGTGCTGTGTGTGTCCAAGTGGGGGTCGTTAACATTAGAGGTGCTCTGGCAACGGGGCTGGACTCAGTTCTGGTGTTGGGTCTAAAATAGCAGTGTGGCTGACCTGAAACAATGTAGGACTTGTTTTTAGCAAGACTTGTACAGTTTTTGAGTGCTTTCCTCCTCTTCTGCCTCCCCTTTTTTTAAACAAAGCTAAGAAAATTAGAAAATCTGTCAGTGTTAAGAATATTGCTCATAAAAGTTGTTTTAAGAGGCTTATAACTGTAAATACACAAGCAGTTAATAGTAGAAGTGTGTGTTTAGTCCTTTTTCTAGCCAAAGTCTAAAATTGTTAAATGTGGTGGCACTTAAAATATTAAAGTCAGCTTTCTCTTTTTTTCCCTTAATGTTTCAACAAGGGTTTTTTTTATATAGTGCACTGCTGTCATATTTGCTGGGTCTCTTTTAATGCTGTGTGTGTGACCTGTTGGGTAGGTACAGGCAGTCTATATTTTGCTACTACATTAATAACGGTGAGAAAGTGGTTTGCTTACCTAGACACAGCAAACCACTACTTCAGCAGTATTTAAGTGACAGGGTCATCCCTGCTCGGTTAGGGGGTGAGCCCATGTGTGGCTGTCTCCTTACTTGAGGAGGTCCTTCCACGGATCTCCCTTGAGTTGGGGCTGATGTGTCTGGGCTGTGCCATGAACTCTGTGGCATAACTGGGTATTAGCTGGCATGGCCTTCTCTTAAAGAGAAAGAATTAGGGAAGAATAATTTCCCTGTATGCGGTGAGGGTGTAACTACTAGTAAGCAAAAGTTATAAATAGAAGACATCCTGTCTGCAAGCAAAAGGTGACAATCCATCTGCATATTTAACAATACAGCATTATGTTCAGAAAAGATGAAACATCTTCTCCTTCTTACTTTCTGCCCTAGAACACACTGTTTATGTGGGCTTTCCACTGTGATGCACTCCAGTTCCACAACCACTGCAGGTGCCTCTGGCAGCTTGGAGACTCCCATTGTATTCCTGCAAAAACATCAAGTAAAACAATTTAACTTTTGCAGAAGAACTGACTGGCAGCTCCATCAGTCAGGGAAAAGGCTTGAAAATTGAACATTCTTTGACTCAAAAATACTGGCATGGATGTCCTGTGCTCACCCAGGCCATTCCTCCCTGGTGTCCCTGACCATGTTGGGAGACTCTCCTCAAGGCAAAAAAAAGATGAGGCATTGCAGCCCTGTGTCCAGATCTCAACTGTTGGGATTTGGGGTGGTTTTGTTCCTTTTTTTTTTTTTTTAAGAAAAACTGACATTTTCCAGTAGGGAAACATTTTTTTTCTCCTCCAGAATGTTTTCCTTTTAGAATCAAAACAGAAACTAAACAAAATCTGTTTTGACAGGAGGGGAAAAAAAAGTATTGGTGACTGTATGCATACTATTCCTGGTTTAACTCATATCTGAACACTCTTTCTGAGAAAAAGGGGCAAGGCTTTACGTCAGAATGAGTAGTTAGGGGTTGCCTTTTTTGCCAATTTCTGTTTCGTCTTGCAATTTTTAAAGACTAAAAATGTAAAAAGCTTCAAATTTACACTTGTTCTTTTCCTTCAGCATTTCCAATTCTTCATTTTCCCAGAGATAAAGTTAAGAAAGAAATGTTAATAGTGAGAAACATTAAAAAAAGAGCATTTGATTTTTCCATGTAGAAAACCACAGAAAATTCTTTAACCTTCCTTTCTCCCTTACCTTCCAGGATACAATTGTGGAAAATCTACTCAGCATTTCTTAGCGGCCCCTTCCCCTCATCCCGATCATACTTTCCCCAACATCACTGTATTTATGAATAGCATAGGACCTTCTCATTGCATTAAATGTTTCCTGATGGGTCTTGGAAATGAGATGTTTGATTAACTATACTATGCTTCCTTCATTTGCTAATTGCTTCGGGTTTTTTTTCTGTTTGAAGATTTAGATTTTAAATTGTTGGTAAATACACACACGCAAATGTACACACACACAGGCACTAGCATGACAATCTGCTTTCTACACGCTTGCCTTTTTAATGTTTTTTTGCTGTTGTTGTTTGAAAAATCATGTAAGCATAATAGGGATAATTAGCTTTGACTATGAGCAAATCTGGCAATAAAACACATTAGCTACAGCTTTAAATCAACATCTCAGCCTGCAGCCTTGACTTAACTCATAGTCCTGGTAAAAATCTAATTAAAACTGAAATGATCATTTAGGCATTTGATTTTAATTTTGTGTGTGTGAGTGTTTGGCTATTTGGCCTGTACAGATGATTTTCTTGAAGTAGCTGAGTTTGTGGAGAGCTGCTTTGAACCTTATGCTATAATCATAGGGAAAAGACACAAAAACTTAACAGAGATGGCCATTAAGTTTAAAGCCTGCTAATGGTATTTTGAAAAAATACTCTTGTAGGTAGTGTGTCTGAGTTGCATTATTAAGATGCCTAAGAATATTAGTCATGCATTGACTTAGACTTGCAGAAATCAGGAGTTTATTTTTAAGTCCACATTCCTAGAGCAAGAACATTATGCCAGAAACTCAAACCGAAACGTATACCAACAGAGCCTCAGCTTTCCCCCTACCCTTGAAAGAAGAGCTCTGGGTTGACTTCAGCCATGAAAAAGACATTTGTAATGCAGATTACATCTCTTCACATGGGAAATCATGAATGCATGTTAAATTCACGCTCTAACTTACTAGGCACTAATTTCACCTTGTAGACCAACCCCCCATCTCAGTAAAAGCTGACTGGGGGGGTCAGGCACTGGACGCACTTACGCTGTTGGGAAAACCTTGCTGGGTGTCTGCCAGCACATCCCTGTACCTGGTGTCTTTGGAAACACAACCTTAGGAGATCACCTCCTGTAAATCTGTGTGTGCTGCCACTGATTTATTGTGACTGAGAATGTGACCTCAGGTCTCTAATAATAAACGCAAAGAGAACAAATAAAAACCACGTTTGTCTTGTACTTTCAGAAAAACAAATTCTAACACTTTTCATTCAAGCCTTTTGTTATCAGGGGACATCTTTGGGAGTCTAATGCATCCTTGGGACCTTTGGAAATCTTTCGGGATGTTTCTGGACACCAGGATAAGAATGTAGGCTTACACAGTCCCCACGGTTGGGATTTATGCAAAATACAGTTTAGAACTGAAAGCAACTGACATCACTGGATTTAAGTGAGGCTAATGTCAATGAGTGTTATTCCCATTTTGTTTCCCAGTGCCACTCAAAAGAAAGCAGAAGGAGCTAGGAAATTTCTAAGTGTTTGTAAAAAACAATGATACGATATTCTAATATGTACTATCTATAGCTGGCTGGGTGTACCCTGAGTTGTACAAGGTGACAGAGTTGAGACAGATCTGCAAAGCACAAAAAACCCTTTCTTGATTTAAATGGCCACAGTGATTGAGTATGGGTTTCAGCTCAGACCAACTGAAGAGTGCACCTCTGATGTTTTTGCAGATTCTGAGTGATAGTAGTTTAGAGAGTATATAGGAGTGCAGCAACCATTCTGATGTAAGCAATGGCTTCAGATACAGTATGGCAGATTATTTGGTGAAGGCAAGAGTCCTGGGCTCTGCAGCCTGCTATGTGAAGGTCATGTTGCAGTAACGCCCCAAATCCAAATGCAAGGTGGCTTTTGCTTTGTGTGGTATGATCTATTTATTTATTTTTTGTTCATATGAGGTATTCAGTGCTGGCTGGATTTTATTTTGCATTTAGAGCTGCTGCACATCTGTCTTGTGCTTGTTTGACAGTACCAGTCTCTGTCCCCTTGCTACCAGGCTGAGTGGCCTTATTGAGTTTGTAACATCATTTTACAAATTTATCAGGCATCAATAGGATGTTGCCTTTCCTACCTGAGTGTGTCTGGGCTTTCACATCTTGCTGACTTCACGGTAGTCTCCAATCAAGATGATCCAGCTTTAGCTCTGCTGGTGGATGCAAGACCATGCTATTGACCAATTTGGCCAAGCAGATGGGGCTAGTGTGTTGCTACGAGACACAGTGTTGAACTTTGACCATGGTCCTCACTTCCCTTGACCCAGGAAGTGGGAAGTTCTGCCTAAATTAAGGGATGAGGTAAAGTTGAGACATGCCAAACTTGGCTGCGGAGATGGTCCTCAGTGTGCATAACAGGTGTTTTAAGATGGGTGTTGACAGGTGTGGATGGTGAGAGTTAGCTTTTAGAATTAATTTACCAGAGCAAACTCTTTGGAGCATTTCAGCTGATGGTACATGGTGTTCCCCAAAGAAACAGTAACTCATTGCCTAAAGCCAGCTTCAGCATGAATGGTAATGATAAATGCCTGGAGATCCCAGTGGTCCTGGAAGCAATATAGTTAAGTAAAAGGCAATGGGTTGGATAAAAGATCTTAAATCAGACTAATGTTGGCAAATGTCACCTGAAAGAGAGGGATTTTGGAGGGGAAAAAAGTAAAAAGGTAAAAGGAAAGTAATTTAAGAATAAATTCAAAGGAGGGAAAGCAGACATTCCTACAAACTAATAAAATCTGTGCAAATGAGAAAATGAGCCTGCTCAGATTGAAATTTAATCACAGAAAGGATTTTATTGTAAAACGGAGAATTATAATTACCACTCGAAAAAGGAGAGGTTTTTCTGCCTCTCAGCTGGCATGCAGCCACCGGGGCCCAGTGCTGAGCAGGAGGGGCAGCATTGGGGAGGGTATGAAGGGTCACAGCAGTTGTCCTACCAGTAATTAATATAGTCTCTGCCAAAACCAGATTCATTTATAGAGGCAGTTGTGGACATTTCATGTGCAAGTACCATGAAAGCATCGCTCTAGTATCGCACATCTAGTTTCCCCAGCAGGTGTTTCTCTCTGCCTGAGCTCATACTGAGGCATGGCTTGGGGTGGGGACTCTAAAGCATTGGAAACCCTTTTGGGGTGATTGTACTTGTACTTCAGTCTCATTTAAGGCCACCCAAAAGGTCAATAAAAGCAGAAATGAAGTGCAATATAAATACAGAATTATTTCAGTGGTTGATAAAAAGTACCAGTGCACACGCTTTTCCTTTTGAAAATTAGTGGGTATTGGTATTTTTGTTGCAAGAAAAAAATCGGAGGAGAAACAATGATAAGAATCTCACCTGAGCAGTACGAATCCTTTCAGGAGCAGACTGACCATGCAGTTGGACTTTTAGCTTTATTTAGAAACAATTACAACCACTTCAAAGCTCAAAATACATTCACAGCTTCTCTTTAAGAAGCCAATATTTTCTTTGCTATTCCCCTGCTGAATAAGTTGTTGTTTCCTTCCTTATTTTTGTTATAAATGCAATTCAGGCTGGGTTGATTTGATTGATATGTTCTGTTTCTTTTTTCTATTTATGATATTGAGCTCCTGGAGTCTCCACTGACTTCATTAGTGTATTTTGGAAAATAAGTATCCTCAGCATTATTTTCTCTCACTGTCCTACTGGGGGGAAAAAAAAAAAGAAAAAAAAAAAAGAAAAGCATGATAGAAAAGCATACGGAAGCATATTTTAAAAGGAAAAGAAAACCCAGTTAGCTTGTGCATACAGTGGAGTGGGGAATGGTACCGACAATGTTTAACAAGTTCCTTTATTAGTATTCTATCAACTGCAAGGTTTTCAAAAGAATTAAGACTAACACAATATTTGACAGCTTTTACCACCTTTAAAATTGCTGCTGAAATGCTCGGTAGAGAAAACTCATATTGCGCTTCCTTAATTTGGTTTCTTAATAATTATTTTACATCTACTTCTCACCTGCTGAATTTTAGAAATGATGTTCTCTTCATCTCAAATGCTCTTGTGGTTGATTACGTCAGGAGGAGGCGATGCATTTCAAATGGCAAGGAGTGAGTATTAGTATGCGACCGCGCCAGCCATCTGACATGGTACCAGACAGGACATGAATTATGATTGTTACTGTCAAAATATACAAGGTCCCATGTCGATGGGTGCTTCAAGTCCTTCCCTGAATGCAGCAGGTTACCAGCAGGCCACCAGCAGGTTTTTTGAAGGAGGTCTTATTAACCTTTAAAAAGGAAAGTTTAATGGGAATATATGCTTTTATGACAGCACTGGAAGAGTTAATAAGATAAGGGTTTTACAAAAAAAAAAAATACAAAAATTATAACTCTTTATTTGGCCAGAATATGCAGTGTAGACACAGCCCGTGCTATGTCTCCAGCTCTGCATGCCAGCAGAGGCATTTGGCTAGTGGGAATTAAGCAAAGAATTGTGCAAACATTGGGGAAGGTTGCTGAAATTATTCAGCAGTCATTCTTTTGCTACTGTAGGATTAATTTGGAAATTTGCTCTTGACAATCATTTGTAAAATAACCATAACCCTGAAATATTTTAGGATGTGGCAAGATAGTGGTTTAAACAAGATGAGCCTGGTAAAATTAAAAGTCAATCAGAACATGAAATAGGAAATATGATTTCTGTGGTATTTTATATTGCTTTGAAAAGGACAGTTTCAGAGTATTAAAATATAGAAACTAGTCGCTCACCGTTTATATTTGTGGCTAGTGCTGTTGCAGTCAGTGAGCTGTACTTTAGGAACTCTCTGAGAACATAAATACTTGATTATTTTTAGAAAAAATATTTGGAAATAATGTTTTTTTAAAAATTATCTCATCTATTAAACAAAGAGCAGTGAATCATGCTTTTATATTGTGTATTTTTACAGCAAAGTATTTAAACTGGCCTGTTGAATAATTTCATGGTACATTAAGTTCAGTAAGATCGTCTTGTATGTATCATTTTTAGTGCTTCCTATATCTTTGGCCATAAGCTTTTTAATTACCATGTTGAAGAAATATAAAAGAAATTTAATAAGAAAATAATTTTTTGGTTGTTTGGCTTCACCTAATGCAATATTTTACAGATCATAGACTTATAGAATAGCTTGGGTTGGAAAGGACCTTAAAAGGTCAGCTAGTCCTATCACCCCTGCAATGAGCAGGAATGTTTTCTACTAGGTCATGGAGTCGGTGTCAACTGCATGTTTTGTTTGGAAATCATCGGGTTGCCTTTAGAGTAACTGCCCATTGCCCACCAAAGGTTTCTAAAGCAACAGCCAAGTGAAGAGGAAAGGTTTTATTAGGATAGAAAGTTCAACCTCTGGAACCCGAAGAGCAGTTCTAATTCCAGTGCCCGTAGCAATTAATTAAACTGAGATGTTAATGGTTTCCTGCCCTTGTGCTGCTCACGTGGCCAGGATTTGGGAATGAGCACCTGACTGGGTGGGGAGCCATTAGGCTGGGACTGTTGCTTGTGCCTGTAGCCTGGCCTCAGTTTCCTCTGCAGCAGGCAATGCTTTCCTTATCCCATGACTATTTTTCACTTTCAGATGCCTTTTCGTCTTCACTCTGTTTTTGATCAGGTGTTGTGGTATCGAAATTTTGGGCTTTCTCTAATGAAGTTTTCCTCAAACCCAATCTGCTTGGGTTTTGAGGCATCAGGATTTTCAGAAATGGAAAAAGAAAATGTTTTGTCAGAAAAGATGCCTGAGTTGCTCTAGTTTATAGCTGCAGACTTAAGCTGGGCACTGCAGAAACATTTTCCTTGTAGGTTTTTTTTAGGTTAGACCCTTAAATAAATGCTTAGTTAGGTTTCTAATGCTGACTTACCTGCAACCTTTATGAACACAAATAACGTGCTCATAAAGTCAAAAAAAGGGAAATAAAAAAAATGGAAACTGATGAGCCTGTTTAGAGAGAGAAAGGAAAATAAAAGGTGAAGACCTGTTTTTCCTCCAGCTCTGAGTTGCACATTTCCTTATGCCCATTTCCATGGCTTTTCCAGCACCTACAGGGAAACCCCAGTAGCTGCTGTCTAAAGGGCAAAGGAAAGATGCTCTGAGGGTTTACCCACGTGTGTTTTAATGTAGCATTAGGATTCTGTCTTGCTAATTCGCCACCAAATACCTTCCGATCCCATTTTAAAGGTTTCAAATCAATACTTACCCACTTTTAATTTTTTTTTAAATGCACAATCGAAGATATACAATACTGAGATTTGCCCATGTATCACTTGTGAACACAACCTGTGTATGAACTCAAACCAGTGTTATACCTAGGAAGCCTTTTCTTTTTGTGAATTTTGGTGTTGCAGATCAAATGTACTTATGAAATGTAAATTTAACTTGGATCTTGAATTTGCAAAGATTTTTTACTGCCCTTGATCCTGCAAATGGTCTGACACGTCTTAGGAATTCACCTGTGAGGACGGGTCCTTTCAAGTCAAAGGTATCATGTAGGTGAGTGATCCTTGGGAATGAAGTTAAGGTCTTGCAGATTGTCAGAGCTGAAGATGCCCAGCAATGGCTCCCCTGTTGCCTAATTGTATTTTTAATTGCATGATAGCGAAGGGCTCTCATTTTAGCAATACATTTGCTAACTGCTGAGCATTGTGGCTGAGATGATGAAGAAATCAAATCTGTAAGAGCCAGATACTCCCCAGGCTGAAATTGATGCTTGTATCTCTGAAAGCATTTTGTCAGACAGGCTGACCAAAAGACTTGTGGGTGGGTGGTACATGCATTTATTTTAACCCTCTATGTGCTCTGGGACCCAAGAGGAATATAGGGTTCCAGAGGAATATAGGTGCTGCTCTGACACTGTCCCTTTATCATCAAATACATACTAGGCAGGAACATGTGGCAGCAGTCATGATTTGTCTTCCAAGCTGAACATTAAAAATGTGGGGGGAAAAAAGCCCAACTGGGTGAAACTTGGAAGCTTGAGCTTGGAGGAAATCACATGCAGCATGGTAAAGGAAAACTGAATTGTGATTGTGGCTGTGGGACTGGAGGTGAATTACGGGGTGCATTCATTTTGGGTTTCAGAGCTTCTCTTTTCCATGGCTCAAAGGTCTGTGGACTTTGTGTGCACTGCAGGAACTTAAATCTCTGCTGCTGCCTTTGTCTCTAGATAGTTAATCAGTGGTTGGTTATAGACTTGTTGGGGATGGACAGACGTTTTACTCCCTTTTAGTATTGGGGCTTTTTAATTCCAGTTCAAGTAAGTGGGAATACTCCTCATTTTCTTTTATTATAAGGTAAACAAAATTACCATGATAAATCTCCTCCAATTTCTGTTAGGATCGCACTTTGCAACTATAACCTATTTTTAGCTGGAAATCCTTAGAGAAAGTCTAAGAAGCTAGAAAACACTTTAGTGGGAAAGTGATATGTTCAAATAAACCTTACAGAGATAGTGCTCACCCAGCAGATGAAAATATTAAGTCTGGGGATTGTTAGGCAGAAGAGTATTTCTGAATCTCTCTTTTCTTTCTATCCAAGGTAACCTGATTATCACTGTAATCTCTTTTGCTCTGTCAGTTTGAAAAAACAGTATCATCTGTCATTCTGCAGGAAAAAATAAAACCCCAAAATAATCATAGGCAGAAGTAAATATTCTTTATTTGAGCTTTAGTTTAAAAATGAGAGCAATATTCATATGGCCAGAAGCATATTTTTTATATATACCTATATATATTCATATATATATATGTATTTTTTTAATATATATATATAAATCTGTAAAATATGACCCTGCTTTTTTTGAGCAAATACATGGCATCAGGTTGATGCTCTGTACAGTTTCTGTAGGAGATATTTGGGCTGTTGGGCCATTACCTACTAAATGCTTTACCTTCTTAGTGGAGATCTTCTGCAAAAGGACTAAACTGCTCAAGAGCACTCAGGAAATATGAGTTGCATTGTTCTGCCAGCTAAGATACTTATGAAAATAAGATTTAGTTGGGATAGATAACAAATGAGAGGAATCAAATTATTTTTGGTTTGTCAGTCCATCTCAGGAAACTCTTAACATAAGTCTATATGATGCAATAATTGATTTGGCAGAGAACCCATTGAACAGGCTCAGTTAACTAAGTATCTCTGTCCTTAAGATGACCAAAATCAGCACCAAGTGCCTCTCCCCTAACCAAGGAGTGCATTAGCTGGATGGCAGATGTAGGCACATACACAGATTATTGTCCTCTGTGAACATCCAGCTGGTGACAGGTCTCTCCTGAGCATCCCTGACTGCTGGATGCAGTTTTGGGGTCTGGCAGGGTGTGGGGTTCTGGCTGTGCTGAGCAGCCCCTGTGGGGATGAGGATGCCCAATTTGGGACTGTGTGTTTTTGGATGACGTCAGTACAGCTGCTGCCCTTGCTGGCGGGGAGGGAGGACACCTGCATGCCCCTCTGAATGAAGGGAGCCTTCGCTTTGGGAGAGATGCTGCTGAGGTTACCACAACCCGCACGGAAGCACGAAGAAAAAGCTGATGCTTTCTGCCACACATGCTCGTTTGCATACTAAGGAAGCAGCGATGGGGGAAATAATAAAAGGCACTGGCTTGTCGGCTGGTTTTTTTGCTATTCACAGCTTGCCTGAATGAACAAGGCTGGTGTAATCCATTCTGCACACTGCAGTAGTACTGTAATGTTTCATACACATGGGGAAATCCTCGCCCAGCTACATTTGTGGGAGCTTTTTCCAGTGAGATCAGTGAAGTTTTCATCTCTTACGCTTAGTAGTTGGTAGAAGAGTATTTCCTCTGTATCTGAAACTGATTTAGTTGGAGGAAGAGAAAAGGGGTTTGTTTCTTTGTTTAACTATGCATGGCAAAATAAATCGTGATTTTACAGTCAGGAGCAAAATTGGGATGACTTCTTGTTTTTTCACAGTAGTTACAGCTGGTGTAAACTCTGCATGTCAGAGGGCACTGGAGCACCTGGGGAAGGCTTTGAAAATCGGTGAGGCCTCCCCCTCGGCTGCCTCCTCCCATCGTTTCCCACAGGCTGGAGAAGCCGCAGCAAAGTTTCAGTGGCAAAACCCTGCTGATGTCCCGAAGGGATTCGAATGGCAGCTCCTACTGCCTTTTTCAACCTAGATGATTTCTTTCAGGTTTTTGCTCTCCCACATTGGCCATAAATTCACCCTTGTAGTCTCAGGTCATTCAGGTGAAATCTTTGAGCTGCAGCCATTGCTTACTAACACCGCCTGAATCTGCTTTAGCTTATTGATGGAGGGAGACTTCCCACTAGACATATTTATAAATAACAATTCAGCGCAAGTGAGTGATGTTTTGTGATTTACTAGTAATTTCCTCAAATGCTTAATAATAGACATGCTCCTAAATATCTTCTCTGTCTAAGCATGAAGACTTCTGAACTGTTATAACTGCTTCATGATTAGAGTGGTGTGTATAGAAGTTTTTATTTCTTCTTATAAGAGAAAAAAGAAAAATTCGTCTTGTGCTTTGTCTCATGTATTCTCCCATCCAGCACAATTGGACCTGCAAGTAAATGACTAGACCTCTAAGACAGATCTTTTTAGGTCTTACATGTTTTTCAAGTCATGCCTGTTGTTTCTTTACATCACCTAAATAGAACCAAAGCATACAAAGAATTATAATAACCATAATTAAACAAAATCTAACTTGCAGGAGCTTAAAAACCAAAGGATACCTTTTCCCAGGGGACAAGGGATTATAACTAGTTCTGTTTCAGCTCAGTAGTCGGTGTCACTGGTCTCTGTAGGCTACAGATTATCATATCATAAATTTTGCTGGCAGGTGTTGATCTCTCAAGACAGAAAGAAAGCTTTCTGTTCACATCTTTCAGCCTCTGTACTCTGGTAAACAGCTTTCAGGAACACACCAGACAAGTTTTCCCTCTTCATTCAAGCCTGAGCTTCCGGGTAAACCACCTGCCTAAATGACTTGAGGGAATGAAATAGTATGTGTGTGTGAATTATATTAAAACAATTAAAAAATATTTGTTTGACCTGACTGTATTTTTTACCTTGCATAGCTGTACAGCAATTTCATAGGATATTCAAATGAATTTATTCTTCTGTTCTAATGGCATCTGCAAATGTGTGGAGGCTTTTGCCAGTTTGTAATGACATCCACCAGTTACGTGTATTTTCTGAAGGAATGCTCTCTACTTGGGAGAATTTATTTCCTTCTAGTTATTACCCCAAGTCCACAGGATTTGGGAATTGGCTGTTCTTCATGCCTGACCTGAGGTGGACTCAGATCTTGGAGTAAGTGTGATATGATATTTCTGGTCGCAGTTTGTTCAAAGGAAAACAGGGAAAAAAAGCTGTTGTTCCCAACATCATGGCACTTTAGCCAAATATTTGCAATGCATTTTGTAATGAATTATAAATGAATCAACAATATGGCATTCATTTAATATTCAGAAATATCCTATCATATCACTACCTTCATTTTCTCCTTTTTTTCCAAGGCCTAGGCAGACTGGTAAGATTGGCAGATGCAGAGTGTGAACGTGGTAGTTTTCAATTCAATGGGTACAGCTTGAATTCCTTCATGAAGAACGGTCTTCCTCATTTTAAGCTGTCAAAACAGCATTTGATGGAGGCTGCAGTTAACACAAGCGCAGTGAAATGCATAAAGTAGCCTGAGTATTCAAGTCACGATCATCTGGGCTGTGTCTTCTCCCTGGGCTGTCTGTGGATCTTCAGGGATCGTCTCCGTGCTTCCTCCCCTCTAGTCTTGCACCAACAAGATGGCCAGCTTTGGTAGGCAGGAGGTCACCTGGTCCAGCACCAGCCCAAAGCACAGCCATCATGGACATGACATGAAGTTGCTCAGGGTCTTGCTGATCACTGGGTAACTCTAGGATGAAGGCAGACTTGGGTACATGTCCAGATCAAGATGACTCCTTAGAAACTATAACATGAACCATACTACTACATTATTGTGCTTTGTAGTTTTCTGATAAAGATTAGTCTGGTTTTTATGCTCTGACTGCTTCATGGCTTCAGGGTTGTTGGCCAAGCCATGGAGTAGGGACCACTGCGTTGGTCCCTGGCTATGCACTGGTGATGTTAATAAGCATAAGCCACATGACTTGCTCCAATGTAGGTATTGGACCAACCAAGGACATGGGCAGGTAGCGAAATGCTTACAGTGTCTATTCGTGCAATTGAAAAGTAGCTGAATGGAAATGCTGTACTGGTAACTCCAGTCTCTGCTGTGATATCCCAGTGATTGGTATCGGGCTTTCCTAACAGCCTGTGATGATGAATTGCTGATCGTGTCCATAGTTAGGTCTTGTGTTTGCTTAAACAATTCATCTTGTTTTTAGTGTATTGTAAGCACAATCATTAGCTTCTGTGCTTTGCTAAGGAAAATGGGGTAAAGCAGAGTGTTTTCTTTTCTGCTTTGTTTTTTTTTTTTTTAATACAATTAAGTACAGTTTGGGTGAAAAGCTGAGTCTGAGGTTCAAACTTTTTCCAATGAAGTAGGAAGGTTAGCAACTCTGAATATTGATACCTTTTTGTGATGCAAATTCACAACTATCATGATTCTCAAGTTGTGGAAATTATCAGGAGTTTTGCTGTGTGCTTCAGGACCAGGAAAAGGAAACTCTTCTTAAGGGATGCTGGGCTAACATTAACTTTGCTTGCAAGGTAAGAACAGGCTGTGGAGCGGAGTCATCCTGGTAATGCTCCAGATCAGAGTATTCTGATCAGTGTTTCTATGTCCATTTTCTCCCTGTGAACAACACTGGATTGATAAACTCATTCTCATAATTAATCAAAACCATGGTTTGCTGTCATAGTTGCTGATATGAGTTCATATGGTATAATTTTTCCACAAATCCTACTAAGTTATCTTGGAAGGATAAAGCTGATTTAATTTCCATTTTGTTACTGCTGCAAATGTCTTAATCTTACCATCTTGTGTCATCCACAAGATTTGGTTTCTGCTCTCAGATAGCAGGGAATCCCAAAAGGTTTACACTTTTTGTGTTGTTTATGTTTGAGTCATTCTTGACCTTAAGTTTCCATGCCTGTATGAACTGCATGCCTCGATGGTTTTTAAACTAGGGAAGATAACTTAGTGCAAGCCTACTATCAGAGGACTTTGAGCTGATGCTCCGGATCAAGTAACAATTAGGCATAATAGTTATTGATGATTGAAAGGAATCTGCCAGCAAAGGCATTTTGCTGCTGTTAATGCCTAGAGGAGCTCTGTGTAGGATGCTGTGGGACTCTTTGTGACTCTCAGGCAATTTCTTTTAGAGAGTAAATAGATTGTGCTGCCTAAAATGAGATGCTAAATGTTCTATTTATCAGGAACCAAAATGTTAGGTTAATGGAGAGAGTTCTGTAGGTATGTTCAGAATGGTCAAGAAAATGGTGAAATAAGATGTGAGGGAGAAAGAAAATATAAGCTGATTCAACCTTTAAACTTTTTATTTTATTTTCTCCATGCAGTTTTTAGAGTTCCTGACAGATGCGTGTGCATCCATGAAATCAGCAGACAGGTAGCTTTGAACTGTGTAACGAATGCACAAAAAATATCGATTCATCCATTTCACTAACCTGGGTAACAAAATACTTCAGAGTCCAGGATTTCAAATGGACAAAGTGTTCTTCAACCTTTTCTGCAATGCATTAATCACAAACTGGCTTTTCTTCAACAAAAGGCGTCAGGACTTTTCTTTCCAGCAACCTTTTTTACTAAAGAGATGTGGATGTAGTAGAAGTGACCTTCCTTCGTTGTGACCGGGCTTGAGATCCTCTCTATGCCCCTGGTCTGTCTAGTGCTGTTTATTTGGTTATCTGGAGTCATTGGAGGTTGGTTATGGGAAAAAAAATAATCTGGTACACTAATATAGCCTTTTGTTATCTTTCTTCTCCATAATAGCAGCTATTATGTGACTTTCCTATCATTTAGATTAATTTTTTTTTTAGAGAGAGAGAAGAAAGACTTGCTTTCATTAATTTCCCGAAGAAAAGAGCGTTATCATAGGATGTTTTTGTGAAGCTTACTTAATGCTGTGACAGAGCAGGACAAATGCAATGATACAGTGAAAAATCAGGGGTTTTTTTTCCCCCCTCCTCCAGATTTTTAGGCTGGTACCCCGTTCTTTCTCATGCAAGGTGTGCTCTCAGCTTTAGATCCACTGGTGCAAAAAGAAGTTACTGACTTCTTTTTCACTGACTACTGACTAGACTATTTTTAAGTCAATGTTCTACAGTTCCAGACAGCTTTTCATTGTTGATTGAAAGAAATGTGTTTTTTAGAATGGAAGCACACATAAACTGTGATTTGTTCTGTTTCTCTGCTTCAAATGAGTAATTGTTAAGTGCTTCGAGTAAACTTTTAGTTAGTTGTCAGCTCTGTGGTCGGAGGTTTTATGCAGGGCACCAGAATGTATTTCAGTGTCAGAAAGCAATTGCAGAGAGGGAACGAATGCAACAGTGGTTAATGTGATGCGTTGCAAAATGTCTTGCAGGACGGTTGTTTGTCCTGCCACCACCACAAGTCATAAATCTCTCCTGGACTGTGCCACATGCGAGGCACTCTGTTGACTTTCTCTCCTCCTTTAGTTGAATTCATAGAATCATGGAATGGTTAGAGTTGGAAGGGACCTTAAAGATCATCTAGTTTCAACCCCCCTGCCATGGGCAGGGACACCTCTATACAGGAGGATATAGAGGATATTTGGATAGGGAAAGCACGCCCCCTTGCTTTCTGGGCAGCCTATGAAGAAGAGTGTGGATGGGTGGTGGCAGTGTGTGCCTTTGCCTCTGCAGCAGAATTGGCCACATCTCATTACAGTCATCATGTTTCCTGAGCGCTGAGCCTCTCTCCTTGGATTTGCCTGCCAGATGTTTCCTGTATTCAAGCTGTATTGGTTTCCATTAGCACCTTGAAAATTGACTTGAGGTAGAAATGAATATTGCAATTATATAATTTACTTTTGCATAAATTAGTGCCATTTTCTCTTAAATACTCTGCCATTTTGGACAAGTGTAGTTTATTAAAAAAATAGTAGTAGCAGTTCAGAAGCATTATTTCTGAGTTCTGGAAAAGGCTTTTTTTCATGTTTTTTAAGCCTCAAAGCAACATCCTGCTGTTGAGGCAGAATTCTCAGTGTCCTCAGAGGGTCAGACAGCATCTGGCAGGAGTGAGCAGGGCGAGTCTCCCAGCCCTCTACCTGTCTTCTCTGGGCATCCCAGGATGCCCTTTGCTTTCCATGGCCGTTCCATGCAGGGAAGGAAAAGGGGAGGTTGAGAGGAGAGTGCAGAAAGCAAGCAGAGGGCACAGCTTTGCCAGGAGTCATCGTTCACGGGAGCCTAACACAAGTACACAAGAGTTAAATTGAACTATGTAAAATCCTTAATACAGTACTAGATGTTTTCTTTAGGAATCATGAAGCATGTAATGTCCTTATGTTCTCCAAAGGGTTTATTTGGCAGCCTGTTAGCATCTCACTGTGACATGACTGAAGGGGGAATAACCAAAATAACAAGGAGGGGGAAAGAAGGCAGCAGTCACCAAATTGGAATAACAACTTTATAGCATAATACCTTTGAACCTGTGACTTTTTTTTTTCTTCCCCTGTATGGGTTGCAGGGAATGCCCTTGAACGCAACATTAGGCCAGTCAAATTGTGATTGGGACTTAAGTAATTTTGCCTAAAGCTCCTGGTTGCTGCTGGATTTCAGTATGTTTCAGGATAAGCCAATCCATGTAATCCAAGGGAGTTTTTATTTCCTCATTCACTTTGGTCTTCTGCTATTTTCTAGATTTTAGGCTGAGAAGCATCATTGCAGCTAGCCAGGAGCAGCATGAAATTGCAAGGTAAATATTTCCAACAATGGGAAAGGAGATCTGTGCTATTGGTAACGATTGCTGCTTATGAAAAGAGAATAAATAGTCAGGGTAAGAAAATAAAAGAAAGGGGGTGAACACAGTAAAGGATTAGGGTATTCAAATAGCTGGTGGATTAACAGGGCAGAGTACATAATTTTGGGTCTTTCTCTTTATTTAAAAAATGAAACAGCTCCCAACTCATCTGTGATACTAGTTTTTATACAGATACTTTTAATCCTATAGTTTCCATTTTCAGAGCAAACAAAGATGTGTTTATTTTTCTTATAAGCCCTTTTCCTATTCTCCATGCAGTATATTTGAAGCTAATGACCTAGACAGAAACCAGAGGAAAGCAGGAATAGGGTGCTAATGGCAACTTGTTGAAGGCAGCTCGGAGCCACAGGCTGGGTAAGCCCCCCCAGGAGGGGTGTATTCCTTCCTGGCCCTGGTGGCCCAGAAGGGGTGTATTCCTTCCTGGCCCTGGTGGAGGGATGCTGAGGCATGGTTCCTGCACCTCCAGACAGGGACTCACTGGCATATGGGCTACCCCAGACTGTGCATACTTGGGGACATAGATATCTATCTTTTTGCCTTTTTCTGAAGAAGTGACCTTTTTTTTTTATCACTGTTGTAATTTTCCATGTGTTTAATGGAAAGAGTAAAGCCATGGCCATCCCCAACAGGTGAGCATCTCATGGCTTCATAGTGGCCCCTCCCAGTGCATTGGCTTCACTCTTTAGCTTCTCTTCTAGGTTGTGGATGTCCTGGAGTGCTGCTGGGAACCCCTCTGTTTGGGAAAGGTGTTGCATTACAGCAAACCAAGATGGGATAGAATACTGAGAAAGTGATGCTAATATTATGAAAACATTTATAGAGAAATTCCAGGAAGAAGAGCAGCTGTGGGAACCATGAGAAACCTTCCAGTGCTCCCCCAAACTTCCTGCTACTCTCTTCTATTTTAAATGTTTTTTCTTGCTCAGTTTGCTGTGTTTTGTATTGACTGGGACAGGTTTCTTCTCCTCTCTACTACCTAGCTTTTCCTCTCTCCTTCCCAAAAGCAGCACCATTAGATAAGGAGAGATTGTAGAACTGGCAGTTCTGTGCAGAATATGGGGAAGGATGCCACCCTTCTCTTGAGAGCCTTTCTTGTGACGTCTTTGATTTTCAGAGCCTGCGTCCTTTTATGTTTTTTCTTTTTTTTGACATCTCTAAAATCAATGCAACAATTTGGTGTCTGTGTGCCTATATATGTATCTGCGTGTGTGTGTGTATGCATTTATCTGTGTATAAATATAAGTACATATATAATCTGCCCAGTCAAAATAGTTTCCCAGCACATCTCCAGGAGCTTCACCGGGAAGAAGCAATACCACTGTCCTCACCCCATGGCTCCTCTTTGCAGGGAAAGTGTTGGAGAAGGGAAACTGCCAACCTGCTCCCCAGCATGGTCCATGCTCTGTGTCCGGGGTATTGTGTGCATGCAGAAAGAGTGTTTTCTGTAAGCTCTGCATCCATTTTCATGGCAATAACTGCTGGGAGGCATTAGTTTTGGATTTGAGTTTGCCTCTTTTTTCAGTTATTGTATGATATACAGCACATGTGTGTAATGTATAGACTGTATATATACATATAATATACAGCTGTTGTTCCAGACAGAAATCTTGCTGATTCATCACTGCACCCAACTGTAATCTGTGCAAATACTTATGTTTGCAATAATCATGTTTATAGCATAATAATTAACTAGCCCTTTTCCCCCACCCAATTATTTTACACAGTGCCTTAACTGATTTAATCAGTGCCCTTTCTAGTAAGTCTGTCCTTTTTAAAACTAATGGATTTTCAGGAGAATCAGATTTTCTTTCTGAATCTTGTTGCTAGTTTCTTTAGAGATTATTTAATCACTGTAAAACTGGTCTCTCTACTTGCCATTCTTGATTATATTACTACTTAACAAAGGCTATTAACTGTGTGAAAAAGTCAAACCAGAAAATTGAGCACTAGGCAGTAACGAAGAAAACTTTTTTTGCTCCTCAGTACTGTTGCCACTGATGGGAAGTGTGTGTAATCAAGTTATTTTTGAATTATCTTCAAGATGGAAGAAAAAGAAAATTTACGATAATAGATAATTTGAAAGTAACTGCACAGAAATGCCACTAAAAATGATGGCCCATAACTATGTCATGTATAGCTCTGTCACTGCCTTTTCAGCCAAACCCGTTGATTTATGTGTGCATGCAACGGGGCCTCCTTATTTGGCTGGAGCCTGCCGTGCATGGAGGTTTAAAGGTAGTTTGAATGAAGTTAGTGTGGTGAAAGGGGACTCTCCTCCTTGCTCTGATCTTGGCAAATCTTCCCCAGAAACAGCAATTGTAGAATCTGTGCAGCAGATCCAACCTGGAGTGGGCACATAGACTGATGGGTAGCTGCTGGTGCAAGTTTTGGATGGTTTCATGGCCCTAAAAAGTGGTTATAATAAAGAAGAGTCATGGCATGTGGCTACAGTAGTGCCTTCCAGGGAGGGGAGCCCTCTCAAATCACAGCACATTTCGAGGAATGGAAATCGGGTGCTTCTTTAAGACCAGAAACACATGCAAAGCTTCATCCTGCTGTGGCTGAAGGCAATGGCAATGCTCTTGGGGCTTCCTCAATACATGGTCAGGGCTGGAGAACCACAGCCTCTTTGGGTGGTGGGATCCGAGCTGCTAAATATATAGTCCAGTCTTCTGCCATGATCCTTTTTGTAACCCTCCACTTGCTTTTCTGCAAGGAGAAAGGCATGCAGGGGATGTTGGGTGCTCAGGGTTCACAGATGCACCCCCAGGGGAAGGGATGATGTAGAAAGACAAAGTCTCAGGTGCCTGGTAGAATTCATGTGCGTGAGCAAAGGTGTGTGCAGTGCTGTGCAAAGGTGGTGTTCTTCAAGCAGAAACACGTGGCAGCATCGAGACGTAATAACTTGCTCACAAGGAAAGTTTCTTTCTAATGTCCATCATTTAATGGTTGGCTTATGCCCTTGAAGCAAGATGTCTTACGTCTGTAATATAGGCACGGTAATTTCATTCTAAAAGTACCCTATTTGATTAAGAACCAGCCATGAAGGCAAATATCAAATCTCCAAGTGGGAACTTGGCCTGGCAGAAGAGGATGAGAAGTTCCCATTAAATGAGGTTGGGCTGGGGCGTCCTCTCCAACCAGGGACACAGTGCGGCACGGCCCATTTGTCACAGCAGGAATATAAATTTGTTTTCTATTACTGACATGTATTTGTCCTTTCTTTTATTGCAGCAATAATTTCTTCAAAATACCTTTTTAAAAAAAAGAAAGAAGTGTCAAGAACATTAAAGTTTAATCTTAATTTAGTCCTAACCTTTACAAAATCGATTAAATTACTCCTGCAAGTAACACCAGCAGCCTTGTTCACCCTGAGTGGCAATAGCCCATCAAGACACTTGTGAAAGGGGTAAGCTCTCCACCTTGTGTATCCTTAGAGCATGAAACATTAGGTGCATTTAAACAATAAAAAACCATGATGCGTTTTTTTGTGGTAGAGAAGCACAGAAAAGTTAAACCAGTCATTGAACTGGAGGTGTCTCTCTGCCACCGCGGAGGGGGGTTCGCTCATAAATTTTTACACTGCTGTTATGATGATGTCGCATCAAACTATCACAGAAAGCAGAAGTGTTTTACATCAGAGATAAATGATTGCTTTTCTCAAAGGTTTATGGCAAAGCGGGCTGGTCCCTGGGATAGAGCTACAGGCAAGAGGCTGGGATTTAGCACGGTGGTTTTATGGAGCATTTGTGAAAACTGTCCATCCCTCCTGAAGTAGTTGGACACATTTTAAGCAAAGTGAGAGCAATCTACAGAATACACAGAAATTCCCCGGCTGCTCACAGTGTCTCAGGTTGAAGGAGAGAGGAAAATGTCCATTTCCAATCCCTTCTGTAGGATTTAGAAGTGTTTTTCACGGGCCAGGAGATTTTATCCAATATTTGTCCCCCCACCTGGAAGAGGTTTTTACTTTTGCCAGCTAATAATCAGAGATTATTAAATTAGGGGTGTGTATGGTTGAAGGGGGTAAGAATAAAGTTTGTTTTTTGAGTCAACTCCTTTTGGTGAGCCTGTGCCTTTTAAAATAACATAAAATATTTACATCCTCTATTGTATCCCTTTGTAGGTCCTGTACATCTGCCATAGTGAATCACAGGTCCTGGGGAGGCTCTTGCAGTGTGTTTGTTTGGTGTCACTTCTGATAAGTGTGGTGGGGAAGGTAAGAAGGAGGTGGGATGCTGTGTTGGGAAGTGAAGTGTCATAGTTAGGTTTTCTGAAAGTATTTATGTGTGAAACCAGGCTCAATAGCTGCTGCCCTAGGAGGATTGGCCCCTCCCTGCCTTTCTAGATTGATGTGTCCTGGTTGTACTGTCTGCTCATAGCATTGCATTTGTGTTTGTGACCTTCTTTCCATCCTGGAGGAAGCCACACAACTCTTTTGGCCCACTTTGGTACGGCATCCCATAAATTGGGATGATGCACTAGTGCTGGAAGAGCTGATTCGGCTGGCTTTGCAGAAAAAAAAATAATTGGTTTTGTTGGTTCTTTTATTTTCATCTTTTTGTAAGAGAAAAACAGGATAGAAATCTTAAGGGAGAATGTGAGAATGTGTATTTGTTTGTCAGCATGTTAGCTCCTCTGTGGGGTGTTTCTCCACTCCACCCAGACGTGCCTCCCCTTTCCAAAATGTGGGCTGTCCCAGCCTACAGGAATGCTGAACAAGGCTGCTTTAATAGCAGCAGTTGGAAGGCTTGAGACAGAAACGCATGTTGTTGTTTTTAATAAATATAACTAAGAGCTCTAGTTCCAACACCTAGGAAAGAGCTTCTTGTACATTTGTAAAAATTCTTAAATTCTTGTGCAAAACGGCTGGTGGGTCAGTACTGGGAAAAGGGCAGAGGCAGTGGTGTCCAGGATGGCCTTGGGACAGCTTGAGGATATGTCAGCTTCAGCTCAGGCACTGGTTTCTCAGTCCTCCTTCAAGATGCTCCAGGATATTTCTTTGACTCCTTTAGCTCCACGGTTTCACTAAGAGTTTTCTATATAAAAAGTCAAGCTCTTTGTGTGATGCTGTAGTCATTAAAAACAGGTGACTGAGAAGTTTGGCAGCAGCATGAACTGGTGGCTCCCCCTTTCCTGTTTATCATCATTCATCTTCACCTGCTTGCCTTCAAAATAAAGGGCTCAGAGTTACCCTCTGAGCTGTTGAAATGTTCTGCATATGGGCACACAGACACAAGCCACCATTCTGCAGAAGGGGTAAAAATACATATATGAGCTTCTGTGCAGGATTAGCAAGCATAAAAATAACTGTGCTCAAAAGTAACTGGTAGACAGACAATATTTTGAAGTTTTTCATCCCTGTGGTGATCACCCGGTAAAATGTTGATGTAGAAACATTTGCAGGCTGTATGTTGTGGTTAAAACCATGGTTATATCTGTGTAAAATGTCTTGACTATTTCGTAACTTTCTAACCAAAGGAGTTAACAAATAAATTAATTATTCAAACAAAGGTGCAAAGTGAGGGGAGTGGACAGAGAAGTAGAGATTTAGAGATAGGTTTCTTCAGCCTGTTGGCTTGATCTGAGTTTTGTGCTGAAATCGGTAAAGGTGGGACACAGCACTACGTACAAAATTGTGTTCAGACATTTTTCCCTGTCTTGTAATTGAATGGTTATTTGCATCTGCCACATATAGATGTGCATGGACATGCCCATCCAGGTCTCTCCAAGAAAATGGCTTTTCAGTGGAGCACCTTTGCAGCAGGCTTAGGGGAACGGGACTCCTTCCCCATGTCACCTTAGGAAAGCCATCTCCCCATACTTTCATAGGGCAAAGAGCTGTAGGAAGGGAGCAGGAGGAGGCTGGAGTCTGCCATGGTGCTTTTGCCAAAAGCATGAATTGGCCCCAAACATGGGAAGACACAAAGTCCAGTCACCTTTTCCAGGAAAGCTGGGTTGTCTGTCTGCAGTGAATGGCAGGGGCCAAATTAATCTCTAATAGTAGAAGGCACAACTCATCGCTGGTATCAATCACTTATTTATGGTGGTGACAGCTTTAAGCCTGAGTTCCTGAGTTCATTTAAACACTACTCAAATCGATGACAAGTTTTGAAATACAGCAAGGAACACATTCATAGAAAAGAAAAAAATCCATAGAGGGTTATTAAATGCAGAGAAACTACCTGTGGCCATGAACCACAGAGGACTAGGGAAGGATTTGGAGAAATCAGAGAGATGAGTGATGGTACTTGCTCCAGATGCATCCCTGGTGGACCTTCATCGACTTCAGAGTCATCACAACAGGGTGAAGCCAGCTGAGATTTTTCACATGCCCTCTCACTGCCTTCCCTGACAGTTTTGGAGCTTCCTGTTCCCCAGACTCACCCCTGCACCCTGAGGTTTTCCCACTCAAAAACCTCTTTCAGCAGATTCCTTATCTGCTATCAAGAGACTGTTTACAGCAGCTAAAGCTCTTAAGTGCCTTGTCTCGGAGACTGATGGTGATAATTAAAGCAGTGCTTTCCAGCCCTCTGCTCTTCTTGCTGAATTGCTTGGAAGTGGGGAATGGGGTTGTGCCAGCCAACAGGAACTGTGGAAATCCATGTTCAGCGATTTGGTCTGTATTATTTCCTCAGCTTGTTAGCACATCCTCGCTGCTGGGTGCAGGTACCTAGCTTGTGAAAACCCCCAGGTAGGGGAAAGAATTGCCTGACAATTGCAGGTCATAATTTTTTTACTTCTGTGCTGAAAAAAGAAGTGTATTGTTATGTGATGTAATTTAATCAACATAAACTTCCTGTGTGTTGATTTATGAAATGATAGGCAAAGGTAGTGGGGTGTTGTCTTTTGGGATAATAGATAAATAAATAATGAAACAACCGATTTCTCCTTTGCTACAATTATGGATGAAATAGCACAAAACACCATCCAACTAAAAAGACTGGGTTGCAGGGATCGTGGCTGGTAATCACAGTGACAGCAAGATGAGCTTTTCTAGAAGTGCTGTGAAATTGTTCAATAAATTATGTTACATGAGATGTATGATTCCCTGCTTTAGTAAATAAGCTTCCTGACAGGAAGCCCCAGCGAGACAGTTGCAGATAGCTTCGTTGATGTGCCAGAGCTGGGGGTCAGTCCAGTGTGGGGTGGTTCTGGCAGTTTGGGAGCGAGGTGCTCCAGTAGGTGTTGCTGAGGGCTGCACTTGCACAGCTGCTGTTGTCCTCTTCACTGTATCTTCCTTTTGTCATCTCTTCAGTCAGGCTCCTTTATTCTCTCTTCCCAGCTTATTCCAAGTCTGCTTCTGTCTTATGGTCCAGCCTCACGTGTTCCTGCAGGTGAGTAAGGGTCACCTGAGTAGCTGGGCAGGGCCCTATCCATGGCTGTCGCATGGCCCATGCATGGAGGATGTCTTGTTCTGATCCTTTCAACTCCCTGTGGCATGGGCTAATCCCCACTCAAGACCATAATGTGCTTGTAGTGCTTAGTGTGGGCAGTGCTCCTGGGCAGGAGACTGAAACTGCTGCTCCTGGCCATGTCTGTGGCTGGAACCTATGACTTGGCTTCTTTTTTTTTAACCTGAGAAGTGTGGACTAATTACTAAAGAAACTGAACTGAGTTCAAAGCCATCAAAGTCTGACCTCTGGATAAAAATAAGACAATATGTTTTGAAAGTAATAATACGATGAGAGCATCCCAAAAGTCAACTCATGTGAAGCCCCAGAGTGCATAAGGTGGAAGCTGCTTCCAACACCTGTATCCATTACTCAAATTATCACTCAGTAGAAGAGTAGCACTTTTCCCCCACTGCACCCAGCAGCTTCTTACTCCTACCAAGAAGGGATAAGCAAGCAATCATCTATTTGAACCCGCTACGTGCTGTTGTGTGGGTAATCACTGCTGCACATCATCTCCCTGACAGTAGGTGTTCTCCAGGAGCTGAGGTATGGTATTACAATATTTTCAAGAGGTGTAATGATAGCATAGAAAAATGTGATCAAAAAAAAAAAAAGTGATTCAGTTGACTAAAAATTTCGGTATTCGCTTGTAGTGTTTGATTACATGTAGTAGCTTCTTTCCCCACAGTAGCTGTTTGCATCATTGGCCATGACATCCTCTTGGAACAGCAATGAACTAATGGGCTGTAGTTTGCTGTCCAAATTCTATTTTCGCTGAGATTTCCCCATAAGCAACGAAAATAAATCTACTGATATGTTGATTTGGTGATTTACTTAGTGAGGAGGTATTTAATAAGCACTTACTAATGTAAACAGAGTTCCTTGAGTCACAGCTGGAGTTGCAAATTTATCTCCCTTGATTATCAAGGAATATACTCTGCATGGAAGAATTCACAGCTTACAAAGACATCTGGTTGCTAAATAATATAATTGAAGTAAATACAGCATAAAAGGGGCTTACTCCCATGTTGCTAGTGGGCAGAAAGTAGTTCTTGGCTGAGTGAAGCATATTGTCTGGACTTATGCTGGTGGAGGGAAGAAAGAATGAAAGAACAAAGAAAAACTATGGGGAGAAACCAGAGAGAAGGGGAAAATTGAATGGAGCAGAGGATTTGCAAGAGAGGAGATGAGATGTGCCTCTGCGCCAGAGCCTGCTTCCTGGAAGGAGTGGATGGTGGTAGCTGAGGTAACTGGTGTTGGGACATGACAATGGTAGTAGATACAAGTGATCCCTCAAAACTGGCAGAGCACCATCATGCAGGACATCTGGCTATGTGTTGCTCAAAGACTGGAGCTATTTTAATCCGCCTGTGATTGTACGAAGGGCATTTTTCTTCCAAAACAATTGGCTTTTCCCTTGTATTGTTTTAATATTTTTGGAGAATGGAAAGCCAACTGCTGACAAATATGTGCAAAATTGCTGTATTTAGTTGTTGAAGACAAACTGCTCTCAGGAGCAGCTAGGTGGAAACCAGTCAGCTGGGTTCAGCTGACTTGCTCTTCACAAGCCACAATGTTTGACTAGTCCACTTGGGGAGCTCCAGAAAGGCTTTTCCAGCCCTTCCAGTAAAGGTCCAGGGTGGAGGTAGTGGTAGCCTTGAGCCACCATTTCCTGGAGGTGTCTTTCCTATGGGTAAAGCCCAGGCACTGGCATTGCCTAATGCCAGGGAGAGACGGCACCTCCTTTGCTCCACAGCAAAGCTAGTGCTGCATTTTGGAGGGTGTTTCTGAAGAATCTCATCCCCAGGGTTTGGCTGTACAAGTGTCCTGGTCCTGTTGCATGATGGGTCTTGCTTTTGCTGTCTGCATTTTCTGCAGCTCAGCAGCTGCAGTGCTGATGGTGAGGTCCTTTTTCTTCTGTACTCTTCTCAGCTGAGTTATCATTTTGAAGATGTACTCTGAAGTGGTTACTTTTTGGCCTCACTAAAGGTGCACTTTTTTCCAGAAAGTTTTGGTAGAATTGTCAGGTTAAGGATATTCTTACCACTTTATTGCTATTTTGTCAGGAAAACATGCTTGGGAGATCCTGGCAAAGCAGACCATCCCAAAGATAGTTTTTCAGGCATGATTTGGAGAACCTCAGCTGAGATGAACCCCACATCCATTTACTTGCAAGCCTTGTGCTGACCGTTCAATCCTCATTGTCTCCAATATTCTACCAGTAGGAATTAACGACAGCAGTAACTTACCTTGCTTTGGCATCAGCACGTCTCCAGTGTTCCCAGAACAGACAGCGATTGCTGTTTGTGTGAGCTTTCTGCTGAAGGACAGTGAATCTTTTTGGTTTAGAGAGGTGAAGCACGGAGAGGCTGTCAGTCGAGGCTGTTGGGGAAGTCACAGCACAGGGGAAATCACTCATCCATTTTTTTACCGACCACAAAAAAATTACAGCAGATAAAAGTGTGAATGCAAATTGGTCCTAATCCCTTACTAGCTGCATCTCAGTAGCGTTCTGCGGCTGTGTTATTACAGACCTCTTTGTGAGAAACCATCATGGGCTTAAGTGATCTACCAGCTGGGAGCAGAAGTTGTGTGAGATGATAGTGCCAGAACAAGGACTCTGGTTTTATGGAAAGCAGGCAGTAACTCTCGTTCCCTTTTATACATTACTACAAGAATCTTTCATCTCTTCTGCTCTCAGGAAGATTTTCCCATCTAATAACCTGCTACCAAATATGTTTTCAATGCAACCTAGCATAATGTATTTCTTTATTTACTACATTTTATGTTATTGTAACTTTTGTATGTCTGGTTGCATTTAGTCATCTGTCGGTGCGTGGGCATTGCAGTGATGCATGGGTTCGCTGCAACAGCAGTGTGCAGGAGCACAGTGTCACAGACAGAAATTTTTATAGTAAAACTCTCCCGTGAATTTCTAGTATGTTGTAATATGTAAGACAAAATGACCCAAATCAAAAAACCCAAACATCCAACTATCTATCACCCAAAACATTTCATAGAGGGTGTTTTGAGTTTTGTCAGCTGTTCTTGAGTTGGAAATCGTGAGATAGAAAAATTCCTTGCTTCACAGGGAAAACAATTTGCCTTTGGGGACAAATGTCTAAAGATAAATGAATTTGTTGTGGTGTTCATACCTGAATCACACAAGTGTGGAAGTTCAGTACACTGCCCCTAAAACCTACCCATGTGAAGTCTATCTGCTGCAGAGGAGGATTTGGACAATGCTCCAGGCTCTCCATGCCTTTTGAAGAAAACTTGGAGTAAAGGGCAATGCAACAGAGAAGAAATTGGAAGTGCTGGTGCATCTGTGGATGGCACGTGGGGGCAATTTCCAGCCCTGGTGGTGTGGGGAGGGGAAGAAGCTGCACTTTACAAATCCCCAGGCAAAGTGCTAGCCCCCAGTGCTACACCAGCCCCACTTTATTAAGTGGGTAGCCTTGTGAGCCATCTAGACTTATTGAAGGTATTGGCTTTGAAGCATTAGATGACCTCTTTTTGATTTAGTTCCTTTTTCTTTGTGTGTGTATGTGTGTTACAGAGAAATGGTAAAGTGGCTTAGTGTGGTGGAGACAAGGTGGGTGCGTAACAGGGAGAGAAGGCAGCAGAGATGGCTGTGGGTATCCAGTGTTAGCAACACTTCCTCTCACCTCCATCAGATTTTCCAGTGCTCTTCAAAAGACTAAATTTGGGGAAAAGTGACAGAACAGCAATTTGAGGACTACTGGAGGTTTTCAGTGGTATAGAGCTTTGCTGTGAAGTGACATACAGAGACAAACATTGGTCTTGGAGCCAGTCTAAATTTATCACTGTGTCACAATAGATAGTTAAATTTAAATGTGTGCCCAGTACTTACCATTTCAGTAGGTTGCAATCAGCTTGAATTGATATTACCTGAATAAATCAAAGAGCTGAATAGCACATCCATTTCTTATACACAGAGCAGTGCACATTATCCAAGGGTGAAAGGAGTTGATGCAGCCGCTCTGACTGGTGTTATTGTAACTACAGCTTAACACTGTGGTGTAAAAGAGCAAATTGTGGTCTCCTCCAAAATGGAAAGTGCCACTGCAGCGTCTAAGCCAGTAAATTACTGTGCTTGAACAGAAATTGCATAATCTGTTGAATGGCTACTGAGAAGCCGTACGTACCATCATCTGCCCAGGCTGGCCCTGTTTATATCACTCTGTATAGGGCATTCTTCATAGTAATTAGAAATGACAACCAATTTGGTGTAGCTGCATTTGGTCTTGGGACAGGTCAGCCTTGGTCAACAACAGACGGCAGTTACGACTTCCTGTGATATATCTGTACTTTTTCCTAGGGAAAAGAGTTTTTTTCTTCTTACTATTCCTGGTCACATCTGGAGTGCGTTTTTGAAGTGGATTTTCTGACTGTCCCCACTTACTGTGCTCGGGTTTATGTTGTGGGTGCCTGTGCTGAATTTCTTTGGGCTGAAGCTCTGTTGGATGATGATGTGCTCCAAATCCCTGTTAAAGCTCTCTTTCACCCACAGGATTGGATTGGACCTAGGTTGCAATGAAATTCCCGAAATATATGTGCTGTGTCAGGTCCTGGGTGCTGGTGTCTTTCATTTTTCAGGTCCCCTTGGCATTGCTGAACTCGTTAACTCGTTAGGTAACTCCGTTAGCTAACATAGGTGTAGGGGAAGTTGCATGGAGCTGGGTGGTGTATGAGCACCTTGAGATGTGTCGTATGTTCAGTGGGGGAAAAGTTGTGACTCCGGTTGTCTCTTTCTTTTCCTGCACCAGGATATTTCCATCCCATAGGAACAGGAGTGTTGGGTAAGGGAGGAGGTCTCCTTGCATGCTGTCTGTTAACTGTGGACAGCCTTTTACTGCTTGCTGTCCTCTCTGCTCACTGCTACTTTCTGAGATACTGAGATTACAGCTCCATCAGCTTCATAAAGTCTTTCTTTTTGCTCAAGTTTGCAGTTCTTCTTACAGACACGTAGGGAGATAATCATATCTTTGCTTTCCGCTTCTCTTTTCAACCCACCATAAATCTTCTGCTGCTGTCCTGCCTCATTTGTTTCTTCCTCTGATTCTCCTCATTAAATAAATTGTAGTCAGAATGTTCTGTCAGACGAACAGTAAATTAATATATTGCAGCCCAAACTTCAAAAAGGAAAAAAGAATTTAATTACAATGACCTGTGTTCTCATCCCACCAGGGGCAGGGATAAAATGATTATTGACTTAATTGGGGACAAGGCTGTCCCCCCTTATTTTGAGTTACTTCCAAATTATCATTAATAATTTGCATTTTTCCTGGTGGTCAGTCACACCAGCTGGGCAAAATCTGTCCTCTTTGTTGGTGTAATGGTTAGGGAGGTTTTGCAGCTACAGGCCAGTAACCTCCTTGATTGAGCTGGTGCAGGGAAATGCCACTTCCATCGAGGGAAACTGCAATATAAGGTAGGAAGTAACATACCAAGTGGCTATAACATGCATTCATTTGGATCTGACATCTTTTTGGTGAAGTTCTGAAGAGAAAGACATATGGAGATTATTTTTCTGTTTTATATATTGAAATACAGAAGCTCAGGGGCAATATTGTAAAAGATGCAGTTATGAGTTTACTCTGCACTCACAGGTATGTTCCCTTATCTTGTTATATGGCTGCTCCTAGGAATCAAATATTTAAGTTTATGTTGCACTTCTTTTGATGTCTGGAAGCCTTTGTTTTTTTAGATGACGCTATACATCAGGTTTACAGTTCCCCTGGTAGTTTAAAGGAAAGCAAGAACATGCTCTCGTGACTCTCAACAAGACCTTAAAACTCTCTGGCACTGTTTTTTTCTGGAGGACAAGATATATTCTGGTCATCTACAAGCGTATGTTCTTCAGTGACAGCAATTTTTGGTGCTGTCTGGAAAGCAGGGCTACTTATTTTGATAGAGAGTTTCCGTCCTTCTTGACTGTAGGACAAAAAAAGAGCTCCTCAGAACTGTTTTTCTCTTCAGCACATATACTGTGTCATTGCACAGTAAATGTCTCCTTCCCTTTTGCTCCTGAAACACCTTTTCCTTTCAGTCGCTTTCAATTGGGGAAGCGTTTCTGGCACTACACGCTGCAGCATCTTTGTTCTGTGAACAACAGCGAACGAGAGGTAAAGCTGGAGCCAGATTTCAAACCCTTCACTGAAAAAAGGGAAGGACAAACCTTGCACTTGCATGTTAGTGCATGAGTCATGATCTAAAGCGCATCACTGACTGCTTTTTTGTTTGTTTTTCTATCACACATCCTGACTTTGTCATATTCCCATGATCTGAGGGAGTACAAATGGAGAATAAGTTGTGTATCTGGAGGGCTTTTGCTGTAGCACCTCATCACCTACCAGGAACGTCTTAGCACCTCTTTTTGTGCCACTTCTGTTTTTCCGAGTCTGTTGACCAGCCCTCTGGATTTCAGGGCATCACAGGTCAGTCTGGGCTTACCTTTGCTGCTTGGGGAGTTAAAATGAGTTGTGTGGGGTTGTACCCCATGGCATGGCAGCCATCAGGCAGGCAGCATGCCCAGGCATAGGAACACCTCTCTCACTGTGCTGTAGATTGAGGCTGCTCTATGAAGAAGTCATTTTGATTATTCAAAAGTGTTGCTATTGAGCCAAAAAATGCAGTTTTCTGTCTGCTTTGGTTTTGGTTGCATCTATTCTGAATATAAAAGAAGTGGTATTCTGAATATAAAAGAAGTGGCAGAGATGGGGTGTCCTGCTGGGGGAAATGTCTCCACAGATAGCAATGACCACTGAGCTGCTGCAGAAGAGCGGGTTTGCCAGCTCAGAAGGGCTTATTTTCTGGAGAAAGAGCGATGAGCTGTAACCATGGGTGCCTGCATTTCCCTGCTGCTGCAGGTGATCATAAAGCCCTACCCACCCAGTCCCAGCCCCACCATTTACTGCATCTCCTGGGGTGCATGACTGCAGAATGAGGGCCATGGTGCAAATGCAGAGGAATTTGCTGATCTGAACCTGCCACAGTTTCCCCAAAGCTGCATCTTACTCTGAGCTAAGATGTATGGCATCCTGCTGTAAGAGGACACAGAAAGTCACCTCCGTCCTGGCTGAAATTTGCTGCAAAACACACATGTCTCTGATACTGGCAGAAGACATGTGCTTGCCTGCACCTCCTGGGCTTCCTCGGTGGTCATGGCATCAGGAGCCAACTGATGTCTTCATGGCCTATTTGTCATCCTGAGACTAAACCAAAGGAGTGAGAGGAAATTAATAAATGTTAATATATGCTGGATTAATTGAGAAGCACTGTTTTCATCAACTGCTGTTTGAAGAACAGGCTTAAGTATGTTTGTAAGCTCAAACAAATGTTCGCTTTTTAAAGCTGTTGCACAAATACAAGGATCTTGTTGCCTTTAAAGAGGTTTAGAGCTGTGAACTGTTCAGAACCCAAAATCTATGGGTGAATAATGTGGCTGTGATTCAATAAAGCCTATTAAAGATAATGGTTTTTTTCTACTCAGTAGCTTAAGCCAAGTCAAACTTCAAATCCTGACTCGTGCACCTTATTTTGTGGGTAGCTCCAGCACTGTGGCACCCAGCCTTCTATGTTATTTGGAACAAGCAGAGTGATCTTCATCTCATTCCTGTTTTCATGGGCATGAACATGTTTTTCCTCTAGACCTTGTGAAGGCTTCACCCTCTGGTTTGAGGAGCAGGAAGAGCTTGTTCTGCATACCGCTGAGGGAGCCTGGCAATTCCAGCCACTCTCCTCATCATCCTCAACACAGACGAGTCTTGGTCCGACAATTATCACATGGGAGTATGTGATCTCTGAAAGCAAAACTGAGAATTATGTTTAAAAATGTTTGAGAAAATCCTGATTTCTCAGGGAAATGAGCTAAGACTTCCCTGGGCCCTGAAGCTCAAGTGACATTCACCTTGGAAACATTTTAAAAATTATGTTTAGGTGAAATCAAGGATATTTCTGTAAATTAATTACACTTGAGAGGTAAAGTGCAATGCAATTTAAAAGTTATAAACCATAGCAGCTTTTCAATATTGGTGGATAAGTCTAAAGGCTGGGGACTTGTTTTTGAATGTAGTCATGGTTACTTGGCTTCTGTCTCACAGAAAAGTTTGTGCCTAATCAAGCAGGTAGGAAGGAAAGATAAGACCTATTGGCTCCAAGGAGTAGCTGGAAAACCTTGAACAAGTATGCTTTGGGAAGAAGTGCATATTAATAAATAAACATGACTTCAGTAGGTGAGTTCATGCACAGCAATATGCATGCCAAGCCTCACTGCCTCTTTCTCTGCAAGCAAACCCAAAATAAGGTTATTTCTCAGGGATGTGATGGTTGAGGTACGGGAATTAGGATGTCCTTGAGTTCAAAGTGAAATCCCAGCTTGAAAGCAGGATATAAAGGTCCTTATGTTCCGCTTAATTAATTCTTGTGATTTCCCATGGAAATGGCCCTTTTGTTGTTTCATCGGTAGTAAAATTAAAATGTGGACCATACTCAATAACAAGAACAATAAGCTCATTGTGATGTGCCATATAGCACTAAGCTTTCTTGAATATAACCACAAGTTCAGATCTGTAATATTAGGCATAGCATGCTGATTATGCTGTCTGAGACCTGTGCAAACCAGTTTTCTCTAACTGAGATAAAACCTGGAAAAACAGACCATCTTCTAACTGTGATGTCCCAGGAAGAGGAGACAAGTATCCCTTGTCTGAGCATGAGGGTGCTCAATGCGATGCATATATTTGCATAGAGCCTTCTACCCTCCTCCCTGCCTTAACCAGGGTTTATTTTAACCTACTTGGGGTTCAAGAGTGAGCAAAAACCTTTTGTGTGTGAAGTGCAGCATTGAGCCACCACTGCTGGCTTTGGGTTTGTACTAACACAGGCTCTGTCTGCACAGAGCCTACCATTGATTTCGCTGGCACAGATGCCGATTCACCGGGAAGGGGCTGGCTGACAGCACCCCTTGCTGTGGGTTGTGCCAAGTGCCTGGGGATGGTGCCTTTCCCCTTGGGAAAAAAGGGACACTTCAAATGCATTTGTATATCAAATCCCAGCTGAGGGGCAGGGAAACAGAAACCCGAGTATTGGGGCTTTTTTGTTTCAAAAGTGTGCAAGAAGGGAGTTTTTGTGACTCTGGGCGGATTAATTTCAATTTTTTTGTTTTCTTCTCCCCCCCCCCCGCCCTTTCCCTTACTAACGTGTTTAGCAAAGTTAAATCAAAATACAAGAAACTGTTTTGTGTGGTCAGATATTTCAGGCAGCCCTGGTTGTGACCAACAGTAGCTGTGAAAACCTAAGCTGGGCAAAGCAGAAGACTAACAGCATCTCCTGAGGGTAGTCATTTTCAAGTAAATAATCCCAGGTAGTTGGTAAATTTCATCACATCACAAAACTTTAGAAGAGATATCTACCTCTTTTCTTTGAGGTGCTTTGACATGCAGGATATGAAAAAACTAGGAAGTGGAAAAGCAATCAGATGTGTGAGTTGCTTTTCAGAAATCATAGCTTTTCTTTCTTTGGTTGCATATTTATGTTAGGTAAATATCCTTATGCATAGGCTTTTACGGCCAAAAGAAAATCTTTATGAAAGAAGATGACAGAATATTAGATGGTCTTCTAAAGTCTGTAGGTATCACAAGGCCATAGAGCTAAGGTGTGCGTAAAAACAGGTAAGTTGTAAACTGGGGACAGTTTCTCTAAATACATGGGGAGGGTCTCATTTCACTGACTGAGGGTGATGGGGAATGGAGAGTAGCTGTCATCTTAGGAAGATTTTGACCGTGCTTCCATCAGTAGAAAAGATGCACAGGACTAGCTCTGGAAGGCAGAGAAGGTGGTGTTTACATTGCTTGCCGCCCACAGCTTCCAAGCCAGAGAACAAGAGAGTAAGCACTGGTGTAAATTCAGCAAATGGGGCAGTTGGGACCCTTGAACAAAAAAGAAATTAAAATTTGGAGGCTGGGCTCATTTTTATCTAGGGCAGCCCAGAGAATCTGCATGGTCTCCTGGGCAGGAGTGCCAGTTAAAGGGGACATTTTTGAGGAAGAGTGAGGAGGGAAGGAGGCAGCAGACTTGGGAGGACTTTCAGGAAAGCAGAGCAATGCGCAATATTGGGGGGCTTTGGTAAAAAGAGAAGTGAGCATCAAGAATGTAAAACTCGATGACTACTAACAGCTGCCCGCCACAAGTGCTCTGCAGAGAGCCATGATGGTTATTTTCCCACTCTGTTTTATATTTGTTCTTCCAGAAAGAGGAAGGCAATGCCCAAAGTGTAATGCAAAATAAAACAGAGCAGTTTTTGATTGCGACCACACAGTCAACTGGAAAAATGAGATAACTGGGACTGCAGTTTAAGGCACATCTGAGCCAAAACAAAGAGAAGTCTGGCTCTAGGTTGTGTGGCGGAGCATTTGGGGCTGCCTTCAGGAAGGGAGCTGAGTGAGGTGCTCAGCAGCCTCCAACAAGCAAAGCCGATCAGAAAAAAATTTTTTTTTGTAGACTTTAGAGTGGCTGTGCTGTTTTGAATGTGCCCTAAGTTCAGAAGTTCAGCTGCTTGGTAGGGTGATGGGCAGAGTCCTACGTCCTCTACTTAAAAGAATTGCTGGGGCTCATATAAGATTAGCTGTGCTGGTGTCAGAGAAGAAAAATCGGCAGGTCACATAACTAGATTCTTTTAGACATGCTGGTAGGAAAAACTTCCAGTGTTTTTTTTACTTCCTCCAGCACCAAATTAGTCAGGATGTCTGTGAAGTAAAACTGAGTCATAGTGTTTTCTCTCTATGAAAAGTATTGCTCTTTTTTTCCCCTTCCCTGTGGATCTGGTTTTGCAAAGGCCAATGCAGGAGCATTGCTTGCTCCTTCGGCAGCTCCTGGCCCCTGAGCGTGGGGATGTGCTGCAGAAATGGCTGGAGGAGATGAGGGGTGCCCTTCCCTCCAATATCCACCCATCGCCCCGCTGCTGGGCCCACCGGCAGCTGAATGCAGAAATAATGATGGAAAGAGAAACTACTGCCTGTGAAGGCTCTGGTTAGACTTTGAGTAGCATTCTTTATTTACCAATTTTAGTATAGAAATAGTCAGAAACAGCAAGAGAAGCAATACTGTCTTCCAACAAGGTAGAGGCTCCTGTACATCCCTGTTTGCAATGCAGACTGCTTTGAAGCCTAAAACCCTGCTCAGGCAGGTTTGTAAGTTGATTTGAAACAGGTTACTTTGTAAGTTGATAGGCACCAGCAACATCTACTGAGTTGTGCTAAATTGATGCTTAAAATGAGGGGAGGTATCAGAACTGGGGCAAAAATAGGGGTTTTTTTCAAGGACATCTTTGAAAGTGAAGTGGTTCAATTACCAAAACTGAAGTCAGAACAAGGCACGGTGCCCAGTGAGGGCTGGAGGTCTTCCAGAGCTGTGGTCTCCCAAAAAGTTCTAGACTCACTGGTTTCTGGAGAGAAATACAGCGTTATGCATGGGGGGCTTCCTACCACTATGGGTATTTGTACGTAAGGCATGTGCTCTCCTCTCAGCAATCTTCCTTCACTTTCCCCATGTTAAATTAGTACCAGAGCGTCTTCCCCTCTCACGTGTTGTGCAGCGTTACTTTAGTCTGTGGAGAAAATCAAGGAAACAAAATGCCATATTTTTCATGAATTCTCCCTGAAAAAAATAACGCACAGAAAACCGATAAAGCCCAAACACATTATGCAGCTGCTGACCTTGATCAGGTTCAAAATTATCTTAAACATTAAACAGTAGCAAGTGTGACTTTTATTGTGGGAAGTATTTTATGCTGCATTCAAGCATGATTGCTGTAGTCTGGGGTCTGGGTTTGACTTTATTACGCTCCAAGTCTTTCAAGTTAATTTATCAAAATGACATACAGCTCTGGGGGCAGCTCTGTGGTATATGATTGACTAAATAATACTCTGAATTTGTGAAAGGCTTTTAAAGTTCATTGCTTTCACACCAGGTGTATTTGTTGTTCTAATGCAGGTCACTTCCTTTCGTCATCGCACCATCCTCCAAGCAGAGCGTAGTACAAACAGTTTCTAATGATATAAATTGGATTGCAGGGTCGAACAGCCATGTCTGATGTTTTTTTTTCTTATCTAAATGCTATCAAGCCAGTTGATTTGTTTCCTTTTGACACATGCATCCATTTTCAGATGCGATTAACAGATTAAATGGTGAATTTTGGTAAGAGGTTTGGAGGCAGTGGAGTGGCTGCAGGCATCGTAATATCCTTCTCGCTTGATTTGAAATTCACCCTTCTCTTTCAGTGGAAAATGAAATGACTTTCTAGAACTTTAAAGTATTGCTCATGGCACAGTAATTTTAATTGTTTGCAGTTCCTGGCTACTAATGAAGGAGCATGAAATTTGAGTGTCCCCTTACAAACATTTTTGTATTTCAGAAAAAAGCTGAAGAGGAAAGGTTGACTGGGAGATGTAGCCGGGGCAGTGCTGATTAGGGCAGCAAATCAAAGAAGTCCACTTTTATTATTCAGGCACCCTATCTTCCATGTTATGTGGACCATTTTTTTATTTCATTAGTTGAAAATGGGAAGTTTTAATTTGGTGGCGACAGGGTGTGTAGGATTGGTGATGTAATTGAAGGAGCCATACGTTGTGTCAGTCACACAAATCTCTCTGACCATTTTTTTTTAAGTTGTTTTTTTTAAGAGAAACACCAGTTCTCCTGAGAACAAGCTCAAAGGTGTGGAAGAGGAGCTGCCTGAGACGTGATTTCCTTTTTGCTCTAAAGTAAAATTCACAGCTTGGCAAGATCACATCGTGTATTATGTGCTATATTAGCAGACAACGCGCTGCAAGCATTGGCTGTGTACCATTGAAGGTCAACACAGCTTCATGACTGGGTGAACAGCTGTATTGCTGTAACAATTTATATTTCAGAATAGATAATGAAGTGTTTGTGAAGGCTTGAGAACAAGGTTGAGAGGAGAAGCTGTTCACGCCAGGTGATAGGCTGAGCAATAAAGGAGCTTGGGGTACGGTGACACACTGCTTTCAAACCTACACAGAGCTGAAATGAGGTGCTGAGAATGCTTGGCACTAGGACATGATTGTTTCGGTTTGGAGGTCTGTGATCATATGCAAGGTAACTTGGAAGCGAGATGAGGTGATGCGATGCCATCTCTGCCTGAGTGAGTACATCCCGTGTTTTGTAACCCATCATGCACAGGAAGCCAGAATCGCTCTCACTTGCAAACGAATATGCGTGCTATGAGCAACAGGAAAATATAAGAACAGTAAGAATTGTGGGAGTAGCTTTTGAAGAACATGCATGGAGATTACGTTGACTCCAGCTGACGTTAATAGGAAAGGTATAGTGATTCTTTTTGTCCCTTCCCCTAATTGCAGATGCTTTTTGAGATATCTTGACGACAATTTTTGTAACTCCTGAGGGTGACATTTACTCCTGGTAGAAGACTCCATAATTGCAGGTTTCTTTTACTGCCACTGTGTGCCCCATAGATCTGCTAAATCTTGCTTGCTTAGTTGAAAATGGGAAGTTTTAGTTAGGTGACTACAGAGTATGCAGGACTGGTGGTGTAATTGAAGAAGCTGTACATTGTGTCAGTCACATAAATCTCTCTAACCCCATTTCAAGCAAATTTTTCAATGTCTGTGCCTGCTGTAAGTCTAAAAGTCAATGCCCCGTGACATGCTCCACTTAGGATCCTTTGGCATTTGTATTGTCTGCAACTGCTGTAGCAGATTAGAGCATATGCTACTCAACTGGAGAGCGGGGCTAAAATGACAATAAATGTGTATTTTAAGTGTAGCTGTTGCATTACATTAACGTTGTTTGTCTTGACTTGGTAGCTCTGTGTTGGCACGTGACACGAGCAATACTAATGATGTGCGAAAGGCAGGGCTTTTTTTTAAGGGCTTTTTGCAGGGCTGGTGCAAAGTTGAGTGTGGTATAATTAGAGCAGTATCTGGTCTGCTGATAAAATAGGGGCTGTTAATTGCCAGCATTTTCATAGTCTCCCTTACTCATCAAAGCCCTCGCTTAGCTTGGTGGATGTATGGTTTTCAGGATAAGGTAACTTGTATGAAAGCATTTGCAAGATTAATTTCCTCTTATTCTGAAGAGAATTAGGGAAGTTAAAACAAACATGTGGATTCCCATTTTTTGTGAACATATTTTTCCATTGGGAATGATTCTAAGGTGCAGAAGTGCTAGGTAACGTAGTTGTATAAATAGAAAATCTTCAAACTGTCAAAATATAAGTGCAGAAGTTGCATCATTGAGGGAGGAGGATGAGCTGAGCTGGGGCTGCGGGGACTCCAGGGGCTCAGTGTCACACGTTACTCACACGCAGGCAAGCCCCGTGGGCAGTTCAGCATCACGGGAGGCCGAAGCCCAGTGCCAAAATGCGCAGTCATGCAGAGCGGGACAGGTGGCCATTCTCAGCTTTGATGGGGGATAGAGGATGCGATGCCAGATCAGGGGAGCGATGCTGAGATTCAGTGATGGCCACCTCCCCTTGGCACTCTATAGGCTGGCTTGACCTGTAGAAAATAACGTACGGCGCACCACTGTGGAAAAGCTGCCAAGCTGCAGTGATGACAGGTGCAGATAAGGAGGCTGAGTGAATGAAGCCTCTGCTTTTTTTAATGAAAATACCATACAGCATGTTGAACAAAGCCACCCTCTTCCTGAGTACAAGGCCCATTGGGAACTTTTCAGCTATCATTTATTTAGACAGGAAGTACGTTCTCCTTTTACAGTAATTTATTGGCTGATTTATAAAGGTTACTAGTTAAATTTGTTGGAGTAGGACGACTGAAAAATGGAGACGAACAAGCAGCTAGCTGAAAAACTAGCCCTTCTCGCTTGAGCTGTGGTTTGTGCTGCTTTTCCAAACAGGAACTTTAATAACACAGTCACTTGTCTCTGGTTGTTTTCCTATCAGCTCGTTGGAAGCCACATGGTTCCTGTGTTACTCCACATACTCTTAGGAGATTTATGAATCCTCTGCTAGTTAATAAAAATTTTTAAGTCAGTTAATGTTGTATTTGGGAGGACTCATAAGCTTGGGTTTGAAATCTGTTTAGAGGCATAAATTTAGTAGGCTAAAGAAATAATGTTTATATATAGGTAGATCTCTATGGGTTTGTAAAGTCAGTCCATTTCTATGGAAATAACCTGGCATTGCTAGCATCTTGCTTGAAGATTGATGCCAAGGATCTGTTATTTATTAGCTATTTTTCTTCTATTGTAAAAAAAATATAATTAGAATATAGGATTTTTGACAGCCTGTATCACATTTAAGTCTATGAAATCCCCTGTATGCCCTGTATCTCTCAGAGGTTAAAAGTGTTAAATCTGTGAAGCTGATGTATAAGATAATATGGCCATAGACTTCATGCTGATCTCTAATAGTGAGAGACTGCCTTTGCCACCAAGGTTTATGGTTTAATATCAGTTCCGAGATGTTCTGTCATTAACCAGGACTTTGGAACTAAATCCTTTGTCTTGTTTTATCTTCGGGACACTCTGAGGACTTACACTGTTTATAGGCTAGAAACCAGAAGTTTCAGGGCATCACAGAGGCTGCAGTTACTTCAGTGCATTGATTCTCAGGTTCTGTCAGCTGGAGTGAGAGCAGACAGACCTCTTTCAATTCTTCCACATGAAACACCGGCAAAGCTAAATAAAGCCTACTCAGGATTAGTAAACTTGGGGAAAATTATACTACTTTTAGTAGATGTTACTTATTTCATTTGTGGGGGCTGCAGAGTTTCTGTCAGCTCTCTATATTACGTAATGGTGCCATGGAAATTGATATTGTTGACTCTTTGGGTTGTCCTTTAGACCTTGTTCTGTGATCTTGGCAGACAGTTTCCTTCATTCAGTGCCTGTGTACATTTTACCTGTCATAGGCTCCAATGACCCATTGGATATGTCAAAGAAAACAAGAAGGGTCAGAGTATTATGGAGTGATATTTTCTGTCTCTGTAGAGCCCACATTACAAATCTCCCACCCTTGTTCAGTCTTTCGGATTGCAAGAAGAGTAGGAGCAAGGATCAAGTAATTGGGGGTGGTAACCAGGTTTGAAACTGAGAGGACAACTTGCTAGGAGGTAAAAGAGGGGCAACAGTTTAAGAGACTTTAAAGCAGAGCTTAGCCTTCAGCCCACCGTGGACTGGCGACTTTCCCCATGGGGGAGTGGCAGCTGTGGCTGATGGCTCCCCTCACTCTTCCACTCCCACGGAGTAACAGTGATGGTCTGGTCTGTAATTCTTGGTCTAAGTAAAAATTAAAGTTCAGTCTGCCCCTATAATCCCAGCATAACTAAATAGGAGGGACGGGGAAACAAACCCTGGGTAGAGCTGAATGAAAATTTTGCGTGTGGGATGTGGAGCTCTGTGTTTAGTAACAACAACAGACTGGAAAATAAAAATAACCAACTTGTGTAAGCTAGCACCTGTGACAACTATAATTTTGCTCTGGGCATGAGATGATCACCATGCAACAGGCCTTAATGCCAGTTTCTAATTTTGTAATTCCTAAGCCATTGCAACATGGCTGGCAAAGACCACTTGATAGTGCCAGTGGATACTGGAAGAGTAAAGTATGTCTAACTGTTGTGTCACATAGTTATATCTCCCTAAACTCTCTTATTGACCATCCCATAATGGATTGTCTTCTGTTCTTACTCAGGAATGAACTTAGCCTTGTGCTTAGATTTGAACCCATTTGCAAACCCAACTGAGCTCTGTGGGAACTAAGACCTTGGTTCAAGGGCCACCCTTTTCTACCCACAAGTTTTTCCTCCTTGGTCAGCTGGATAATGCTACGTCTTTGATTCCCACCCCCGACAAATGCCCTGTATTCCAATAAAGGTCTATTGGACCTCTAGTTCCTATTGTACCTTATTTTTTTCTCAGTTCATATAGACTATGGTGTTTCAAGAGAAGGGAGGTTATCCTCAAGCTTATGTCTTACTGATGGCAGTGAGGAGCCCTCACTGGTTTGTGTGGAAGGATTTTGCCCACAAACTTTTGGGTTTTGCTACTATCTCTGATAATTTTTTTTTATATATATACATTTCTATGCACATGTATATGTAAAAAATACATATATTCATTTACACATATTCATATGGAAACATCTACGTGAACATACATTTATATGTATACATACTTAGATGTATATGTACTGTTGTTTGGTGAACAGCATTTTTTTGATATGTTTCTGAGCAAAAGGACTAGCAGTTCTTGTCCATTCCAGCAGTTTTCTGCTTGGAGAGACCTAATATACAGAGGCTATAAATTATATAAAAAGTGTTTGTTGTTAAACTGTGATATACTTAGCTACAGGGAAGCAGCTGATGCTTTATTGACTATGAGTTCCTTTGTGTTTCCCTAAAGCTCTGTCCAGACAATGGTACACTTAGAATTTTTTGAACTGAAATGTAGAGTAGAAAGAGCCATGTTGTATTTGAGATACAAGGTGCTCTAATGGGATTGCTTCTAGGTCATACAGCTTGTTATCTATCCACTGAGAGCCTTTCTCCTTTTTATTTCTGCTTCTGAAACAGAGAAACAGATGTCTCTGTTTCCTTGGGAGAGGGTACTGTAAATGAGTGATCCTCAAAGAGCAGCTCACTGCCTTCAAGAACAATGGTTAAGCCTAGTTGTGGACATGTCCATTAAAACAACTATTGGTGATTCCTTTTCATGGATCAGCAGTGACTGCAGCCACTTGCACTCAATAGTTGTTAGACTTAGCCATTGCTACAGGCCTTCTGTGAAGTCTCCTGTTGGAATTTGGGACTGCTCATTTAAGTATGTGGAAACATACTTAGTCCAGAAACAGAATGTTTTGGTTCATCAGAACAATCAATCGCATTATTAGCTAATTCCATCCAGTTTGATAGTGAACTCATGTTTCATTTTCATTCATATATATAAAGTCACTGTATTTTCTCTTTGTGTTTTCAGTAAGCCACAGATTTTTGCAATGTAGATTACATGGTAGAAGCCCTTGGCGGTGGCTCTTAAACAGAAGGAAAACATATTTCCAGAGGGACCTAAATATCTCCCAATAATTAAAATGTGAGCTAACAAATCTAGGCAGAGGAGTGAGGTGCAAGACAAGCAATTGCCCAGACAGTGAATGCAGCATTTGGGGAGCTGCGACCTGGTCCTGCGGCCCTTGAGCTGATGCTGCAAATGTGCTTACATTTATCCTTCCCTCACAACGCTGTGACAACAGCACGAACTGGGCATTTTCCACTAAAATAATCAGAAGTGAAATGGCTCATAACATTGTCATGTAAAATATCTGTCAGTAGGTTGGCATCTTAAGCTGTCTGTAGATCTGAGAAAGATGCCATACTCCTAACTATGCAATGGCTGTCTCATCTCTGTCCTTTGATCCTTCTTGTGTTTCTCTATAATAATGCCAATTTACTGTGGACAGTCTCCAGTTAGTTACTATGATTTTTGCCTTTATTATTAGGTGGAGAGCTGACTAGCACAAATACATATTTGATGAAGCCTCCTGGAGCTGGACTGAGGAACTGCAGCGTTTTCATGAAGAGATACAAAGCTAATGTGAGGAAAAGGCAGCACGTTGGTTATGGCAGTCATGTGTGTCTGAAACCCACTCTAAAATGAATATTTAATGGTACATCTTCAGTATGCTGTTAGCAAGGTCTAGAAAATGCTGTTTATTCCAAATTCCAGATCTGCGCAAACATTTCCTATGGACTTGCTAATGCCTCTTTGAAGGCAAATAAGAGGCCTGCATTGGTGTCTATAAAGTGCTATGTGTGTGTGTGGGGTTGCCTGGTATTTTTGCAGTGGGTGGCTGTTGTGGAGCTAGAAATTCAAGCTGAGCACAGCGACTGTTGATGGGATGCGTTCTTCACGCTAAGCTCCCTTTTGTGGCTAGTTCAGTTTCCTTGTGTAAGGGAAAAGGCCGGGGAAACTGTGGTGAAGGACCAATGTCACAATGGTGAAGGACCTTTTAGGGTCACCTGTATTCAAATACACCTGCAGCAGGTAAAAGTCCTGGTTTCAGCTGGGGGCAATTTGTTTAATATGAGCAATATGAGGCAATATGAGGACACATATCTCAGCCCAGTTCTACCAGGAGGCCTTAGTTCTCATGTTAGGGGTAGGTGAGATGTTTCCAAAAAACACAGAAAGACTTCACCAACTTGCTCTGAGCTTTGAAGCAACGGGAGGTTGTCCAGCAAAGCAGGGAAGGATGAAATGGGAAGCAGACTTGCTTAGTTTGGAGGTAAGTCCCTGCAGCTATTGGGTAAAGAGCTCTATGGGCAATTGGGAGATAGCTGCAAACTCGAGGAAGAGGTGGTTTCTTTTTTAACTTGAATGGTCATGGATTGTATGTGTTTCACAGTAGGGTTACAGAAAACTCACCTGTACTCTTGAGTGTAACTCATGGGTGATGAAACTGGGAGCAATGGTAGAAATTAAAGCAAAGCTTAAGGAATCCTATTTCTGGTCTGTAGCTTTTCTATCTATCAGCAATTAAATAGGAAACAAAACTAGGAAAATCAAAACAATTTGCTTTAAAGCAGACATTTGCTGTCAAGTAACTTCATAAACAGGTTTTCTTCTCTTGCTGAACTGGCTCCTGTGTTAAACTTCTCTGAGATCCTTCATTGGCCCTCGGGTTGAAGTCTCAAGGCTCAAGTAATTTTTTTCTGCAGTAAGAAATGGCAGGCAATGCAGTAACCTTCAAAACGTATGAGTAACACCAGTTCTTTGTCAGAAAGCCGTATAGCTGAAATGGCTTGGCAAAACTATCTGAAGTCAGAGTGCAGACAAAATGCTCTTGGTCACAATTCAAGTTTTACAGGTATATAAAAAGAATGGACCTCTCTACCTCTCTCTGAATGTGTTTTAAAGGCTTGGTGGAGTGAGTTACTGACAAGTTGTACTGGTACTACAAAGCCAAGTCTGGAAAGTACCTTGGAAAAGGGATGAGCCTGTATTGAAGGGCTTTTGCATTTTGATCAGCTGTGGATGAGCATGTACTCGGCTGTACATAGGGAAGCAGAATTTAGACAAGGTCATCCTGAAGGTGTTTTTTAGGAGAATGAGCAAGGTTTTGACTAGCAAATCGATGGTTTCAATTTTATGAGGCAGTGTGCCTTTTTCTTTGAACAAAAGTGGAGCTGTGGTGGTAAAATTGTCTTTAGATTTGGAAAAATCTGAGATGTCACCTGATTTGGAGCAGGAAGCTACCTAGTTTAGTCCTCAGTTCTTCCAAACTGTTGTATCATGTCATCCTTTCATTAAAATTTATCATGTTCTGTCTTAGAGTGCTAAGTTGCCATTTTTGCTTTTACTTTGGGAGTACAGTTCTGGGATTCGTGGGGTGTTAAGAAACCCTTATTGCCAACTTGAGTCTACTCTGCCTATGTTACTCTTGTTTGTTCTGGTGCTGGCATCATATTAAACAAGTTTGGTTTGGGGGGTTTGTTTGTTTTGTTTTGTGGAAATATATTCTATCTCCTTGGTAATGTTTGTGTAGTAAACAACTAAATGCTGGCTTAACCTGTATTTTCTGAGTGTAAATAAGTCCAGTTTCTGAGTCTGGCCTCTGAAAGTGGGTGCCATGTTTATCTGTGTCTCAGCCTCTTTCTGTTTGAAATTATTTTATAGAAGAAGTTCCTATGGCTTTCTCATCAGGCAGTAACACAGATTTTTCTCCAGCTCTGGAGAGACCCTGCTTGTGATGTGATGCTACCTCATAGCATTTTCATAAAAAATGCTTCCTCTTTACTTCTTCTGTGCTATTTTGTCTTTGGTTTCTCAGTGTGTTCTCCTGTGCAGCACATTTACTCCTCAATTCATTTTCTGGCTAGTGTTTTTACTTCTTTGTGGTGCCACAGTTATATTTTTCTTGTCTAAAATCTGCACATAAATACCTGCAGGTCTCAAATTGTCCACGTTGCCTCTTTGCTATGATACCCTTATTCCTGCTCTCTGAGCTTCAGCATTGTTCCCAGCTCCATCTCTAGTCTTCATACCATTTTGATACTAATCTGCAAGATACACTTTGTGCATCACTTCTTCCAGATACTTACTCAGTGTGCATCCTATAGATTCTGTATACTTTCATGTCTGTTGTAATTCTTGGATGTTTCCTCAGTACTATATCCTTTTATTCCCTGTAGTACTTGCTTATCTTCAGAGAGAAACTGAAAATCCTCATATCTCTTTCTCCTACAAAGTATCCTGGTTTGCTCTCTGGAAAATCCCTAAGTTCTTTGGGCTAAACCCTTTTCTTCTTGCTCTCCTGGTCCACTACTTAGGCTTATCTTGGTGCTCTAGCAGAGCTCATAGACAGGAGGTAACCTTCATTTATTACAAGCTGCTCTCCATGTATAGCCACCTCCTTCAACGCACCAACAATCTGCAACCAGACAATACAGTCTTCAAGCAGCAAAAACCATACAGCAACATGCTAATGTTCATCCACTCCAGAGGGATACAAAATGGGAAAAGAACAAGTCCTGAGCTAATTCCCCTGGTGATTTTGTTGTTTTATGCTTTTTAACTTCTCAGCATGGGTATTGGTTTTTTGTGTTTCTGCCTGAAAGCCAACAAATCTGTCTTGGTAGTTTCAGTTAAGAGTGAGCTCCTCTGTGCTGGAGAGGAGCCCTGGAAATCTGAGGAGGTACCATCTTTGAGATGTATCTAGCTATATGTCTGAGTTAATTTCAGTGTCTTCCATAATCCAGATCATAATCTACTATTCACAATTAGATGTAGTTGCAATTTCTTGAATGCTCAAGCAATCATTTTCTTTGGTAATTGAGTTCCCCATAGAATTCCACTATTCTGATCTCCTGCTCAGAAAACTAAGCATATTAATTTGAAACACTGCATGAATGCTTGGCCAGGATAATGGCAGCAGCATAACCACAAGGAAATCTCTTACAACAGGCTTATTTTCATCTAATAAATCTTTCCCTGATGGTTACGCTGCATGCCATGAATCTGATACGAGTTTTACAGTGTGCATGTGTGTGTTTGCCTGTGCAACTTGGTGGAATTTTAACATTCTGAGATCTTTGGAGGTTGGACTAGATGACCTTTAAAGGTCCCTTCCAACCCAAACTGTTCTATGATCTCTTCTTTATTTTTTTTTTATGTGTTTTAAAGGTCTATTTTTTTAGACATTTACCGTTCTATCTTTCTTTTCATGATCAATTTTGGGTGAGAAAGGGAAGGGGTCTGAGAGCAAAAGTGATGCCTTCTGCCTGCAGGATTTATGCAAATACAGTATGCATTAACACACATTAGAATAAAAGTTGCATTCCAGTCTCCAAATGAAGCTGAGGTTTTCCTCTACTAGATGTAGAGGAAAGACTTAGTAAGGGACCAGAAGCCTTTAGAAAGAGCTTACAGCTCAGCAAAACAATAAGGAAGAGGAGAAGCAGAGGTACACTTCCCATAAATGTTAGCACAATCTATAGAAGCATGCCTCCATAAATATTCAGTGTATGTCAGCTGTTACATAGCACACTGGTATTAGCTTTTTGTTATTAACAAGTAGCTGCCATAGAGGTTTTGCACAACAATCCAGTAGCCGGACCATTTCATACAGAGCTTTTACTTCTTGCCAATTGGATGAGTGATGTTTCAGACATCATATTTTCAAAGGAAAAGTGAATATTCAAAACCCTGTTCAGGACCACCCCCATTTCCACCCCTAAACTGATCAGCTGAAACTGTTTCAGGAAGGAGCCTGTAAAAGTTTTAAGCAGCAGTAGAGGAAAAAGATCTTCCTTACCATTCCCCCTTTAATAAGGTCAATAGCCTGGCACCTAAGGCATGGGTGAGCAGATCCCTGGGCTGACCAGGGATGTGAACTCTTATTGCCATTTTTTCTATGGAAAATGCTGTTTGTAATTCCTGGGATGGAGGAGGCAGGATTTGGGCCTTCACTTCAGGAGTTTGTGCGTAAAAAATAACAGCATTTTGCCATGTAATACAAAATAGCTTTCTTTGAATGTCTTGATGCTTGCCTTTGTCTGCTGTGGTATTTTCATACAGTGGTGTGTGTTCCTCTTGAGCTATGTTTGTAGTGATGTAGAGACCGGTGGGTGTGTTTGCTGATAATGTGGGATTCTGCGTATCAAGAAAGCAAATGGAGATGTCAGGTGGTGTAGCTGAAAGGGGTCAGTTTCCCCCCAGGGAATGGTGGAAGCAGAGACCTTTCTGTTACTAACTGAGTTAAAAATTCAGCCGTGTGCAATGGCAAACATATGCTTCTTACTTAATGCCACTGCCTGATACTCCCTGATACCATGGTGTATTGAGGTGCAGCAGGACCATAGGTTGAAAGCAAAGGATTTAGAATATTTGTCAGATATGAATAAATAAAAGCAAGGAGAATACAATGTAGGTACCTAGCCACAACTTTGCTATTACATTTCCACTTGCTGGGTTGGCTTAATGCAGTGTAGTTCAGCAAGAAGCTGAATATTGAGGCACTTCTCTTCTGCTTCTGTCACTGAAGTCACTTTGAGTTTCTGCATTGCCTCCTTTCTGCCAGTCCTCAGCAAAATCACATTTATTATATATACAAAACCCAACCTATCCCTGGCGTATTTATTTTCTGTTTCCTGTCTCACTTTATTGGATGGTAGAACAAGTTTCCTGTGTCTGAGCAGGTATGTATACAGATGTGGAATCATAAATATTTAACTAATAGAGCGTCTTATATAAAGCAGAGGGTAAGCTGCAAAAGCTAAGCCATAGTTTTTGCCAGTGCGTTTTCCCTAGTTGTCTCTGTCAGTAATGCTGACGTTTTTCTTGGTACATTCCACATCTCTTCCCTGTTGATTCCAATATGATCCATTGCTACTAATCTTTACAAAATGGTTTCGTGGGAGGGTTTACAGATTTATGATTTTTTTTAAAGTGGAATCTTTATTTTTGTTGGACAGTAGCATTGCTTGTCTGGAAGAAGGCTCTGAAAGTGATAGCTAACTTGAGATATCTCCTGCTTCCTTGTGTCCCCTTCTCCTTGCAGGCTCAGCCTGGGGAGGGGGCAGAGTGTTGAAACACCCAGGGACCTTTCTCCCCAACAGTGTGAGGCATCTGAGGCAGCTGGCTCTGATCCTTCCCTGCAGTCTTCTTCCGCCTTCAGCAGGAGACATCTGGGCTGCTTGGCTGCCCTCCTCTGCACCAGCTGTTGACCTGACCCCACACCACCAACCCCTTGCTGTGGCTGCACCCTATGGCTTCTCTCCCGTTGCTCCCTCCTTACTCATTACTTTTATGAGAATTAACCTTTTGTATGGTGTAATTCTGTTTCTGCATGCACGCCTGTCTGCTTGTATGTGTGTTTTGACTCAGGCTGGTGAATAACCATTTTAAGACTGGCAGTAGTGGTCTTGAGTCCCATGTGCAGAGCAGTCCTCTGAGTGTAGCCCTCATATAGAAGTGGGAGTTGGCATCCTTTTTGAGAAACTGACCTTGATTTTTGTGTGACGGACTCCTGCTACTTTGTTCCCAAATTAATGGAGGAATGAAAGTTTTGCGCATGCTGGGTTTGTAGACTCGGCGGTCGTGATAAGTTAAGAAAACTTTACATTCCTTCTATCCCATCTCTAATGCATTTACCCCCAGAAGGTAGATGAACTGTGTCCTTATGGCAGCCAGCAGCATTCTTTGAAAGAAAAAACCCTCTGTCTTGTTCAGACAAGTATTTCATGTAGGAATGGAATGAGTGGGGGAAAGAACAAATTACATGTGCTGAAATAAAGGGACTAAGAAGATGAATTGGGTCAGCCAAGAATTCCTTGATGTCATCCATGGTTGTATCAGGCCTCTGCATAAAACATTTGAACTTGGTGGCGGTGGACTGTGGAGTTTGGTTGGGTGTTTGCTTTGGTCTTTCTGTCTGTCTGTCACTGGTCTGGCTTTTGTAATGAACACCAGGAACTGAATATGTACGCTACATCAAGAGAATATATTTGTTGATATATTTTCACATTCAGAAATATCTGTGTCAAGCACTGAATATCTGTTTTCCACTCTGCCAGCAAGTGCAAGGAAATGGCAGGATGTTGGAGAAGCATTGATTTCTAGCAAATGTCATTAAAAGTGCATTGTAGAGCTTGGCACAAGGTTTGTCTTAATTCATCTTTTCATATCCTTTAGAGAAGAGAGAGAGAGGAGTGTGTCAAATCACCAAGTGCCTCTTCTGTTCAAAGCTCCTGCATCTGAATGCAGGAGTGCCTGGGCTGTAGCTGTTCCTCTAAACTTGGATTGGTCATCAAAAGTGAATGGAGTGACTGTCCTTCCAGGTGTCTGCTGGGGTGAAGGATGGCGATGAAGACATATCTTCCCTTAATTCTTGTATGACAGAGAATGTCATCTAGCTCCATAGTGAGAGGTAGATTTTGATTTAGGTAACTACTCACTTCCTATATTCTAACAGTAAGCACTACAAGTGTGATGGAAACACGGCAGTAAAACTGAAGGACAGAGTGGGGTGGGGTTTGGAAAGAGTTGTTCATTACTTTTAAAAATTAACTTGTTTTCCTTTGGCTAATTGCTGTTTAGTGGGATAAATCTTAAAGGATTTAAAGAGGTAAATCCTGTGAGCCATGCTCTTCCTCATTGTGCTGCCTAGGCTGAGGAGCACAAACTTAACCTGTTCAGTTTCTGAGGCAACTCTGGTGATTTTCAAATACGCTTAATTTCGGTTTTGTTTTTTTCATTTGTATTAAAAGTTTTTTTCCCTTCCTGCCTTGTGTTTTACAAGCTGTTCCTTAGAGGTCAGATGCCTTCAGTCATGTCTTGCTTGATACGTAGTTGTATATTCATTTTTCTCCATTAGAAGAGGCATAATATGTCACTTCTGCCTACATTTGTCTGCCTCACCTAAGACAGCTAGTGTTCATACTGAAGTTGCCTTCTCACTGTGGCAAATGTCTAAAATCAGCGAGATCCTGTATTGATGATGAGACTCTTGGCTGTACTGTGTTAATGGTGACAGTAAAAAGATGACCCCTGTGCATATATGTGTATGTATAAGCATATACTTAATGTAGATATATATGTAGGATAAATTAAATGATGATTTCAAAAAACCAACAACAGAACAAAAACCCCTGAACCAAAGTTAGAGGTCGTGTGTCTTGCAAGGATTCTAGGCAGTTCTAATTATAAAGAGACAATAAGCTGTCCCTAGTTAGACTTGTGGCCAGAGGACACCTTAATTTTTAACACTCCTTGACTCTGTAGATCCACAGCACTTGTAACTCAGAATCAATGTGAAGACACAGGACTTTTGTCTCAATATATAGGGTTAGACCAAGGAATTTCTGGAATGTCACAGTTAAAAGCATTTTCAAGCTGTTAGCAGCTTGAAAAATAATAATGCCTGAAGCTCTATAACCAGTTAAACATCAACATCCATTTTTAAAAGAAAAAGTCCTGCTCTTCTTTAGAGAGAGGCCATGCTGGAATGCTGAATGAAAAATGAGGGGTTTTGGGGTGTTTTTAAAAATAAACCAACTGAGCCTGAATTCTTTCATGATGCTTAAAAATTATTCTGTTTTTGTCAGGATAAGCTAGTTGCTCAGTTCCTGTCTGTCAGCTGACACTACACACTCGAAGCAGGCAATTTCTTTCAGAGCTTTATTGACAAACCACTTTTATCCAAATGCCAGGGGCAGTGTGGGTGCAGTTCTGAGAGACAGTGATGGGGAACTTGCTCACAATCGCTGTGGACTCCAAGGTAAATTCGCCTGAAAGCTTGTTTTAGAGTGAGTGAGAGTTACCATGCAGCTTGTGTACACAGAGTAGGAGAAATCTAATGATAAAAGAAAAAGCCTGAAGTGCGAATTGGAGTAAGTATTTCCTTGCTGCAAATAAGCAATCATTGAATCTGATGAAAGGCCAACTTTGGGGAGCCTGGATATTTGTCATAGCAAAAGGCCAGTCTGCTGATTTCCGTCAAGAGAGGTGGTGTTGGTGTCGTGTTTTCTTGGGAAGTTGAGGTGTGGAAAAAGATACTTAAGTACAACAGTTTGCTGAGCAAGGCAAGTGTTTGTCAACAGCTTTTGCTTATTGAAAAAGTTGTCATGAGAGCAAAAATAGGAATCCAAGATCTAAACTAGAGAAGTTGGAAAATAAAATATACATAGAGACCTCAGGGGACCTTGCATCTCTTGTAGAAGCTGAGTCTTGCTGGTTTGTGCCTGTTCAGAATTGATTCAGTTTGTCACTAACTAGTGTACGCAACTGGTGCTACATGGGTAGAGTGTAATGCTCTTTCCCAGTGCTGGGGCTGTGTACAGACCTGAGCTCAATTCTGCTCCAGGACGCAAAGCTGAGATCAGCTTAGCCAGAGGCTCCCTGCTCTTGGGCCAGCAGGTAGGAGAAGCCTTGGGGTTGGTCTCTTTTACCTGTATGAAGGCTGTACTGTATAAGCAGGCTGTAAGAGTGCTGGGTACTATGGATAGGCCTTTATTGTTCTGGTCATATGGAAAATGGCATTTGGGTTTGTCTTATTCTTGCCCTGGTTTCTATTTAAGTGTTTGTGACTGATGAATAATTATAGCTCCAGTGAAGATGATGGGTCATACAGAGTATTTTCTTGTGATACCAGAGCAGCTTTACAATCTATGCGGTTGTATATTTGCACTGCAGTGTTTTATATAACATGTGTGCCTTTGTAGAGAGCTTGGGTACCTGTTTTTGCAAACACCCATGGAAATACAGCAGGAAGTGGTTTTGGTTTTTTTTTTTAAAAAAAAAAAAAAGGTAGTGAATTTGGAAACCCGAAACTGGAAGTTCGGAGATGGAACACAGCCTTTTTCAGAAAAGTGTCTTTCTCTTGGGTAAGTTTCATACCCCAAAACTGAAGCCACCCAAAATAATTAAGTAGACACTGAAAATGTAAATCTTGTTATTAAATCTTTAAAGCTGTGAAACATAATAATCTCATCGAGAATTATTGCTTCTTAACGACTCCATCTAAGACTGCATTATTAGCTGAACAGGCTCATTTTTGCTGGACATTTAACCTTATATATGTATAATTTATGGTGGATTAATTTAATGTTTTAAAACTTCCAGAGTAGAACAGCAGTTGTAATCCTGACTCCGAATAAGCTTTATTCATACCTGCCCTGCTTCCCTTTACTTTGTGTCAGACTCTTTTTGTGGCAGTTGATGATATCTCCAGCACGTGACTGTCTGTAAAAGCCAGCAGTGTGCTTGTGCAGGATAGCTGGGTGCTACAGAACTGTCTCCCCATTGGCAAAGTGTATAACTTGTGTTATATACTCATGCCACAAAGGCCCGGGGCATCTGATCCACATCGGATCTAGAGGCCATCTCTCCCAGTTAGCAGTTCATTTGCACGGTTGCCTGTAGACTGCGGTGGCCTCGATCATTTTTCATTGCCCTTGAAATACTCTGTGCTTTATGCATGTGTGATTTGCTTGTGGTGTTCTTGGTGGAAAGCAGCTGTCTGTTGATATGCAGGAAGCAATCAGATAGGTGAACAGACAAGAAAAACCAGGGTGCACGTGTGGGGAGAAGAAACTCAAATGGAATCACTCTACCGTGCTCCCAGCAGGGAAATTTAATTTCTGGCAGTTATGCTTTGCATTGACTCCACCTACTGTCTGAAGCCTGTTGACACTAAGCAGGTACTTTTTGTGGCAGAGGGTCCTTCAATATCCAACCTATTCTCTTTCTGAACTGCCTGTTTTCTCATCGGCATGTGTGGCTGGGTCCTGTGACAGAGCTGGAAGCCCGCAAGAAAACCTCCAACCATAAGTAACCCCTCAAAAACTTGCAAGAAATTAACTCAGATTTTTTATCTAACTCGGATCATTAATTAATTCTATCTCTGCCCCCGTTACACAATTAGAAATATTGCCAGTGTCCAAATGTGTGATTACTACATCTGTTAGGAGAGGGAAGAAACAAAAGAATTAATGTTGACAATAATTTATACTGACACACCAAAGATGGGGAAAGCACTCGAGGCACTGAAGACCTGGCCGGAGATTTCAGCTGAACATTTGGAATGATCTAATGATTTGGGCAGATTTGGACATCGTTCTTTCTTCTCCTTTTGTTTTTCCTCTACCCCCTGCTGCCTAGTGAGCCAAAAGTCTTTTATAATACACTAGTTCATGTATCAACACTAGCAAATTTTCCAGGGCTTTGCAAAGATTTGGTAGCAGGGAAGTCCTTCACAGGGTTGGGATTTCTTTGTAGGTCTTTTTTTTTTTTTTTTTTTAAGCATGCTGAAATACGTTAAGAGGTCCTTCTGTATAGTACTCTGTGTTTCTGTCACTGTTCTTGTTGGGTTGATCCTGTGGTTCAGCCAGCTGTAGTCTCATAGTCTTCTGCCTTTCTGTGTGGCAATAGGGACTGCTGTGGAGTGCCCTGGCACTGCCTGTCTTCCCAGCCTTGTGCAGCAGCAAGTCCCAGGTGTTCACCACCTCCTGTGCAAAAAAATTATGAGATCTAAACTGATCTCATAATTTTGCCATTACTGCCCTCTTTCTATTCTGCAGCACTTGGCAAACTGCAGTTCCTTAAGATTATCCACTGTATCCATGTTTTTGTAAGCCTTAAAACAGCAAAGCCTCTTCAGCTTTCTCCTTCCCAGGTTGGGTAGTCTGAATCCTTGTAGTCTCATCTAGTGCAAGATGGAAGCTCCATCCCCTTTATCGTATCAGTTGCCCTTGCCTAACTGCTGCGACCTTCCCCGAGACCAGGATTGCCAAGGATGGGGACATGCCAAGGGCTTGCGAAGTGGCAAAACAACACCTGTCTTTTTCACAGTATCCCTCCAGATGATTCCCAGCATTTTGTTGATTCATTTTTTGGAGGCCACTGCACAATGAGCTGATGATTTCAGATAACTGTCAGTGCTGACTCCAAGATCTGAAGTTGCGACTTCCTTGAGTTCGGCATCATGTAGGCATAGTTTAGGTTATTATCCCTATATGTATTAATTTTAAGTTTATCTAGTGAGGCTCAGTTGCTTCTGCCTCCTTCCCCACTTACTCGGCTTTTTGACTTTGGGCTGGTGTTCTTCACTATTGCTGTGCCACTTGACTACCCAAAATGGTTTACTTTCATCTGCAGGCTCTGAGATTTCATGGTTTCTCCTTTCTCTGTGTCTGTGATGAAGGTATTGAATGAAATCCTCACAAACATGTATTGCTGGGGGACCACAGTGCTAGCTTTTCTTCATCCTTTTGCTTCCTAACCAGCTTTTGGTCCATAAAAGAGACTTTCCTTCAGGCCCGTGACAGCTTAGTTTCTTTAATAATCTTTAGTGTAGGACTTTGTCAAACGCTTTTTGAAAATCCAATTATTTTGAAAATCCTTTTCATTGGCATGCCAACTGACGATTGCATACGACTCCAGGTTTTTGAGGCAGGATTTCCCTTTGTAGACATGCGAGTTCTTTCCTGCAGGGTCTTATTCATCTGCATGACCAGGGGTCTTAGTAGTAGACTCTACCATTTAGCAAGGTTGGAATTTCGACCTGGTGGTCTCCAGCTCCCAGAACCCCTTCTGGGAGGTGATTCTACCCCTCTACCCTGTGCTTGTGAGACCCCAGCTGGAGTACTGTGTCCAGCTCTGGAGTCCTCAACACAGAAAGAGCATGGACCCATCGGACCAGGTCCAGCGGAGGGCCATGAAAATGGTCAGAGGGATGGAGCACCTCTCCTGTGAAGACAGGCTGAGAGAGCTGGGGTTGTTCAGCCTGGAGAAGAGAAGGCCCCGGGGAGACCTTAGACCAACCTTCCAATGTCTGAAGGGAGCTACAGAACAACTGGGGGAGGGCTTCTTTGTCAGGGAGTATAGTGACAGGTCAAGGGGTAATGGTTTTAAATTGGAAGAGGGGAGATTTAGGTTAGATACCAGAAAGAAATTCTTTACAGTGAGGGTGGTGAGACACTTGAACAGGTTGCCCAGACAAGCTGTGACTGTACCATCCCTGGAGGTGTTCAAGGCCAGGCTGGATGGGGCTTTAAGAAACTTGGTCTAGTGGGAGGTGTCCCGGCCCAGGGCAGGGGGGTTGGAACTCGATGATCTTTAAGGTCCCTTCCAACATAACCATTCTATGATTCTATGATTTTGGGGATGGGACTTGCTCTGGCCAGCGCCTATCATCTGGGACAGTGGCTGCTTGTGCTGAGGTCACACACCTTGGCCCCCATGCCTGCATTTTCCTACTGAGGTTCCTCTGCCACTCTCTGGTAAATACCACCCTGCTTGCATGGTGTTATGCTGCCTGCAAACTTGTTTTGGCTAGACCTAGCTTTTCTGACATTTTTGCTGCAAAGATGCCCCCGGCCCTTCTTGGGGATGGTGATGAGGACCCAACTGCTGTGAGAGATGACAATGTGTGGCAAGGTCCTACCCACACCAAGGAGCTGTGAGTGTGGAAGGACCCTGCCTCGGGGATGGCACCTGATTCTCCTCAGAATTTTTGACTCAAAATGGTGAGGGAGAAGGTTGAATCCTCTGGAGGTGCCTGGCTTTATGTGTGGTATTGATGCTTTCTGGTGGGTATCTGGCCAGTCTCTGCGAGTGCTTGATGCTACCTTAGTGGCTACCACCAAAAAAATATTAATATACAGTCAGGGAAAGCCAGGACTCTCTGCTGATTTTTGGGAGCATTTGTTGACATTTCCATATTTCCTTTAGGTATGTCCTGTGATCCTTTTCCTTCTGTGGCTTTTTTTTTCCTGTGAAATGGCTCATCAGGGAAACAGGGCCCCAGTGAGGCAATGGTGGCTGCACTGTGGTGGGAGGCCAGCTGCCCCATGCTGCAGCCCCCAGTTGCTCTGAGGGGCTCAGAAGGGCCATGGCCCACCCGGCAGCCCCCTCCTTCTCCTGGGGAGAACGTTAATGGGGCTGGGTCTCAGTGTCCCCCAAAGGGCCCCGGAGGTTTGGGGGGCCTTTTTGAGACATTTCTTAGCATGATGCTGAGGAAAACAGGGCAGCTGCGTGCAGGCCCTCGGTTAGGGCAGCTCTAGGAAACACTAGCTTTTTTATCCATTAGGGAAATAAATTTTTTGAATGCATCCTGGAGACAATATATCGAGCAAATTAAAAAAAAAAAAAATTAAAATAAATCGACTCTGCCCCCCCTCCCGCCTCCCTAGTTTGGAGAAAAGAGATTGTGTTTCCACATAGTTCTTCCTGTGGCTCCAGGAAAGGTAGGGGACATGCAGAGCAGAAGCCACAGTGTCTCTGAAACTTTGGAGAAATTCTGATGAAGCATCACCAGCTCTTCAGCACGATGGCTGTCAGAAAAAATTCAAATGTGGCAAGTCTCACATGAAGAGTAGCTCAACAGATGCTACTGTAGATGTGATGTCCCGGACAAAACCGTGTAATTAACACTGCTTAGCACGATGATGTTTGGATAAATACAAATGCAAACTGAAAAAGCATTAAAATAATGTTGCTATTAATGCATTCTGTTAATAGCACAGGAGGTGGTGACTCCTGAGATTCTATAATGAATTATGCTCATATGCAGCTGATATGAAAAGGCATGGTGTGGGTGGTTTTGCTGAACTGATCCCTTGCAGTCTTTTTAAATATTTGGTAACCAGAAGAAGGGTTTGTTTAGACATCAGAGACCAGGTGCCAGTTGTTTTTCCGCCCACTGAGCGTTTCGTTACCTTGCCACTAAGTGGCTTGTGGTGTTGCACTGGGCTGCGTGTGTTGTCCATAATGCCACCATTGCCGCAGGTGCCAGCAGGAGAATGTGCCTGCAGAGGTGCCTGGTCCCCATCACATTTGTCTTAATGAGGTGCTGCCTGTTTTCAACATGGGGTGGTGGTGGGGAAATCTCGCTGATTAAAGATGTTGTACTTTCTTTTTGATTTCTCACTTTTCCATATCAATAACTCCTCACAATGCTGGGGCAATACATGCTCCCTGTGACAAATTAGTAGCCACAGGCTCCTTGTTACTGAGGCGGTCTTCTGGTGCCCTACATACCAGCTAGCGGACAGCAGAGCAGCAAGTTATGATCAAGGTATTCCTCTTGATCTGGGAGATGACTGGCTGTCTCACTCTCTTTTTATTTTAATTACTACATCAGTGCCACACGTGCTTTTAAAACTAGAATACAACTTTATATGTAATAGCTGTGTCATGGATACTTCATGAGTTGTTTTGTGTGTAAAATCCTTTTCTTGCTGCTTAGTGTGTTTAATTAAAGTCGGACCTTCTACAGAGCCTGTCAGGAGATGATGGAGACTTTTGTATCATGATGGCCTCTGCAGAATGTGCTGGGCTGTAATTCTGGCCATGCTGAAGACCATCGCAAGCTTTCTGTTGATTCAGTAGAGCTGGGATGTTATCTAACCTGTTAGTACAAACTAGTATGCTCGCTCATTGCAGTTAAAATGTACACATGCTTTTTGATCATGTTCATGTTCTTTGTCACTGTATGTACCAATATGCATATTAAGTCAACCATGTCATTTCCTGTAAATCAATGATCCATCAGTGTGCCTAGTCTGAAAATGAATTAGTGCTGCATTGACTTGGCTGTAGTGTTTGCTATATAGGCGAATTTGTTACTGCTGTAGCTGAAATTAAACTCATTAGAGTAGACTTAATTGGGATAGCTTTCTTGTTTCCTTCCTTCCTTCCTTCCTTCTTTCCTTCCTTCCTTCCTTTTCTTGTTTCCTTCCTTGCAAATCTGTAGTCATAAGGTGAATTAAATGGGAATAATGACACTACAAAATACTTGTTTTCTGAAGGTCTAGCAGATCAAAGCTCTTGGGACCCTCTTTTTCCTTTTGAAACTGAATGTGGGATTGATCCATAAAGCATGCTTCTTATCAGTGGAACAAAGATGAGTATCTTTATTCAAACTGAAAATCTGATCCATAGAAATGTTCCTAATTTTAGATGGAATACCATTGATTTTGATGTTGCAAAGTCCCAGTTGCTTCAGCAGTCGGCTGTTGCTTGAAATCCAATTGATGCACATCTCTGTAGGCTTTCAAGGATTAAGAAAATATTTTCCCTGACACTGGTGCTTGTTTCTTTGTTTCCATGGTGATGGCTATTAGTGGAGGGACCAGCTCTGAAGTTGTAAGTATCAATAGCCAAGTTGTATGTTATATGGTAGTTTAGCAATAAGTTTTCAAATGCATCTGCAATTTTTGGGTGACCAGCTGGAGCCAATGAGCCAAAAATAAGATATTTTTATTTGCACGGTGCTAGATACTATGCAGACTTCCTGAAAGGATATTCCTCTAAAGATGTATTTGAAAGTTTTGATGTGGTTTTCTTTCTTTGTTTTTTTTTTTTTTTTTTAATCGTCTTGGAAAAAGGCAGTGTTTGGGGGGAAGTTAGGAGGAGTTACTTAGAGCAAGTGTTTTGCACATCTATCGCTGTACGTGCTGCCAGGCAAATCATCTATTTTAGAAAGGGAGTATTTTATTAACCTCTTGGAGATCTACAGTCTGTTAAACACAACTGACTGTAAACTGTTGCTGGAGAGTCTGTCAGGAGCAGCTATTAAGTGACTGAGACCAACTTGTCAGATCCCTTCAGAGCGGTACCCACTATTGAAAGGGTAAGGAAATACTTAGGCATTGGTTAACATACATAAATAGTGAAATCTATCTTGAAATACTGGAGTGCATATGCTCAAGTTTAGAATGGCAGTAATCTTCATGTTTTGGTATATCTCTGCTCCTCCTGCTCCAAGCCTCCTGGAAGGTAGAGGAGCCACATGTAGTTATTAATCACACGCTATTTTTCTTTTTTTCTGCAGAATCTGATATAAGAGTCCTGGTTTCCTAAGGAATGGCATGGCTTTTTAGTTTCAGCCTGAAATCAGATAAAACGTTGACTTGCTAAATATCTAATTAATTATTTTCTGTAAAGAAAACAAGCAGTAAACTAAATCTGATACCCCATAACTGCAGCTTGCAGGAGCAGGGATAAGCTAGCCGTGTGGGAAATCTTCTTTGTATGGTAGAAGAAAGTCCCCCCTGCAGTGTTACATGCAGGCAGGCGCACGCACATCCCTGCAAATACTGTCTCAGCACTGTACTGGCAGGAGGCAAGGCTGTGATGGATGTTTGCCTTGCTAGAGAAGTCAGTTGTGGATGCCCCTCACCCATTTCATTATTTAATTACACAGCGGTCTGAATGCCGGGCAGTAAAACTGCATTTTCACCCATAGCTGATTTCCATTTGGTCTGTCATGTTAATAGTGAAATAAATTGCTCTAATTGCCTGTAAACGTCATCAAATTAATATTTCTTCCTTTTTAAAAATTGAATATTTATTAAACTTCATGTCATGTCTTGCTTCGTTGGTAGAAGTGGCCTGCTGTCTGCATAACATTATGCTTTAAAATACAGGGTGTCACATTTTCCCCTCTTCGTCTTGAATTTTAATTTAGATTGTGAAGTTTTGCATTAGTGTTCATATTAATCATGCCATTTGAAGAAAGAGGAATGAGTTTGCAAAGCATCCTTGTCTCTACATTGGCTATGGTTCTGATTGAGCTTCTTGTTTAAAGGAAGAAGGCTCTGTTGGGGCAAAATCTGGGCCTGGTGTGAGTTTTCCTGACAGAAAGGTCTGCTGTTGGTGTGCATGGCCTGGAGGTAAGAGGCTGGTTTCAGAAGACCAGAGTCAGTTTAAATTTGTGAAATGCTTATCCCTTTTGAGCTAAATGTGTTCATTTCAACTGCAGATACATACATCAACGGGCCCAATGACGTGAGGGGAAAAGAGTAGCAGTGGAGTCTGGTGTCCTCCTTTGAAGAATTTTGAAGAGAAATGATACGAGCCTGAGTCGACTTTAATTTACTGTTGGTTTAATACCTGGGACTTGGGGAAGAGGAGATTCCCATTTAAGCATCCTTGAGAAAATCATAGTGTCATGCTAACATTGCTACAACTAAATATTAGTCTTACTTCTTCTTAGCGTTTCCCACTCTGTTTTTCGTACATGTGATGATATTTAGTTTCTTTGAGAATCTTTGCTCTTGGAATTGTTCATCTACATGGCAATCTCTCTGCTCTCACCTTCTTGGTTTTTTTCTTTTCATTTCTTGAAAGTAATTTTTTGGTAAAATGGAATAGAAGTGAAACTGAAAGGCTCCAAAACCATATGGCAGAGAAAAAAATTTATGAAAGGATTAAACTAATATTTTCATCCATTTTTCCCCTCTCCCCCCTTCCTTCTTGGACCCCAACCATTTTAGGCTCAATTTGATGGCTTGCTTTATTTATTTAACAGCTTGACTCCTGGTTTGTCTACTCTGTGTATTTGTGAAACTATGACTTTAGAAACCTCTGAATAGTACTATAATTGTTGCATAATACTCAACATACTCATAATACAAGTTTCATGAAGTCAGACAGGGTGAGATATTGAGGGGCTATTTTAAGTACTATAATTCCAATTAAGTATTTGCCTAAAAGGGAGGGTAATGCACCTAAGCTCTCATGACAACGAAGAAGAGGATGCTGCAATGGTTAGAGCATCACTTGCTAGCTTTGTGAACTATCTTTTGGCTATTAGCTCTTCCATAATTTTTCCTTTTTCTGTTCAGGGAAGGTACTTCTCTCTTGAAGATGATAGCACTTCTCTGCCTCTTAGGTCTTTGGCAATAAGTACTCGCCAGCTCCTCTTTCATGCACTGATAATCTGATTGTGGTAGTGGTGGTCCAGTGCCTTGAAAGGCACCCATCAGCTATTTGTGCTACTGGGCAGGTGGGTGTCCACATGGCGAGATCTTGCTTCCTCTCCTTACCTTCATAGGAGATCTTGGAGTAGTTGTAAAAGCAGTTGCATTTTTATGTTCTATTCCCCAGATAAATTACTGTGTCCAAGTATGTATTTGGATTGCTATAGTTTGCCTCTCTTATCAACTCTGTCTGTTCCAAAACTCATAGGAGGTAAAATTCAGCCTGCTCAGACTCGGAGGAAAGCAGTTTTGTGCCAAGTGATCCTTCTACCAACTGCTTGTAGGTTTAAGGCGCTGCGTGCCCTCTTCCTTTTTCCTGCTCTGCCCTTTAACCATTGAAAACATATCCTTAAAAGTTAGAATGAACTACCTCTCTTTGATTTTTGTCTTTGGTTGTTTGGTGTTTGTTTTTTTGGTGTTTTGTAACCACACTAACTGGTATTCTTTATGGATATAATCAAAATATGGTATTTGTACACAAACAAGGTGCCGAATTGAGACTGCATTTTCATTTAAATAAAACATAAAAAATTTTATCAGTCTAATGATTAGCACAAGTAGCAATGCGCTGAAGAGGGTTTATCTCTGTGTGAAAAGCTTTTGTCAGAACACTGGTGGAATTGTATGCAGTGCATCATTTGCAGTCAGTGGTGGTGTTACAATGACACAGACTTGCTGAAAGAGTCTTAGCCCGTTTAATTTAAAAAAAAAAAAAAAAGAAAAAAAGTTTGTTTTGTATTCCAACTAAAGAAATGAATATGTAAGTACTTATCAACACAAGCACAGCTTTCATGTTTATTCATCCAAGGACTAGAAGCACATATTTTAGCATCTGAATGATTATAAATATGTTTACTAGCTATCAAAATCAGAGCTATTTAATTTGTGAATACCAATTCATATTCAGATGTGTTTTACTTTTCACTACTAGTGTTAGTTATCTTGTTCAGCATTCATCACTTTTAGCTCACATCATATGAAGATGTAACTGAGGACTAGTGTCAAAGAGGTTAAGGGACGTGGCTGTATGTTTTGATTACTCTTACGTCAATGTGTCTTATTGGAAAAATACGATGGATACATTATGAATATATGCAGTATTACCCACAATGTCAGAAAGGCAGCATTTTTCAGTTTTTCTTGTTTCAAGTAATGTACTTGTCCAAGAAAAATATGAAGTACAAAGTCAGTAAATAAGTCTGACTCAATTAAAAATGATTGATGCCTGCCTTGAAATACCCATCTCCAAAACACACCTTTTGTGGCTGAAGCAAAGCTGCTGATGATTGTGATGGAAGAACCCACTGGGGCATACTTGCATGAGGCTGCATTCATTTCCTATGTTGTCTCGCCTGACACCACAAAATGTTCATTTGCTGCAGTTCCCCATTGTTCTTTTTTTTTTGTTTTTTTAATGCCTGGTAAGATGTTTTGCCCAGAAGTTCATCCAGCTGGAGCTTGTATCAGCAAAACAAGCACTCCACCAAAGTAAAAAAAAACAAGAAAAGAAAAAAAAAAGTCAACCCAATCCTCCCAAGTTCTGTATTGGGTCCTGACAAACTTCAAAAATAGCCTCTGATGCTCTAACCAACCTGTTGGCAACAGCAGTTAGGAAACCCCTTCCTCTGTTGTGTGGGTTTTGCTCTAAGACTTGGTAATTACCTAAACTCTCATTTTCAAAAGTTAGAGGCAAAATGCTCTTTGTGAAAAGGTCTGTTTGAGATAAAATTTCATCTTTCCTTTCATCCTTTCTCAGTCCTACTGTTCTCTTTTCTTTCCTAAGCCCTATAACAGATTAATCCTAAATTATACATGGGTGTGATAATGTTCAGCAGCTTACTTTCCCCCAAGCCTCAGGCTTGCCTCACAAACCAAAGCACAAATTGCACTCAGATGATTGCATGCTGATTTGTGAACATCACTCTTAATTTCAGCAGCTCTGTGCTGGCATCTGATCCAGAGGGCCTTGGCAATTCTCACCACTCTGGTAGTGATTTTTCCAGTCTTTTGGGGAGCCTGGCAAGGCAGTGAGAACTAGTGCAAACATTTGGGAAGTTTACCGTAGGTTACCCTTTCTGTATTGAAGGATAGCTGGGAAACAAGCTCTCCCTGAGATTTCATCGAACTGAAGGGTCAGTCTGGTAGTGTTCTCCTTGCTAAGTATGGCAAAGCAGGTTTTCTGCACCACAGCCAGCCCTTGTTCTTCCATTCCTCTCTTGGGTCTCCTTCCCAAATCTCTCACTTGCTTTTCCTGATGATGCATTCTCATCTTGAAATCTTTTTTCCCTACTTACGTGACAGGTAACTCTGCTGTAGATGTGGCACTTCAGGGCATGCTCTAGATTGTTGGGTTGGGTTGTTTTGTGTGTGTGTGTGTATGTGTGAATGGGTTGGACTCAAAGGTCTCTTCAAACCATGAAGATTCTGTGATTGTGTGAATCTGCAGTGCTGTAATCTGTACTCTTTGTGGGCAAAGTTCTCCATACATTTTGACCTAGTGTTGAGTCCCACTTGAACCCTCAAAGCAGGGTGTCAGATGAGATGAAAATTTTCCTTGTAGCGTTCTGGCCATAGTTGCCTATAATATTTCCAAAATCCTTCCCATTTCTTATGGGTCTTAGAGATCTCTGTAGTGCCACATTGTGTTTCCCACTGTATGCTAACTCAAAATTAATGGATGGATGGGGAAGTAAAATAATAGGATTATTTTCCTATCATATAGGGAAAAGTTCAAAGTTTTTCCTTTCTCGTAAGTTGTTTTTTTTTCCTTACCCAGGTCCTACATTAATAATTTTGTTTTCCAGTGTGTAATATACTTCCTCATGAGACTTCTCCCTTCCCCCCATGCCTGGTTTGCATGCACTCTGGTTTTGTGTGATAGCAACTGTGGCTGCAGGCAAATATTGTTAATTTGAAATCAAGGCATACAGTACAAAGGCAACGAGAGAGGAGTTTTCCAATATGTTTGGGTGTTTTTTAAAAAATATGGATGTCTTGGAAAGCATTATTATAATGCTTTTTTTTTTTTTTTAGAGACTCTTTGGGGTTCACATTTTGAAGTGGCTTGTGTTTAACAGATGGTTATTTGGGCTAAACGTCCAAAAGCACTGGGCATTCTGCAGTTCCTGTGGGGAACAACTGTTGTCACTGGGGGTGACCCATACTGTGACAGGCAGGAGGATCACCAGGGCTTTCTGTTGTTACCTTGGGTATGGGGTATGTAAACTTCTCAGTGTAATGTCTGTCTAGTGATTTTTGGGGGGGTGGTTGATTTGATGTAACCCTTCACATGGGATAATCCATTCAAATAGCCATGACTGCAGCAATGGTGTAAGTCCACTGGAGTCAAAAGAAATTTATTTTGTCCATTATAATTCCCAGTAACTGCTATAATTTTGATACACCAAGTAGTATACAAGTTTAGTAATTCTTGAAGAAACTCTCCGTGTGAGAAGAGGACTTACTGGAAGGAGGGAAGCCTTCAACTTTGGTGATGAATTTTATTCACAAGAATTTTTTGCCAACAAAGCTTTCAGCATGTTTTGCAAGTTCTGCCTGTCCTTTAAAATCATCTTCAATCTATAACGGTATCATGCTGCAGTACTGACTTCCCAGAATGATAACGATTTCCATAGTCACGTCTGTCAGTTAACAGGAAAGTTGCCCATAATGTTGGAGTTTAGCTTCTTCTTCAGGTGAACCTGTTAGTTTGATCTAGTTAGTGGTTCTGAAAAGCGCAAATACGCCCAAATGCTGAAGCACCCAAATGTGGAGACATCTATGCGCTATCTGCTTTATTTGTTGTTTTTAGGCAGGAGTCTTCATCACTTTTTGAAGATTGGTCCTTTTTCTCTGTGTGGGTTAAAGTACCAAAAGTGGCTGCTACTATAGAAAAAAATAATTTTCTTTGATGCTGCCACTTGAAAGGAAAGTTTCAGTATTGAGCCATAGTTATCCCCCCCTTTATTTACTTTCTTTTTAGATGGAAAACATGGGAGGAAAGTATTCAGCGTTTGTAGAGAAATACTTGTATTCTTCAGCCAGATACAGAGGTGTGAAAGAAAGCATTACATGTAACAAGATATTCTCAGGAGATATGTTTAGCAGAAGGGCACAGCTGTTGGATGTGATTTGTTTACTGACAGTTTACAACAGTGGTGCAATGGACCAGGAAACACACTAAAATAATGAGTCCTTTCCTCTTTAAAAGTGATTATGTTTGAACAGTGCAAATTAACCTCCTTTTTGAGGCTGCTCCTCAGGTGAAACAATTTGCTTATGTAAAGACATCCCCCAACTTGTTCTAGCAGTCCAGGTAGAAGGTAGAGAGTCTGCAAATGCATTGGAAAAATCCTGTTGTCTGTAAACAAAATGCGTGTAGTCACCAGGCCATCTAATCTAGGACCTACTGTAGTTAAATTGTGAGGCTAAAAATAAACACGTTATACTGTGTATAAAGAAACTACTGTAAATAAAGTTAGCTCAACTGGAAGAGCAGCATGCTTCCTGGGGCAAGAAAAGAATTACTGCAAATACTGCGTGATCTCTTCAGACAACAGAAATACGTCAGCTATCCCTGCTCCTTTATGCTTGGAGTCTGGGATTTCTGCAGTCCGCTGCTCATCCTCATGGCTTACTACAGTGATCAGGCACAGATATCATTGGGGATGTTATCTCTGAATAATGCAATGTCATTACTGCTGTGTCTCAAACATCGTTTCACATAGCTAGCAATAATGAGCTGCGATTTGAGCTCTCCAGAGAAATCACTCAATATCTTCCAAAGAGCATGCAACTAATAAGTGAACATATAACATGTTTTAGGCAGATGCTATTGGTTATTCATGCTTGACCAAAGCAGAGATGCACATTATAGCATTTCTAGCCAACTCTGATTGTGAACTGTCTGTAAATGGCCTCTTTTTCCTTTTTACATTGTGGGGGGTTTGTTAGTAACGAATGCAAGAACAACCATGTGCTCATCTGAAAATTAACTCTAAAGGAGTATTTGGCACTTCATCGTAAAAAGTCATATGGGAGATTTCCATATGCCCTGCTGAGATTAAGGCTCAAGTGTCAGTGGGAACTCAGTGCCCAGCTGCCATTTGTCTCTTTTAAAAGAAGATTTTCCATAGAAACAGTGTTTAATAGCAAATTAATCTAACTTTTTTTCATCTGGTCAACTGAAGGTTCCTCTGAAGGAGCAGTCTGGTGTGTTGTCTTAAGAAATCTGTAAAAAATAATTTGGGCATATAGTTTTGATTTTCTTAATTACTGGAGTTGGGCTATAATGTTATCGGATTCACTTGAGTCTCTTGATAGAGATACATAACTCAGCCCTTCAACACAATGTTTTCTTACAAACTATGGTGCCTGCTGGTTAGAAAGCCAAGAGATACCATTCATAATAATGCAAACACCTCCCTGGGATTATTGAATATCCTCCAGGGAGACCTGGTAACTTAAAATGATCACCTGTTTCAGAAAAACACGTCTGCTTTAATGACTTTCAGTATCTCTTGCTTAGCTCTTTTGGCGACTATTTCCATTTCAGTGACTAACGCCATTAATAACTGTAATTGGAATTCTTTGTAATGCTATCCTCTGGTATAACTAGTAAAAGTAGCATTTCTGTTTTCCATCATTAAATGCATTTTCCACATAATAATTGTGTGTATGTATTTTTCCAAAGTAAACCAAAGCTACTGAGAATTAAGCGCTACAGCTTCTGCTTCAGTGTTCGAGAAGCCAAATATTAACACATCCGCTTTTCCTCTTCTTGGCTGAGTTACACAGAGGAAATCAGAAAGCATGCGTTAACCTCATGAGAGTGAGCCTTTGAAAAATGTTCTGCTTCAGGGTGAACCTGGTTTCCTTCACCTCTTGGCCATGCAAAAGATGATGATGATGACCTCTCAGCAATCTTTGCAGTATTCAATGACATTTAATTCTCAATTAAGAACTTTGTGGTTTTTCTGTTTGCCAGCAGATGATGTTATCGCAGAATTCCCTGCATTTAGCCTAGGGGCTAGCTAGGGAATACTAGACAGTGTTGTAGTGTTAGTTCTCTGGAGTGATTTTTGGCAGGCAGTAGGTGTTGTAAACTCGTACAGCTATTATGTTTTGTAAACTCATCCCTAATCCTGTTCTTAAGATTTTCTTCATTTTTGCAGCTTTAATATTAGCAGGCAGAGCGCTATGAATTAAATTCGTGAGTAGACCAGGAAGGTGGCAGAACAAGCACATAGGAAAAGAGAAAGGAGCATTGAAAGTGCACATTCAGTAAATCACTACTAAGTCCTACAGCCTATTGCGATTCCGGTGTGAATAGATCAAGCACAAGCAAAGAGATTAAAATTAAAGAAAAATGCTATGACATTTCCAGCAATAACTAACAGATTTTTATTTTGTTCTACTCTTGTCTCTTACTGTGAATTTCCTTCTGTCTTGCCTTTTGATAAGAAAAATCTTCTGAAGGCTCAAGTGTGGGACATATACGGTTTGCTCTTTTTTGGGGGGGTTTATTTGGTTTTGTTTAATTTTGTTATTTTAAATTTTATTTTATTTCTGTGGCACTGCAATCCAGGAATGAGTTAAAAAAATCCTGTCTTTTTTTTGTTGTTTGGTTGTTTTGGTTTGTTTTTATTTAAAAAAAAAATTCCTGATAGACAATGTCATCTCATATTCCCTTTTTAAATAAGGAAACAACATAAAGTAGTTCAAAAGTACGTCTGCAATATCCCTTAATGGCAAGAAATATTTTGCTGTGTTTGGTAACTGGTTTCCTAATCCGCCTTGTCTTTCCACACACAGAAGCGAGAAGTAATCAAACTCAAAGAAACACATTTTCTTTAGACCCTTGGAAGCTGAACATCTCTACTGCAGATTAATATAACACTTTTATGTTGCTATGTTGTGAGCTACCACTAAAGAGAATTGGCATCAGTTATAGGAAAAAGCTTTGATATCTCCTGAGAGAAGTAATTTAGCATACATCAAAATAAATATAACATGCTAGTTACTTAAAAAAAACAAACCACAAACCTTCAGGTACAGGATACACCCGACAGCTGGTTTTCCCTTCTTGCTTGCATTTACAACTCAAAGGGAATCCATAGGTACAGGATTTCTCTGTTCTGAAAGATTTGTGAATCATGTTACAGATTATGCCAATTACATGCCAAGAGTTGTGTGGAAGGTGGTGATCACACACCATAACATGGCAATGAAAGCTGCTTGCAAACCCACATCTGACTCCAGAAGCTAGGATCCCTTGGGATGCTACTGTGAAGGGAGAGCTGTTTCTGCTCGCTCTGCTGTAGGCATCTGCTTCAACTGTGCTTAGAGTCCAGTCAAAGGCCAGCAGGCCCTTTCTTCTGAGCCACTACAGAGGCTGCTGTGTCATGGTCATTTCAGTAATAGGTAGTGGTTCTTGACCTCTGCTGTCACAGCTTTTTCAGCTGTACCGCAGGGTTTTCCAACATGTGTGTTGACACATATGGACTAAGGACTGGTAAGGCTTTGGTAGAAGAATGTGATGGAGTATGTGAAACTTTGCTTATTTGCATTTTAAGGTCATCCAGAAGCCGAGTCCAACCAAGTTGGAGCTGAGTCCAGTCCAAGCCTCTGATTGCAGGACTGATGGCTGTTCCACCAAAAGCATTAGTTATGGGAAGACAGGATGGGTGTCTTTGCTTATGATTACAACTAGAAAGATGGAAAAATACTCAACCCAGTCTCCCAGGAGTAAGGAAAATATAATAATGAAAAACTATAATAATTTGTTCTGCCATGGATGCTTCTTTCCCCCGCCCTGTCCCAAGCAGTTAAAGGTATTATCAAATTTGAATGCTTTCCTGAATGGCAGTAAACCATGGACTTGTCACTTGGGGAATTGTTCAGTCTGCTTTGGTGCTTTAACTTTGTATCTGATGAGCTTCATAGTGGTCGTGGCACTAAATGTCACACTCAAAAGGCTGGAAGTCAATGAAGCATCCGGGCCACTCAGTATATCAGCATTTAATTGACGGCGTGCAAGACCTGCTTGTGATTTATAGCCCGATAAAGGGATGCACTTTTTATGTTCTGCCAAAACAATTGGCAGAATATTTTAGGCACAGATGGCACATTAGCCTTGGACAGCTGGTTCCCTCTCTGCTGTCACATCCTAGGACCATCTAACTAATACTGTCACACACAACCCAGTTCACTGGGTAACTGAGAGGAGTTCTCACGCGTGGCTTTGTGTCAGCCTGAAGGCACATGAAAATCAATCTGCTAAAAGACTGCCTCTAAGAGGTTTCCAAGATTTAGCCCTTCTGGCTGTTCAGTTGCTGACCTCTCTCTTTTAGCTGTGTGAGTGTAACCAAAGAGTTTGTTCCTAGTTTGTGATGTGCAGCACATGTGCAGCCTGCAGAGTGTGGTTCTCTCCTTGTAGTGTTTTCTACTTTGCATTTGTACAAATGTGGGTTATTAAAAGAAACAAAACAACAACACCACACCCCCCCCCCAAAAAAAAAGGTGAGAGGCAAACCACACCTACGTAGCATTTATTTCATTAAAGCTAAAGAATAAGCAGGGATCACTAAAAGGTGTGTATTTTGAAAGGTTTATCTTTAATACATAGCAGAAAAAACCCTCAAGAATATATGGTAGACAGACTATACAGTGAATTATATGTAGATGATAGCAAGGATAAAAGAAGAGAGTATGAAGCAGAACTTCAAATGCTTTGGGAAAGGAAAAATCCTAAATGTTTTCTGAAACACAGGCAGGAAAGGTATGAGGTGGAAAACTAAAAGCTATGTTTGTTGGTAGATGAAACACATTTTTCAAATCAGAAACTTAATATTTCAACGTATGAGCCCAATAAAAATACAACAGTTTTATTTTTTCAAAGCATAGGAACTATGAAAATAAGAAAAACAACTTCTTACTGCTCTATCAGAGCTTCACTGACTTCACTGCAAACAAACTGCTGTGGAGAAGCCTTTAAAATGTATTTTGGTTTATGACATGGGATACAGAATCTAAGGAACAGTGATGGGATTAGGGTGAGCTTTCGCTGATGCCAAGCAACTGGACCAGAAAAACTAGAGTTTTCTGTTTGTGTTTAAAGCCATAATTTAAATAAGGTAGAATCCAATTTGTTGGATAATAATGCTCTTGGGGTGTGGAGAGGTAACTAACTGGGGGATGTGCTTGTGCTACCAGGGGAGAGCTGGGAAAACACCCACTTGTCTTATCCCTGATCTCTCTGTGAGCAAAGCTTCCCTGTCTGTGTCTGGAGAGCATCTTGCTTTGTCTTGGAGCAGGGAACACATAGGTGTCTGTATGCAACACGATGCTCACAATATTCAAAGCGTGATAGAGAAGGGTGTCTTAATCATAGAATAGAATCGTAGAATCATCTGGGCCGGAAGGGACCTTCAAAGGTCATC
>BJBW01000686.1:0-17549 GCA_004320125.1 Scolopax mira | reverse complement strand
TCACCTTGAATGTCTCCAGGGAAGGGGCCTCAACCTCAATCCCAGTCCCTTGTAGCAGGATTTCAGTTAACTGCAGCTCCAAACTATTTAGGTTTTACTTTTTAAAATTTTCTGCTATTTTTGAGGTTAATGATATAATGGAACGTGGACTGAAGAGCCATTCAAGTTCAGTTATTTCCAAATTTCAAATTAGGACTATAGATAAAGACTTTGATTTGGATGTTTCCTCAATATTATCTGCTGGTTTTATGAGAATTTACCCCAAATGGTGAGAACCTCTCTGGGCTGGATAACTGTTTAATGGAAAAAAAACTCCTGCCTAAATATACTATGAAACTCTTTATTTAATATGCCATGGAAGTAGATAGCAGTAGTTCAACTCTGTTTTAAGTGAAATCAGCAGTAAAGTTGCTATCAGCAGTGAGGATCAGATTTTAGGACATCTCTCTGAGCTGCATTGTATGTTAAATCCCTCTGTGGAAATGCTATAGAAGATACAGGCTTTAATTTTTATGGATTCTTAAATATTTCAGCATGGGATGTGTAGAGATGGATTGGACGATGGTGTCAAATTTTATTTGCATTTGAGTCACTTGCAGGGAGCTGCATATAAGATGTAAAAACAGCTTTTATATCAGCTTTTAGAGGCATTGAAGTATGTTTCTCTCTAAGTTTCTTGTATGCATCTCTTGCATATATTACTTGACTGACCAACTGTCACTTAAGAATAATATTTTTGAAGGCTGTGTTTAAAGACTTTGTGCTGTTATGGCACAGTAAAGTACATAACACTGATTTAGCATTCCAAAGGATTTGGTGATCTATAGCTAACAAATTAGTGCCAATCAAGAGCCTGTTTGGACATTAATGATCAATTAGCGTAAGGATTGACACTGATGTGCTTCTGAGTCCTGGTATTTCATTTGCCAGCTGAGGACCTTTGTGCAGCAGTGTGAGAATCTGCTGTATGTAGTCTTGGTAAAGTGAGAGTTGTTAACCATAGGGTAGGAGTCAATAAGTACTGGGTTGTTCTCCAGGTGGGCATTTAGGGGCTGGGGGAGCAACTGCAGGGGAATTGTGTGTGTTTGATTCACCTGTGGATCCTGCAAGTTGAAATGACCTTCCCTCACATTCCTTTTTTTTTTTTCTTTGTTTCACTCCTGCCTACTTCCCACGGTATAAACAGTGGGGAAATGCTGATCAGCTAGATCCATCAAATGTGAGCTGTAATTTCAAGTCAGGCCATTACCTGAAATTAAAGCATATGTGGCAAAGAAATTAGCAGTCTGCCACAGAAATGCAGAAATGTACTCTACACCTGGAGGTGTTATCTACCTTTTGTGTTCTCTGCTTCAAAATCATGCAATGGATAGTCTGAAATAGTGTGGATGTGGATGCAAAACATCCTTTTGAGCTTATTGGCATGTTTCATTTCATGCTGAAATGAGATATTTTATCCATATTGGAAACTATACGTTCCATTTGGTTTAATTACATAATGGTACTTCTGATTGCGTGTCAGCCATAGACAAAATCATTAGCAAATCCATATACTTCTCCTGTATACTTACTGGTGCTGGTACTTATTGTTTCAACTCATATCATTATCCTTTCAGATCACTCAAATGATGACAAAGATCATGAAAGCACTTGTCCTAAGCTTTTATTCAGGAAAGGAGTTGTGGTTCTTACTCTTTATGAAGGTTGATGAGAACCATGTGTCTAAGTGATGCACTTGAAAATACCAATGTCTTAAATGCTTACTGTTCTGCCTTTTTGAGGACAAGTGAGTAAGTAATGGAATTTCCATTCAGTGTTCAAGGAAAAGTTTACTTAATTTTAAGAGTGGCTAATTTTCTGATGCTGTTTCATTCTGAAACTAATCCTTTAATCTTACCTTTTCCTTAAATAAGGAAGCTTCTAAATGAAAAACAAATAAGAACACAAAAAATCAAACTAACAGTTAGTTAAAAAAAAATCTTAAAGCTTCAGTGAAACATATTTTTAAATTCCTTCATTTTTTCCCTCCAGAAAAGCCGCTCAATTAATTCAGCCTGAAGTTGTGCTTTTCAGCTAATTTTTGATGCAGCTAATGGGAACATTTTTGACTATTTCAGTGGCCACAGTAAAACTTTTTTTTACTAAACTTTGTAATTGTAACTGATTAGTGTTTGGCAGGTTTTGTTGTTGATTTGTTTGGGTTTTGTTGGGTTTTTTTTGTTTGTTTTGGTTTTTAAATAGGACAAAATTGCAAAAGAAAAACTCTTATGCTGTCTTTGAGACTGAACTGAATTTCTTGTTACCTGGACCTTGTTAGTTATCTATGCAAATATTTTTATCTCTAGCTCTTCTGAGTTTTGATTTGGAGATTTTGCTACAGCGTGAAAAGCATTTTGATTGATGAAGCCAGTTCTCTCAGGTTGTTCTGGAAGAAATATTATTGCTGTTTAGGATTTGCACTTGCTGAACAAGACTTTTGTACAAAACGGTCTAGTTCCATTAAATTACACTGACCTGTCCCTGCAGAGGACTTTACAACTGGAGGTTTTACAGAGTGTGGGCTCTGATGTATTGCAAAATATTGCTGCTGTTTTGGTCTCTAAGGAAATGTTGGGTTGGCTTGACACGTTGGGAATATCCTGCGTTGCCCTGTGTTAATTGAGCAGGGAACATTTCCCTTCCTGAAGAAAAACTCAAACGAGTTGACTCCAGCTGAGCTGTTAGGATTTTTGGCAAAAGGGAGACTGTGTTTTGAATGAAAGTTCACTCCAGGTGAAACTTCAAACCATATTGATCACCTCCATGAGTTTCATACAGACTTTTCTTTCCTCCTGCTATGGTAGTTAGCTTAGGAAAAAGAGTTATGAGTGAGGGTTTGTTCCATTACAGTTGGGCACTGTTTAAGAAGTATTCTTCTCAAACAAAAAAATGAAGTAAAATCCAGAGTAGACATAGAGCAACTCGTAATGACAACTTTAAATCACTGTTCTAATTAGTGAGAGCTCCCTGGGGACTCATTAGAATTATAAAAGCATTATTGTTGGATATGCAGTGGTTGGAACATGTCAAGTTTTGGAGTGTTCAACAATACTACCTTGAAGAAAAGAGTTTTGCAGCCTTTAAGAATTTTCTGTAGTTTAGGAGAAAGCACAAATTGCAATGTCCTAGAAATCCTTTATGAATTGGGCCTTATGTTTGCTCTTGTGAATAAGGAGGGTTTTTGAGTTTATATGCCACAGTCTAATAGGTACATAGTGACTGCTTAATAGGATTTACATTCACTCAAACAAAATTAGGTTGGTAAAAGACAATGCAACATGCTGTAATGTAAATGGGACTGACGGCAGAATTAAATGTTTGTGGAAACAGGGCAGCAGATCTATCAAGAGCTAATTAGACAGAGTTCAGAGACAGACTTGGGAGTAAACAGCACCAACAAAGAGAAAAGGAGTGCAAGAAAGAGAGAAAATGGAGTCTTTGTGTGGCAATGAAAAGGAATTACAAACAAAGTTACTTAAATTGGAAGGTCTGACGGAGCCTATCCCATGAGAAGGACGTAGTCTTATCCAAACCTGTTGATTAACAGGAGTTGAATGGCAACTTTGATAAGTCCTTTTATGTGTAAATAGTTCCTCTTTGTTGAAGTTTGCTATTCATGGTACCTTCCTCTGCTACACTTTTTCATCACAGTATAATGTTTCCATTTACTGTTCAGCCTTTCTCTCAGACACCAGTTTGAAAATAGACTGGCCAAAATACTTCCAGCAGTGGGAAGAAGCCTAGAGAGCAGCATCAGGGAAGACAAAGAAGGTTTGGGTCTTTCCTGTTCCCTGCAGGGGTGTGTGCATGGGAGGAAGGCACACCAGCGGAGAGCGATCAGGTGAAATGATGCTGTTGGCCCGAGGGCAGGCTGTACAAACTTGGCGTGTAAAGGATCCTGTTTGCCTGTCGTGCAACCAGCTATGGCATTTTTGCCATTATTGCTGCATTTGGCACAGTTACTGCATTCTGTAGGCTCCTGTTGTCAGATGAAGGAAGCAATACCTGTTTAAATACCCTCACCTCCCCACCCTCTGTATATTTAGTTCACAGAGGCCGGTTCCTAAATTCAGTGGGACCAAGGTTAGATTAAAAATTAATTATTACAGGGAAACATGCAAAAACATTAACAAATCAATAGCTGAAGTATTTAAATAATTTCTGTTTAATCTTCATGACTTCTTTCTTCAAACCTAGCTTAAGAATTTCTCCCTCTGGCTAAGAGTGGTCAGACACTGGAATAGGCTACCCAGGGAGGTGGTAACGTGTTTCAGAGTCGCTTAGATGCCATGTTGGGGGATATGGTATAGGGAAGATATATTTGTAGAGTAGGGTTGATAGTAGGACTCAATGATCCCAAGGTCTTTTCCAACCTAATGATTCTATGATTCTAAGAAATAACATGGTGACTTTGTTGTAATTTTACATTTATAGAAGGATAGTTCAGAGCAGGCCACTGCATTTCAGTTACCATCTTTGGCAAATCCCAATTTGGTTTATTTTTGTTGTTTTTCTTTCTTTGTGCTGGAAATAGATGGGCATTGCTGAATTTTGCTGGTGGGTGTTTCACAATTATGTTTATTCTTGGAGGGGATCAGAAAAGCCCTTGTGCTTTTTGGGTTTTGTTTAAAATAGGAGAATTGTCCTCTTTCTTTTGACAGCAGAGCTGCGATTATAAGAGTTGGGACCAGAGGCCATGCTTGTTTATCTGACAGAAAGTGTCATTTTTCTGAGGGAGTCATAAAGCCTTGTTATGAGGGGTTGGTGAAGCGGGAAGGAGGTAGTGCTGTGTCTCAGGGCTTTTCCCTGAAATTTGAGCACAAATTTCTGTCTGAAAACAAATCCACCTACTCTGAAGGCCAGATCAAACAAGAGCAGGGCTCTCTGGGTACATGAAGTGTCTGAAAACGTAACTGTAGTTTCAACAGAAATGCACCACAGAGTCTTGTTTGCTCAGAGATGCTGAGTCTGGTAGGTTGTCTTATTTTATCTCCCAGGGAGTGTTAGCTGATGAAAGATGCCTGGGTTTGGGCCAGGAGGATGGAGCCCATGCCGGGTTCTGAAGCTGTGGGATAGGGAAGATGGCTTTCCGGATGCTGACTCAGCTTCAGGCTTGGGCTCCCTGCTGCTGCCAGAGGTGACATTGGCGCAGGTCATCCCAACAAGGCTACTCCAGCAAATCCTCTGGCATTTCCTCCCTTTACCCTTCAGACAGGTGGGAGGAAATCAGAGGATGATACACTGAAACACCAGAAGAGCCAGGCTCTTACCCAGCTACCAAATCTTACTGATTTGAGGTAGATGCTTCAGTGTCTTCTAGCTAGTTGTCAGAGTCCACCTGGACCCCTCAGCTCTCAGAGGTACAGTTTTCCTGGCAAGGATGATTGTAGGTTCTGCTCTCTTCCTCTCTCATTAATTCTAAAGACTTTTGTTTTGATGCAGAGTAAAACTGAAGGGTAGTGGAGAGTGGGAAGAAGATAATCACTGGGGTCAGTCTCAACCATCATGAGCTGATGTGCCTCAGCTCCCTCTGTAGTCACTGGGAACAACAGGTTCCCAGAGAAGATGATCTGGAGCAGAACCCTAGCTTTGTAAGATCTAGGTAGTTGATTTTTCTTCTCTCTCTTGCTTCCCACATCTCAATACCATGTTTGTATTGGGAAGAATACAGACTGGGATGTGACATGTGCCTCATAGTGAACTGGTCTATAGGAGGTGATTTTGGTTTTTGGTTGGTTTTTTAAAGTAACATGGTTTTGTTGTGATGTGGAAAATTCCATGCTGCTTAGAGGTTCAAGTTAAACAAAGTGTTACAGCCTTCTTTTCCTGGAGCTACAAGGCTCAAAATTATGTAGTGGATTTTTTTTAAATTTCATCTGTACCAAAGTCATTCCCAGGGAGGGTAATGTGGCATGGGTGTGGTAGTTACCCACCAGAAATAGATTACTTTCTTCTTTTTTCCAGCTTAGTGTTCTAACAAGCATGGCTCACAGGCTTCTTTGGCTTCACTGCATCAGAGTAGCATCCTTGCATTTGAAAATATCTGTGGGAAGCTATTGACTTTCATGTTATTTCCCCAAATAGAGAAGAAACTCTATTTGGGGAAGGTTGCCCATGCTTGAATGACAGGGAAGAAAGAATATGCAGGTAAGAAGCCAAAACCTTTTATGTGGTGAATGTAACACATCTCTTGCTGTAGATTATAAAAGTGGATAACACTAGTTGCGCAGAGTAATTTGGCAGACACCTTAGCATATGTTATTACATTGCTATTAACTGTCATCAAGCTTGTGATTGACTGCAGAGGGATAAAAATTACACGCCCTTTTACCTTGTTTCAGCCTTTGACAAATTATTTTCTTGTATCTTGGGATTCAGCTGAAGCACCCAAAGCAGCAACTCAAAATGTCCGAGAGTATTTCACTACGATTACATTTTTCACAACAACAAGCAGGTTTGCTATTGTCTGCTGGAAAACATGTGTAGAAATATTAGTAGTTAAGAAATTCAGGTTGGTGGTTTTCATTTGTGTTTTTTAGGAAAAGCTAGAGTTGTCCAATGACAGTTCCTTATAAGAAATTACCATCTCTCTGAGGGGAAAAGAACATTTTGTCTTTCTTGCCCTCTGCTAGCCTTGCTGTCGTGATATAGGATCGGTGCCACACTGGGACCGTGTGAGAGCATATCTGTTGCAGATCTCATGAATCCTTCAGACCAGATGTGAAGAGCAACTCCTGCTCTTTGCACTTACGCTTCTCAACGTATGCTGTTAGTTATGAATGCCCTGTCTGAAAGGCTTTACTTAAAACAGCCCTCTCTGAAATATGAAAATGCAGTAGCCAAAAGAAAGAATGTTGGATTTTGCAGACTTTTGGCTTTCAGGACCCAACTTTAAAGCTCTATTTTAATGGTTAGGAAAAGGTTTGGCCTAGATCTCTGCAGTTGTTTTAGAGACTGTTTTCTCTAAAAACTGTCTAATCTTTGTCCTGCTCTGGATGGACAAAGGACTGAAATAACCTCTGGTTCAGTTCATTTTGTGAAATGGGAAGATAAGTATTGTTTTCGCAGGGAGGTACTTTGAGATATTGCGCCCAGCTTTGCATATGGTCAGTATCCATAGTCACTGGCTCTTGCAGGCTCCTGGGGGATCCTCAAGTGGTTATATTACAATGCTTTGAGGTCTTATACAATTTGTTTCTGTGGGAAATAAGTATTTGTCCTAAACTTTCATCCTCTTCAAGTTTTTCTTTTTTGTATGTTTAGAACATCATGAAAAGAAAGATAATTTTTAAATTTTGTGCTGCTATGCATGCTATATAATTTTAGTGCAGACATACTTTTCCAAGTACACACATACAAGTTTCATTTTATTTCATACTAGGACAATTTGGGAAAGTAAGAGTAAATTTTTGGATGTAAAAATCTGCCAGCTTGAAAAATCTGCCTGTGTTGAGTTTTGACTTCACAAGGCTGTGCTGTGCTGAATGGCTGGGTTGCTCCACTGTTATCTTGTGTGGTGTTACAATAATACAAAATCGTATTGATTGATTATAGTTGCCAGATGCGACTACTGTACAGACGTACTCTTGTTTAAAATTTCAGGTGTAAGCAGATTTTAGTCCCTGGCTCCTCATCTCCCTCCTAGCTCATTTCTTGTCTACCCCGTCCCCCTCAGCATTGTTGCCTGTTCCATCATGTGATAAATAACACTGTCTTATCAAGGTCAGTCAGAAAGGCCTTTTTTACATATCTCATAAATTTTAGCCAGGTGCCACCGATGTGAGATTAATGTAATGGCACTACAGCAAGCACTCAGGCTTGTCTTAATTATGCTAAGGTTGCCGGTTCACCGTTTCTCTTCATCTGTCTCCTGCTTTAGGGAACACTGAACACTATGTCATTAGATTGTCTGTTCCACAACATTGGACCTTTGCATTTACAAAGTCATCAGATGGCTTATGACCTAGCTTTTCTAAGAAATTAAATTAAATAAATAATGAAAACAAAAAATTAAGCAGAAAAGGAGCCTTCCTGGAGGTGAAGGTGGAAGGGGAGAGCTGAGAGGGGTGGGAAAAGGTTTGGGGTGGCTTTTCAGTGTTGTGGGTCTTGAGGGAGCAGGATGTACTGGCAGGACTGTCATTTTTTTGGATGCTGTGCAATGTATGGCTGTCAGGTGCTTCCTTTTAATAGTATAAATGCACATACCTTCACATGTGTCTCAGGGTTTGCAATGAAAAGAGCTGCAAGCCTGGAGTTTGCTTTTTTCTGTTTTATTTTGTGTTTGGTGTTTTGTGGTTTGTTTTTTATTTTGTTTTGATTTTTTTTTTTTTTTCCAAATTTTGCCCTTGCAAGTTGAAAATTTTCTACTGCAGAGTCAGTGTTTGGGGCGTCTGTTGTTGTGGGGCTCCTGTGAGTTCCCTGAGGCTGAAACCAACCTTGGATGTTTCTTCCCTTGGTTCTGAGAAGGGGAGAGAGAATAGCAGAGGCCCATAGCAGTGTGTCATTAAAGCTCCCATTGGGGCAGGGATCCATACCCTCCTACATCTAGGAGGTTATGAGGAATGCTTCCTGGACATGGGTTTCCTTCTATCCGCAGGCTCAGTTTAGAAGCCTGGAAAAGGTTGATCTTGATTTTTATTTGTGCTTGATTTTTATTTGTGCTTGATTTTTATTTTGTGCTTTATTTTATTTCTGTGTGTTCAGATGGCTTGCTCTTTCTTCCTCCATCAGTATATGAAAATTAACATGGGTATTTGTCATGGTTTCAGCTGGGATGGGGTCGACTTCCTTGCTAACAACTGGTGGTATGCTGTGGTTTTGATTTGGGATGAGTATAGTGTTGATTGTTGCTAAGCAGCTAAGGCCCTTTCCACTGCTCATGCCACCCTGCCAGTGAGGAGGCCTGGAGTACTCAAGAAGTTGAAAGGAGACACAGCCAGGACAGCTGACCCCAACTGACCAGAGGAATATTCCATACCATATGGCATCGTGCTCAGTATATAAAGCTGGGGGAAGGAGAAAGAAGAGGGGACATCCAGAGTTTTGGCATTTTGTCTTCCCAAGTAACCGCTAATATGTGATGGAGCCCTGTTTTTCTGAGGATGGCTGAACACCTGCCTGTCAGTAGGAAACAGTTAATTAATTCCTTGTTTTACTTTGCATGCCTGTGTGGCTTTTGCTTTATTTATGGGACAAGATGAAGACAGTTAAATGAGGTTTTTTTCTCACTTGTAGTCTTCTGATTCTCTCCCTGATCCCATCTGGGAGGAGCGAGCAAGCAGCAAAATGGTTGTAGTTCCTGGCAGAGGTTAAACTGTGACAGTATCGGAGATGAGTCACGTTTATGTGTCGGTTATATTATTTGAGTACCGGTGAGGTCTTGCAGTTTCTGCAGCCAGGGCTAACTTGGAGGAATTGTGCTCCCTCTACTTCTTAGCACTTGTAAGAACATTATAGAAAAAGAAAAGGAAAAGTATTCTTCATAAAGAAGGCCGTTGTGTGAAGTACAGAAAGCCAGCCAGAGCGAAGCAGTCATGCTCTGAATAACACACAGGGCCCACTCTCTTCCAAGCCCAGTAAGCAAAGACAAAGGACCTGATGAAGAGGTAACAAGGATAATTGAATTTTTTCCAACATTGTACACAGAGCTGCTGACTTATGGTACACATGTGCTTGTGGTGCTGTCCAAACAAAACCTTCCATGAAGAAGAGAGAACCTGTTTATGGCTGAGGTTCAAATGGGAAAGAGCACATGCAGTGCTAACAGGGCTTTCTCCAATCAATGCTACTGCTGTGAGAAGGTAATTTTGTATGAACATGCTCTCCTCTAGCCAGGTTTCCTGAGATACCCCTGCTACAGTTGTGTCTTCAGGCATCACAGGTCTTGCCAGAGTATGGGGATCCTGGGGATTCCTGCCTCAATTTCCCTGCTGCTGGATAATTAATGAAACTGCTGCATGTCAGACAAAGTGTTTTGCTAGGAGGGAAAGCACAGGCTGTGCATATCTGACCTTTTAAAAATCAAGTGCAAAACTTCAGGTTTTTAAAAATATAACAAAGCTAATATATTCAGCCTGAAACTAAAACTGGCTAAAAACTTTTCTGTATAAACTGTGAATCACTCACCAGTTAATCCATCGACTGTCGATGGCTCCACGACACAGATTAGGTATCTGACACTTTGGGGTCTGAGCATCAAGTTAATAAGTTAGATGTGGGATATTAGCAATTACCAGTAACACCAATTACTGGAATTACTGATATAATTTCATTTACATAAAATAAAGATAATATTTTAAAGTTTTGTTTAGCTGTTAGACTTCCTATACTTGACTGTCCTAGGAATACTTACTTTTTGTGTGAATTTTTAAAAATTCGATTGTAATGTGTGTGTAGGCAGCTTAATTGAAAGTATTTTGCAGATAATTTTATCACCTCTGTCCAGGTTCAGTCTCCTGCCAGAATAACTCCAGTGAAAGCTCCTGTCTGCAGTAGAGTTGACTAGTTGCTCTTAGACATGATAACTGGAAATGTGGTATCTAGTAATGATCTATGCTGTTACATGATAGTGAAAATAGCTCCTGTCACCACAGTAGGAAGCACATCTATGACTTCCTCTAAAATGTCTATGAGATAAACGTGGCTATGACAAGCCCAGCCCTAATGGCACATTTTGGAGCATGGAAGGTCTTGTGATACCAGCTTGTCTTAGCAGGAAAAGGATTTATTTTAGAAAGTGATTTATTAAGGTGAGATTGATGTGCTCCCACACAGCTTGAATCTCAGCTTTGTTTCGTTTGCCTGCTAGATGAGGAGAAATGTCACTTTCTTATCTCTGTGAATAATGTTATTGCAAAAACATTTAGAGACAGGCTTAGATGTCCATATTGTGGCAAGCATTCCCACAGAGGCCAGATTACCAGAAATTTGGGCTGGATATATTGTTCTCTTCATAACTCTTGACTGTATTGCAAGGACTATTGATAAGCATGTGAGCACCTATCCTGGTGGCCCTTGGAAGAAAACTAAAGCAAAACCACTGACTTCCTTGCCTGATCTGCTTGCATTTCTCAGAAGTGCAGGAGTGGGGGGAGGCAAAAAGCTACCAAAAATAGTTGTAAAATGAAAGGAAAATAGTGCAGTGCCTTGTTTTTGTAGAAGTCAAATTGTTTAAAATTCCATGTGCAAATGCAGTGTGGATAGATGTGATTTAAAACACCATTATTTTTCAGTCTTGTGGGAGTTCTGCATTTACCCAGCTAATGTACTGCTTTGAGTGAGTATTGCATGTTTAAAAAACAAAAAGACTAAATTTAAATTAAAAATTTTTCTCTGTGTTAAAAAGCCTGTGAGCAAACTGTGGGCGTCTGGCTCTTTGCCCACCACCACCATGTTCCCATATTGAGTGCGTGTTTCAGATCTCTTTGCCCCTTATGAATGGGAACTTCTCTCCCTGCTGCCCCCCTAAAATCCCTGGTGATAAAGTTAACCTCTTCTCTGTTGCTGTGTCTTTATTTCAAAAGTGTGACGGGGAGAAGTTGTCAGTGGAGAAGCTGCCAAAATTCTCACTGCTGTGGTCCACAGTGCCTTTTTTGGCTCTTGGGAGTGAAAGAGGTGCCAAGGTTAAGTGTTTTGGGGAGAAGCTTGGTTGAGGGTTGCGGGGTGTAGAGGGGAAGAAAGGAAGTGGTAAGGCTACCTGGTCTGAATCTTTCAAGTCACGAGATGATTTTGAAAATGCTTTGTTGGCTTAAAGAGTGTTGGAGTTAAAAAAAAATAAAATATGAAAATTGCTTTTGCAGCAAAGTGCACCGTAAGGTCTGCAGGCACTGATTAGCACAATGGCTCTGTGTGTCCTATATAGTAAATGCTGCTTCAGTGGTTACTGTAAGATAGGATATGAAGGTGACTGAAGTTCAGAGTTGCTCAAGCCCCTGGGGTTTGCAGTTATCGTTATATTAAAAGATAGAGGAGCTCTGGTTTTACTTAATTGGCAAAGACAGCAATTGATCAATCAGACAGTTTAATGCAGAGGGGTTTGTTTTCTTGGTTTTTTTGTTTTGTTTTTGTTGAATGGCTTGTAACTTCGTGAGGCGTTTTTGTGTAGCTGTGACACAGGAAGCTTTATTTTCCCTTGATAAGCTGTATTTAGTCAAAACTGTCTGAATGCTGGCCTGCTTTGATCCTTGCCATACATGGCTGAAAGGGAAGGAAAGAAGTTAATTTTGAACAGGCTGGAGAAGACAGAGGCAACAGGCTTCTAGATTTGGATGCCAGATGCTGCATCTCTTATGGGTAGGGATGGCCCTGGTCTTCAGAGGCTGGTTTAATTCACTGTGGTACCTTCAGCCCATGAACAATTTAATGATCCCAAATCAGTAGACTAGTATTATTATCAACTTCTTTGAGGAGATTGGAATTGCTTTTCTGGCATCTGGTGGTTTGGAATTTTTTGTTTGGGGTTTGTTGTTTTTTTGGGGTTTTTTTGGGTTTTTTTGGCTTGTGGATGTGTTTTGGGTTTTGGTGAGTTTTGGGTTTTTTTGGTGGGGTTTTTTTTGTTGATGTTGTAGAATGACAGTTGGTTTACAGCTGCCTCAAATACACTTTGACTTAAATTGGAATTTTGCACTCAAATAGCAGCTTTGTTCATGTATTTTCTGTGAACAGTTTATCATCTTTGCTAATAAAAATGTGATTTCACTTGTGATTGTTAAGTAAGAACTATATAAGAAATACATATGAGCATGATTCAGTTTAGATTGGGAAATAAGAGGGCTTTTAAATGAAGAGCGAAGCTCTAGAATGGTTTCCTGTTAGGAGCACTGGGACGAAGAGTCCTAGCAGTGGGTTCTGTGTAAGCTAGAAAAACATGACAGAGGTCCTACCAGGGACTTGCCCAAGCATTTGAAGGGACTTCAGTTCCATTCAAATGAACTATACAGAGCTGGGAAGGTCACTTTTGATTTTTGGGTGAGTGAGTTATTCATGCAAGTGCAAGTTATTTTTGATGCGGGTTAAGTTTTGGTGCAAGTTACCCAAGCTCAAGCTGTTTCAGGCATCCTAGTGTCCTTGTTTGAGGTGGAGCAAGCCCAAATTCCAGCTCTTGCTTGTTGCCATGGCAACCAGGGTCAGCTGACTCAGTTGTTTACCTGTGGAGGGCTTGCACCTGTGGGGAAGGGTGCAGAGGTCAGGTGACCCCAACTGACCAATAGACTGTTCCAGCCTGTCTGCCATGTTCAGTACAAAAGCTGAGGGAGCAAAAGGAGTGGGTTGGATCTTCAAGGGTGGCTCTTCAATGAGGAAGGTGTTGTCAGTTCATCTGCCTTTGATCCCCATCATTGTGTTCCAGAATCCAGTTCTCATTCGTCACTGAGACCAGTCTGGAACTTTCCCAGTGCCTGTTGGTGACATCTCCATGGGAGATTGATATGGGTTTGTGTCTGTATCTATTTCATTTTTTCTTTTTTAAAATGTATTAATAGGTATTTATATTAGTTTTTTCCTAAAGTCATAGCTCTTGCACTATCTTCTCTCCTTGGGGGGGGGGGGGAGTATCTGATTTCTTGTCATTGGCCAACACAGCCCAAACCACACCACCTAGCTAGCCCCTTCTCCTCCACAGTATTCTCACATAGAAGCACTAAAGGCATAAGCAGGCACAGCAAGGAAAAAGAGCCAAATACCAACCATGGAAGTGTTTAAGGTCAGGCTGGATGGGGCTTTGAGCAACCTGGTCTGGTGGGAGGTGTCCCTGCCCATTGCATGAGGGTTGGAACTCTATGGTCTTTAAGGTCCCTTCCAACTCTAACCCATCTATGATATGCAGTTGATGGTCCTCAGAGTCTCCAAGAGATGTCACTTCAGGAAAAGTGCTTGGTTAGGCTCTCTGTGTGCCACAGAGATTCGTGTCCATTCCACTTTTGTCTGCAGGCTGGCAAATGAAAAGGAGGCTTCTGTGCATGCAGCGAAGCAGTGTACATTTCAGAAAACTGAGCAGCCGTGGATCATTTCCCTGAGCAGCCCTGTGTTAAGGCAAAGCCTGCTTGCAGAAGATGAAAATGAGTCCCATAAATGGGTTTGATATTATTAGCAAAGAGGGCACCAGAACATACATGTGGAAGAGAAATAGATCTTGGCTGGATGCACACTGTCTTAATTGTAACGCTTCCTGGCTTGATTTTAGTAAAATGCCTTTTTCAGTAGGGAACATCTATTAATGCACGCACAAAAATAGCGATAGGAATAATAAAATACAAAGCAAATAGATACATTTATGTATTGGAAAAAGTGCTACTACTGCTTATTTACAATCTGTGTATGTGTAGTGAGCTATGTTTATAGGTTGCCTCTTGCAGATTCTACTGACATAGAGGCAAGCAGTCTATGCTCAGGAATACATTTACTTGCATTTTCCAGGTCACAAAGACAACGACCCAAAATATGTTAAAAACAACAAAAGCCTGTACAGGGTAAATTGATGGTATAAGTGAAATGTCTGAGCATGCTGAGATTGGTAAATTGCCAGCAAAAGAGACTCATCCCCTTTCAGATTCCTTCCTCTTGTGTTTTAGTGGGCTACATGGTGGGTGCCTATTCCACCAAGCTAATGAGTCCGGTGCTGCCACCTTTGGCAAAATCCCTGCCTTGTGCTTGGCTGGCCATTTGTGCATCAAAAGTAAAGCTCAGCCTCAAATGCTTAAGGCTTTGCTACGGTGCGTTTGGGGTGTGGAAGATGCGTAAGGTGAATACTTACTTTGATAAGTAAGTATTGATTTTAGTAAGACCGAATGAAGCACGGCAGAAAAGTTCTTGTGTGGGACTGGAAATGCCAAAAGCAGCTGATCATGGTACTGTATTCTTGCTGATTTATCCAGGCTAAATAATTGCCTCTTGCTTTCAAGAGTTTGCTTTTGCCTGCAGATGCAGAAAGGGAGGGAGTTACTTCATTTAAACGGACCTTTTGTTTTAGACTATATGTAGAGAGCCTTCCTTGTTGTTCACTCCTTTAATCAGGCAACTTTTTTTTTAATCTTACTGTGACATTTGTGTTGGAATTAATGTGATTGGCAGAAGAATCCAATAAATGAGAATTTCAAAGGTGTTTCTGTTCTGCTAAATGAATCTTTGCCTGCAGTTTGACTTGGCAGTACTTGTAGACTTCTGCATCAGCTGGATTTTATTGTGTGGGGAGATGGATAATCAAAAAGGGAATAGCACGTGCCTGCAAATTAAACATTTTGTTCAGAGTGCTCTCTAGCTGTTGAACAGCAGTGTAATGTCAGGGAGAGAAGGCGGGGGTACCCGAGCCCAGTGCGCCAAGTGCTAAATGCCTCATCGTACAAAAGCACAATGGCAAATGTTCAACAATGCAGTTGTGTCAAAACAAATCAGATCATGAGGAGCACTGGCTTGCTTTGCTTTGCTTTACTTGCAGAGTTTTTATCATCCCTGCCTTGTGATTAATGCCTCTGATAAGCATAGGGGGAGTGACTTTATACAGTTATTGTGTGCTTTAATACCTGTTTGAATATTAATTTCCTAGCAGAGATGTTTTTGACATTTAGCCCTTTGTAAGTGTTCTAGAATAAGTCATTATAAGAGCTACACAATTCTACTGTATTTAATTGTGCCAGTATTTACTTTTTTCTGCCTGTTGCATTCAGAAGGCGATGTGCTGTATAGGGAAGAGATGCATCTGGAAGCAGACATGACCTCTCTTGTGTCAGGCCAGGAGCTTCAAAATCAATGGGTCATGCTCTGCTTCTTGTATATAGAGCCAGTCCTACTGAAGCATGCAATGCTAATTTGTCTGAATATTGATAAAATGTTAGGAGAAGTCCTCCTTCTTCCACTCCCCTACCTTGATGGACCTATTGATCTTTTTGTTGTGATTCTGTAATTTATAGACCTTGGTCTGGTCATTAAAGAAGATTATCTGTTGAGCAAGTTGATTTTCAGTGTATGTTTTTAATACTGTGAGAGGAGTGAAAGCAACATAAAGCTAAAGCATTTTTCAATTGCATGTGATGGGACATGGCATTAGCCCCGTAGCTACCAAGTTGGTTTTGATGTGTGGAAAATGTTGGGCTCGTTGTGGGGGTGAGGGTAGTCAGCCTGTGCGCATGGGTGGGAGTCAGCACTTGATTTGTTTGGACACAAAGCAATATTAACTCAGTTTTGCTGTTCCTATTTGAAGTGTGGACAAGCTTCACCTGGTGTTTACTGCTTGTGTGTTCCCTAGATGCATGTTTGCCTGAGGATACTGAGCCAGGCTTCCCCCAAAGCCAAAAGCAGGGTTCAGCAGCAGCTTCCCACCGCAGGGTGAAGAATACTTCCCCCGCTGCAACTCGGCACGCACACTTGCCTATTTGCTGGGTGCTCTTCTTGCCCATAGAAAAGCTGGTGCTATTAAAACATGCGATCTCTCAGGTGGCTGACATTAGCAAATACTGCAGGAGCATTGCTGGAAGTGCCAACATGTTGCCAATTTTCTTGGGGAAGTTTTGTGGCTATTTTCTAAAGGGTTCATCAGAGTATTCTGTAGTTCTTCTTTGACCACGTTCCTCATGACAGCTACTCTTGTAGAAAGAGTTGCAGGCAGGTTTTAAGGTGGTTTTGAGGTTTTGATTTTAATTTTCTGTCACTTCTGCTTCTTACTAAATTGCCTAATTATTAATAAAATTAATGAAATAACAAAATTATTGCAATATTGTGGTTCCATGAAAAGCTCCAGAGCTTTAGAAATGTCAATATCTTAGGAGATATTTGGCTGAGTTGCAATTCCTGAAAACAAACATTATTTAAATTTTATTAAAGGGCTTCAGTTTTCCTTGCTGCTGCCATATCTGGAACATTGCATTCCAGTAAAATGCTGCTAGCTGTTATTGCAGCCTCCCTCAGGATGGGACAATAATGGATGACTCATTCTTTCGGTGGTTTAAGCCTGCAGCGGTCAATCTGTAACCAGAATTGTTTGCCTTAATTCTGGAAGGCAGTTCTTCTTTTCCTAAAGATACAACATTGGCAATTACCTTTCAAAATAACTTGGTACTTCTCTGTGGGGCAGGTAGATCTGGAAATGTATTCCCCCACAGCCTTTGGGTCTAGAAGATGCAGGGAGAGACCTTTGTGTGTTGAAAACTGGCTTCCCCTTGCTCATGTACCACCATCCCTGCATTGGGACAGGGTGAGGAGATTTGTGTTCCTTGAGTAAATGAGTGCTTGGCTGTGCAATGTGGTAAGTCAATTGCCAGTTGAGACCTGTGCATGATCTCAACTCCTGTTGGGTGCTCTAAGAGGTGTTGCTGAAACAAAAGCACTCAACTGTAGAGCGTTGCCATGTCCTCTTTGCTTTTCATCTGGACATACTGCCTTCCTGGGGGCTCCTCTGCTGCTAGGGGAAGAACTGTGTGTGTTATTAATATGGTTGGTCCCACAGCATTCACTGAATGGTTTGAAGCAGGGATGATGAATCAATAAATCACACCAGGACAGGTTTTTTGCATTATTCTCTT
>BJBW01000685.1:0-21045 GCA_004320125.1 Scolopax mira | reverse complement strand
GGTGAACGATGGCACAGGCTGTGCTCTGCCTGCCTTCCCCCAGCAGATGCAAGGTCTCCCTTTTCGGCTCACCTTACAGGAGGGCTAAAGATAAACATCTGCAGCTTTCTGGGCTGAGAGTGCTAAAAGCGAACGCCACCCCTGTGCAGCTTTGCAGATGGTTGACGAAGCACTTTGAAGGTCCCAGTTATATTTGGAAATGAAAAGATCTTTGTACCAAACAGAATATAGCTTGTGCGCCGTTGAGACCGGCAGTCACTAAAAGCAAGCACATCTGCTGATGCAACCTAATTGCTGTTTTGATTGCCCAGCCATGACGGGGCATAAAAATATTGTCTGACTACAAAAAAAGAATGAAACCTCACTTGACCATTTTGTGCCCAAATACCTTGGCACCCAGCCCTGCCGAGCTAGAGTTGGGCAATCTGAATTCAAAAATTCCCCAGTGGAACCAGCTCCTAACAATACAAAGCTGTGCCGTCTGACTGGGTGGACTATTTTCATGACTCTGAATAAAAATCGTGTTCAGAGCACCTCACATTTCTGCAGGGGCTGTGCAAGCAGGCGGGCACGCCGTCCTGTGCCCGGCAGCTTTCCGAGTCAAACGGGCAGAGGATGGGCCACTGCTGAAGGCCAGTCTCTCGAGAGTCACACAGGGAATGAGTCTCTGCTTCACTGGGGACAAGAGCAGAATCCTTGCAAAACTCTGATAGGAACATTTCTGAAGCAACACAGCAGGGTTGTAGCTAATCTCCAATTAGAAGTGACCACATCTGCTTCTGAAGTGGTTCTGGACCCATCTTGTGAAGCTTCCAGCATTGCTCACTGTGGGAAACAGGAGAGTGACCTCCATGGCCGGGGGGGTAACTCAGAAGGATGTCTCTCTCTCACTTGATTCTGATCAAACCCAGGTGTTGTACCTGACCCTGTTATTTAACAGTGTGACTTTTTACCAGTATGGCCGTTGCTATCTTCCCACCTCCCCGCCCCGAACAACGTGGCCGTTGCACAGCCCCAAGTCCTGGGTGAGGGGCGGATGAATACCAACTGCCTCGATTGGGATGGACTGGGGACCCCTGCCACAGCCAGCACAGCCCGGCAGGGTCCTGCTCCAGTGTGAGCTTTCTGGGCCAAACTCCCCCAGTCCAGCTCTTCCAAATTTGCCAGGCTCCAATAAGTGAATGCAGGGGAGCAGAGACAGCAGTAAGCCAGCAAGGAAAGAGAAAAGATTGATCTTTCCCTACCATTAAAAGGGCTATTGATTGATCTGTCCATTTAATAGGCTTCAGCTGCTAAAGCCCAGCTCGCAGCCTGTCTCTGTCCCTTCAGCCAGCTCCTCATAACGCTGCTCTTGTGTTTTTCTTCCCCCGTGGTGGAGTCTTTCAAGTCTTTTCTTTAAAGAGTGAACCAAGTGCTTTCGATCAGCTGCCAGCCCAGCCCTGTACCAGCGAGGGGTTCCCATCTGCTCCCTGGCCGTGCTTGCCACTGCAGCATATGAAATCCTCAAGATCCACCCCTCCCTCAACACAAAAAAATCCACCAGATTGGCTTAAAAAACAACAGGGTTGCGGTTTTTTTTCCTTTTAATTTGTTTTTTTTTTAAATTGCCCTTGGGAACCAGCAGGTTTCACGTACTCCATTAGCAGGATGCTGATGGGCAGCAGACCCAGGCTCTCGTAAGGCTCTGACAGCTGCATCCATTGAAGGCACCAGGGCATTGCAGCCTCCTGATCGCTGGAGCAAAGGGAAAAAGGGTGGGAAAGGTGGGCTGCCCCTTTTTACAACCTGCTGGACAGACCCAAGCACTACAAAGCTGTGTTACTGCTGTAATCAAACTACCAAGGAGCAAGCTGGTAGTCTAAAATCAATTCTGAGTTGCAGATTTTCCCTGAATTACAGGAGGGTCAAGAGAGGTGGTGTGGCTTTCACCAGGTCTCCAGGCAGCCATAATCACCCTCAGCTCACATGCGTGGGGTTCCCCCTGGGTTGTCCTTGGTGGTGCACTGGTCCCATGTAGAGGCTGACCTGCATCCTCCAGCCCAGAGAAAACAGCAACATGGCTTTGGCCATAATAGACCTGATAAAAAAGAAAAGAGAGCTGCATCTTGCTGAATATCCTTTCCCCATGGCCACGAGGAAGAAGAGAGGTTGACAGGATTAACACCTTGTGGCGCCCCACAGTTGAGAGCCTTTAGGGAAGATGCTTGGGGAGTGGGATTGTTTGTGGAGATCTCTCAGGAAGAAAGAATGAAGCTGCTGAAGAGAGGTCACATCTGTTCCCAGAAGAGTTTGCAAGCAGTGCAGCAGAATTTCCTTGTTGGTGGAGTCAGAGGTAATCAGTCATTTCAACAGATGGGTCTACATTTTTTTCCATGCTCAGTTCCACAGATGGGAAAAAGAATAAAAATAATAAAAACGTTTATTCAAAAAGCAAAAGAAAAACCCTTTGAAATGGCAAAGTTCCAAAGCCATCTGAGAAAACTTAAAGATGGCATTTTGTGTGTCAACCATTTACAAGTATTCCTGAGACTCCCAGGGAGAAGGGTGAGGGAGGATGGTTTTCTTAGCACTGTGGCCCTGAGATGAGTCACCTTTGCTGGGCTCTTTCGGTGCAGCAGCAACGGGCAGCTCTGGGAACTCGCTGTACCCAGGAGCCTCGTGCCTGGGATTCAGCAGGGCAGCCTGCCAGGGGGGCTCTGCGTGAGCTGACAAGAAACGAGGAGGTCTTGGAAACCCACCTGGCAAGTGGGGCTGCACTGGAAACTTGCCTGGATTGTGTCAGAGTATTGTCAAAATCATCCCATTCCTGAAGTATGTTTTCTTTGTGTCAGATCAGCACTTTCAGGGGCGGGGGGGGAAAAAAAAAGGAAAAAAAGAAGCTCATTTTGAAAGTTTGCAGCCAGCAGTCAGCCCAATGACAGTATGACTCTGGTGATCACAAGTCTCCAAAAGGAGGTTTCTAAGCCAACTCTACATTTCAGAGAGGGCTACAGTGAGACTGAGGAGGGTGAAGGAGGGCAAAGGCACTTGGCTCCTGTGAGAGCTGCCTCTCCACAATCCGATCCCAAATGAAAATGCTGCATCTGAGAGTAACCAGGATTACTAATATTCAGCAATGACTTCTTGAGGAAAAGCCTCTTTATTGATTCCTTCAGAGCAAAATCCTTTCTTCAAAAACAGTGCTGACCACCTCTAAGTCAAGAACCTGATAGTTCTCCATCAGCTTTTATCTACCACAGATGACATTGATGCAAGATAAATTATGTTCTTTCGACATCTACAGTATCTTAGGAGTACCTATAGTCCACACACCACAAAAGAAGATGGGACTGTGTTACCTTGTGAGTTTGTTCTGCCACCAGGTCAGCCTTATCCACAAAAAAGCAATTCCTTCCTGATTGTAGGCACCTGGCTTTGCTGTGAGATCAAGACCATCCAGACTTACCAGTCTATCTGAAAACAGAAGAAACCTCTGCTGGGATTCTGGATAGTGAAGAGGATACAGCCTTAGCATGAATGTAAAACAGGTGGTTTCTGGAAGGATGTGCCTCTCTTCTGAAATGCTGAGGTAGTGGTTGATGCATGTTGTAAGATCTAGTTTGCTATACTCCACTCCCAACTTAAAAATGAGATCTAAACACTCAGCTGCTGGTGTCTCAGCCATGCTGAGACATGGCTGCTTTGATGACCAGAAAATTCCCAGCTCCCTGCTCAGTTCCATCATCTCCAAGCAGACTGACACTGCCAGGAGTGACCATGTCCAGTGTCACTGCACTGAAGTATTCATTTAAGTTGTGAAGTGATATGAACTGATCTGATGGTGCATCTGGGAAATGACACACTAAACCCAATGTCATTTCGTGCTGAAGTACACAATTCCATCTCTAAAGAAAATCTCCTCTTGGTCATCAGTACAATGTCCTCTTCTCCCTAATGGCATCAAGTCATGCTGTATTGCTGAATGATAGCTGTGTTCAGTATCAGTCTCATGTACAGGTAAAACACTAAACTTATTTCTCAGATTGCAGGTGGCTGATTTCCTGCCAACAGAACATTTCTTGTAGTTAACCAGGATCTTTGGGTGGCATTTGTCTCACCCAATTTAAATGTCCATAGAGTAATAATCTGTATCTATTGTGTTTACTCTGGGCTCTGTATATAGTTGTTGGAAGAAACAGGCAGAATGTACAGCATCTGATTTATTTTAGACCTTTTATTTAGGTTGACATGAATTGAAACATCCAAAGTGATCTAGGTCTCTAGGTGAATCTCAGCCTCGTGTCCCAAGAATTTGAGATCATAGAATCATAGAGTGGTTTGAGTTGGAAGGGACCTTAAAGATCACCAAGTTCCAACCCCTGCCATGGGCAGGGATACCTCCCACTAGACCAAGTTGCTCAAAGCCCCATCCATCCTGGCCTTGAACACCTCCATGGATGGTGGTTGTCATTGAATACCTCAGAGATCCTGAGGGGATGAACTGGAAAGGACCAAAATTAAAGTCTTCTCCAGGATCTATATGTTTTCTGTGGTTTGCCATTACTTAATTTCAAGGTGCCCTAGAGACTGAAGACACTGAAGACACCAGACTCCCCTGCTGGTGTTTATACTGGGTCCCTGTTATTGCAGCAATGATGGAAGCCACTGAGGTGATGTAGCTCTCTAGCAGAGAAGTGGGTAACGAATATGACCTCCTAACATTATACCAGGAAAGCACTCATATTTCCTGGCCAGCTCCTGCTCCTTTTCTCACACTGAAGGGCTTTCCAGATACTATTCTACAGCCCTTCTTATGTCCTTCTTAAATCCCCTTTTCTCACTATGGCCAACTGGAGAGAAATGTTACCACAGTCACTCCCCAAACTGGTCTCTGGCTAACGCCTAAGTCCCCTGCAGTTGGCAGAAACGCAAAACTGTCTCTTCTTATATTGACAGGAGTTTCACCCATCCACAGTACAAAGCTCTTCTCTCCCCATAGTAAGACTGCCTTTGAAGAAAGAGAGAACTCCTCATGTAACTAGAAGGTTCCCTAAGGTCCCTAGGGTACAGGTGGCCCCCATTTCTGATGTTGCTCTTTTGTTGCTCTGTTGTCCTGGAAGCCAGGCTATATGGATCACATTAGGAGATTCAGCACTTAACAGCATCTAAATCTTTCTGCTTGCTCATATAGTAGAACCATCATGCTCTGTTCCACACCTAAATGTCTCAACATAACTGATATGTAATGAATGGGAAAAAGGAAATTTTACAGCCAGGGAGGTATGAAGATAAGTCCTCATCCTAGATCTGAGTTCCCGCTGACAGAGAAACACAAAGTGATGGTAGGTGGAGAGCAGACAACAGCAAGAGCAGGTCCTGAGCTGGATGATGAGTCTCCATCATCTGGGAATGGTTCCTCTTGCAGGCCTTTGCTAGTAATCCTCTCTGTTAGCAACAGGCTGGGTCTGTTGTATAAGGTGAAATGAATTTAAAAATCCAAACTGGTATTGATGCAAATGAAAAGCAGGACATATTTTCTTCACAGCTGTCACCTATTTGAATTCTTGCGAAAGTCTTACTGAGTGGTGGTGCTGAATCATTCCTATGGTCCATGGCCAAACTAACATTGTGTGGGGAAGTGTTTGGGGAGGGGGGTGGGAGTAGAGGGAAGGGGGCTAATCATACTTCATAATTTCTCATCTTCCAAAATAATCTGTTTTCTAAATGCATTGCTAAATCCTTGTGCTAGCAATCTACCATCTGCTCCTTCTTTCAACACACCCACTATGTAGTCTGCTGTCTTGTTATACTGCCAAAAATCTATATACTGCGGGTAGAAGAGAGTCTGTACTTTCAGATGCTTTTCTTAGGTCACAGGGAAAAAAAAAACAAAAACCTTTGCAATTAGCACCAAAGTGAGTGCGCTGCCATGCAGCTTGCTCTTATCCTGCAATCTGTGATGTAATCTCAGCAGCAAACAGGCAACTAAATTTTATCCCTCTAATTCCAGGCAGGGGCTCTGGTAACACCCTCCAGCATCGACTGGAGCTGGAATGTTTTGGTTAATCTCCAGAATGCCTCAATAGAATTATAAATCCATAAATCAAAGCAGTCATTATGTATTTGAATAATATGTGGATCAAAGTCTCAGATTGAGGGGCCCTTTGTTCCCATGCTCTTTTTATATCTTACTCAGTGAGCATCTATTCAATGAGAAACAATTACAGTGAATTTAGAGCAAAAACATACAGTGCTAATGGAGCTCTGAAGACATCATCTGGCAAAGTATTTAAGCATATGCTTAATTTTAAGCACATGAGTAGTAAGAGTGGAATTGCACACAAAAAAAGTGGCATTTGGTTCAGCAATATGCTGAATCAATATCTAAATTTAGGTTATTGACCTCTCCAAATTGAGCCTTTTTGAAATAAAGCCGTCTTTACTCTCCCACCCAAACACTTTCCCAGCAGTGTTTCATATCAGAGTTATGCGCAAATACTGTGTTAAATCTTGTTCATCCTACTCCGGAGATGAATCTCTATTCAGTAGGACCAATTAAAGAATGAAAAACAAGACAAAGGCCACTATCTCATTAAAAAATGCAATTATCCTGGGATATATGACTGCTGTTTTTTTGCCAAAATGATGCTGTGGAAGAAAAACCAAATGAGTTACAGTGTGGTGCATCATTCAGGGCTATGGCAGACATGGGACTAGACCATTGGATCATCCAGTGTCAGCCAAAAGCCTCCTGCCTCCAGCCTAGGATAACCCCAGCAAGCCCAGGGCTCCTTTCCTGTCTGGAAGGACATTTCTTGGTCTGAAAAGCAGAGTTTACAACATTGTGCTGGTAGGCCTCTGAAAAGCAGTACAAACCAATACAGGTATGACTGCACCTCCAATAAAAGGAAGAGGAGCATTGATGGAACTGAAGGGGTTCTTCACATGGTTGTACTGATGATTGCTAACCAGTAACAAGGCCAACGGGAGAAGGTCTGGAGATGCGTCTTGTTTACATAGACATGTAAACATATTCCCTTGTTTCCTACTTCCCTTGTTTACATAGGGAAGTAGGAAAATTCTCTGGCTTTAAAATACCTGTGCCAAACTCCCAGCAAAACAATTCTGGTAGCTCTTCTCTGCCTTGTTCCAGAGAGGCTCCATTGGATGCCCTTCAATGTTGGCGTACAGCAAGGCCTCCAGCTGGCTTGCTCAGGCAGATGGGAAAGATGTGTACTGTCCTCCAGCATGGCCCCTGCCCCCAGTGCCTGAGCTGCTGCCTAAGGGCCACCTATAGCTGCCCAGGGGCCACCTCCATCCTTCAGCCTGGTTTGTGTGGGTCCCTAGCTGGAAACCTTCCTCTCTGTGACTCTCCCTTCCACACTGGCAAGAGTAAGAATTGTCACTTGTCAAGGTGGTTGGGAGTACAACTGAGGCCTGCTCACAGGGTGAAAATAAAACTTTATTTTAAAAGATAAATTATAGAATCATAGAATGGGTTGGGTTGGAAGAGACCTTAAAAATCATCAAGTTCCAACCCCCCCAACATGAGCAGGGACACCTCCCACTAGACCAGGTTGCTAAAACCCCCATCCAGCCTGGCCTTGAACACCTCCAGGGATGGGAAAACTTCTCGGGACAACCTGTTCCAGTGTCTCACCACCCTCACAGTAAAGAATGTCTTCCTAGTATCTAATCCAAATATCCCCTCTTTCAGTTTAAAACCGTTACCCCTTGTCCTGTCACTACACTCCCTGACAAAGAGTCCCTCTCCGGCTCTCCTGTAGGCTCTCTTCAGATACTGGAAGGCCATTATATGGTCTCCCCAGAGCCTTCTCTTCTCCAGGCTGAACAACCCCATCTGTCTCAGCCTGTCTTCATAGGAGAGGTGCTCCTTCTGATTGATTATCTTCGTGTTCCTCCTCTGGACTTGCTCCAACAGGTCCATGTCCTTCTTGTGTTGGGGGTCCCAGAGCTGTATGCAGAGACTGCAAAAGACCTCCAGCCTGTGTAAAGGGCAGCAAGAGAAGATAACAATGCTGAAAAAATGAGCCAGATTTTTGTCCCACAGCCTGCCGGGGACAGTGGGGAGAGCTGGCTGGAGCAGAAACCTTTTCAAAGGGAGGGAGAAAGTGATTGAGAATCTTTTTCACTAAAGAGTAGGACAGTTTTGCTTCTGCTTCAGTACACACCAACTCATGTACATAACTTTAAGCATATTTTAACCCTTCCTGCATTTCAAAGCTGCCAAATCCTAGATTCTCTGATTCTATTTAAAAATAATTTAAAAATCAAACTATTGCTTATGTATCAGCTCCAAAATTTCTCACCACACTTCCTATAGAAAAGCCAGACCAAATACAAGCCTCAATCTGAGCAACAAAGAAGAAATGCTTTCTAGACTTGTGGTTAATGAACATCTAGAGACTGCCATGTTTTGTGTGTTGAGAAATTCCATGTGGAGATGCTCCTGTGCACCTTTCCTGGTGGACATGGTTGAACTCTGATCAAAATAGTGGTGAAGACTTATTCAGGTCAGCTACTGTAATTTGAGAAAATGTTGTTCATGCCCCAGCTCTTTTTCCCTTGTACATGTTTCCCCCTCTTTAAACGCCCTTCAGTTTGGCCCCAACTGAGACACAGATCAAAGCATTTCATCTTTTGAGGCCAAATTGCAATTTATAATGTCTGTGGTTTTAGCTAATCTGTCTCTGTGTCATCTCATTTTAAATCAACAGAAAGCAGCACAAAATAACTCATTTTGGTATGCCCTGCTGAACTAGGGGCTTTAACTCAGGCGTCCTGTTACCAGTTCTCCCCACAGGTAAACAGGGTTTTCTTGCTTTATCTGAGGGTGTTTTGTTCCTATTGTAAACATCAATTTTGTAAACAACTTGTGCTCCACCGAGGTGAAACAACTACATCTCCAGGCCCAAGTTAAGATTCTGGCTTGTCTCCCTTCTTACAATTTTAACTGTATCAAAGGGGAGCTTAATGTTGTAAAGAGCCTTTCATTTTTAATTAAGTAAAGAGGGTCCTAATTTCAAACCCACTTGAACGGCCTGGGTTTAAAAGTTCAATTCACTCCATAGCCTTATTTGTTCTTCACAGCAAAGACCATGGCAAACAGATGCTAATTCCAGTGGAAACACCGCTCCCCGACTCCCGAAATCACTGCTGTGTGATTCCTTGTTTTGTGCTGATGCTGCTGCCCTGACAACAAAGGGGATCCACCAAAGTGGCATGAGGATGAGTCAGCCCCAGGGCACATCACACATCACCGCCCGAGCAGGAATAGCTGGGCACATCTCCACAGGCTGTTTAGCTCTCTACTGGGTCATCTCCTGCCACTCTTGCAGCACTCTATGTCGCTGCAAGTCTTGCTCTATACCACTGTACACGAAGAAACAATTCAGCCTAAGGTATCCCATGTCCTGTTCAGATTTCATTCATCCATCTCACCTTCCTCTTGTTTTTCTTGCAACCTGGCACAGGCTTTCGTGCTGTCCTCAGGTTAGCTGCCTTGCAACTCCTGCATCCCCGCTTTGAGCCCACGGGGGAGGTGGGTGCATGCTGGATGGTGGCTGCAGCAGCCACGAGTGACTCCCATGTCATCATACCCTGGGAAGGTCGGAGGCAGAGACATGGACTCCTGATGTTGAGGCTACCAATTAGTGGTGTTGGAGTAGATCTCCTGGAGGAACAAGTAACACATGAAACTCCCACTAATGCCAACCTGGCTTTTATTTGGGATTGCCTAACTCCAATGAATAATGCAAGAGTCCAGCCTGCTCCTCTTTTTATTTTATCCCATCACTCTTCAAAACAAAACCAGCCAAAAACCCAAGCAAACAAATACCCTTCCAAAACAAGCAAACATCTGACCTTAAATTGTGGCTCTACAGCATAAGGTGCTCTGGAGAAAAAAAGCTTTACGTTTATGGCAGAGAGGTCATGCATGTAGTGAAGAACTGCCTTTTGCAGCCAGAGCAAAAGTCCATCCAGCTTGGTCTGGGCTTAATCTGGTCAGTAACAAGAGTTCAAGAAAACATAAATCTTCTAACAGTCAGCAGTCTGAGATCTTCCTGGCCTGGAAGTTACATCAAGATCATTGCTTTCAGCAGGTCTCAATAGGTCTGTCCTCTATGAACTTGTCTAAACTATTGGCCTCTGCAACATCTCATGCCACAATGTAATTATGTGTTGGGTGAAAAAGTACATCTATTTGTTTGTTTTAAAGGCCAGTCTGGGTGTTGGACTATCACAGATCAAATATAGTGAAAGCTAAAAAAAATAAATGGGATTTTGAGAGCTATTATTTACACACACATCCTATTCTCCTCAAAATATGATCCGATTTCTTTTCACTTCAGTTGAGTAAGTTAATACTGAGGCTGCGTGACCAAAAATTGCTATTGTATATTTGACTGCCCAGAGACCGAGTCCCATGCATGGCCTTGTAAATCCAGGTGCTGCAGTCCTGTTCTTGGGGAGGTTTGGGCCTTGAAGGACAAAGGCAAAGTCTCTGGTGGGAGAAGACGTAGATGCTGTGGAGCAGCTCATCTTTGCTCTCCATGATCTCCTTATTTAAGTTTGAGTCTCTTGCTTCCTACATGAATGGAAACCAACCATCTTCTCCCAGTCAAGGGCACCACACCTATACTGAGAGTATGGGGTCCGCCTCTGCAGCTACAGTATTTTCCAGGCCTCATCTTCCTCTCACAATGTGTCCTAGATCATTTGTGATCCCGGTGGAGATATTGTGAGTATAAAAGATGAACATGATTGACAGACTGAATGGGCTTCTTTTGGCGACCACACAAGCCCGCAGCCAGGCTAGCGATGCCCCCAGCTCTGATGAATGATGTCCGTCCTCCTGGGAGTCAAAGAGAGTTTGTGTCATTGTGCACAAAAGAGCAGAATGGAGACGTGAATTAGACCATGTCAGCAGTTTGGTGCTTTGAAAGTTGGGGTGTATCTTGGGAAGGTATCCAGTTAATCCAGTTTGGCAGGGGTGAGGGGGAGCGTGGGGGAGGAAGGCTTGCACGCTCTCAGGAAAGGCTAGCTTACTGCAGAGGGCCTTTCACTCAAAAAGAGCAAGTGGCACTCTCCCCATCAGACAGAAAACAAAATAAACTCTACAAGATGAAGGGATTCCTGGCATCGCTGTGCTCTGCAGAAGCACGTACCCCGGTCAACTCTCCAGATCTGTTGTCATAGGTTTACAGCCAGAATATAGGATTGACTGAAAAGTGACATTCCAAGAAAACAGCTCCAATTTGTCATGCCTAGCCCTGCCCCATGGAAGGCAGTGGTAAAAAATACCTCTTGGTTTCTTCTTTGTGGCTTTCACATTATAATGTTCTGCTTTGCCCTCCAGTATCATATTTGTGTGCCCTGTACAGGATGGGTAGCAGGGCCCAGTGCCCATGCATGGGAAGACATACACTGACACAGTGAGTCAGAGAGGCCACCCAGTGTGCCCAGTAGCCTGCCACTGGGAGAGGCTAGTGCTACTGGGTTCAAGCATCGGGATGGATAGCAGAAGGTGGTAACACCAAAGAGGGGCAGAATGGGGAGTGTGAGTTGAAATAATGGTTATGGCTGGGAAGGGGCACTTGTGGGAGCCCATGAATAGGAAAACAAGGAGAAGACAGGTGGAGAAGAGTGGAAGAGCCAAGGAGTGAGACAGGGGCAGAGTCTGGGTGTCAGCAGCCTCCAATGAGGCTGGGATGGGACATTTTCATATGGTTATTGAAATATGTTTGGAATTAGAAAGTTGGATATTCCATTTCAAATGATTTGAAATATATTGTTTAGTTTTCAAGATCTTCAGCTGGTGGTTGACAAACCTAACTCTCTACTGTGTGCTAGGAATGGGGACAGAAGAGACATTTTACCTAACTTTAGACACCCACAACGTGACATCTGCATATGGACAGGTAGCCAAGCTCCTTTTACATTAAGGAGGAGAAACAGACAGTTGGAGGGTGCAGCTGATCCAGATAGGTCCAATATGTTGCTTTTGGAGGGACCTCTCTCTAGAGAATTTAATGGGGTCTAGACAGCTGTCTCTGATGTAAACAGATATTTATTGCATTAACTTCAAGCTAAGGAGAGAAACTGATGCCTAGCATTCAAAAGATTTGGATCTATGTTGAGTTTGGAGATCCTTTCCTTAGTTCATTTGCCAAGGTGTGTCATGAAATAATTCTTTTTTTCATTAGCCCAGTCTAGTCCATGACACATTTTCCATATTATTTAGCACAAAGTTCTCCACTTTGTGGAAGACACATTTATGCTGATAATCTTTAGCACATAAACATAATTATGATCAATATTAAAGAAATAACTTTTGAGAGTTTCTCAACTCAATTTTTTTCCATTAAGCTACTGTGAATGAGTTGTTCAGATTTGTACGTATATTTGAGATTTTGATCTTTTGTCCCGGTTCAGGACAAAATAATTTTATAATGTCTTAGACATTTCTGCAGGAAATTCTGTTCTTTCCAAATCTACCTCAGCTGGGCTGCAATATTCTGAAATGGAGGCTGTTTGTGCTTGTTAGTAATTGAGATGTTCTGCTAATTGCAGGTGGTACACTTATCAACAAAGCGGCTTTATGATTTTTAATTCTTCTCACATTCTGACATAACACTGTCTCTAAGTTCTGGAAGCTGCTTAGCCATTCTGCAAATAAATTATTTTGAAAAATGTCAGCCTTCCTTATTTCAACAAACTTCCTTTGCTGCTTGAGTTGCAAGAGCGGTATGTTACTTAAGCAGGCCAGAAAAGCCAGGCATGTGGTGCATGTGGTGCCCAACGTGTGACATAACCCCTTCTGGGGTCATACCTGGCCCATTGTAGCACAGGAACCATTGGGTTGGACAATCTATGGGAAAGAGCAGTTGGGAACCTGTGCTCTAGACCACTCATTACTGACCCAGTTGCTTTAACTCCGATCTTCCCCTCTTTATTTTCTTCTTTCCATCTCCTTGTAAAGAATGCTTTAAAGGACACCAAACAAAACTGAATGGTGAAATATCTGCAGCCTGACTCAGAGTTTCTAAATAACCCTTCCTTGTAGTTATGTGTGTGACTGGAACCATACACTGAAGGGTTTGATGGTTTCTTTCCCTGGGTGCTACAGTTAGTCCTGATGCCTCAGAGAGCCTGGGTAGCTCATACTATTCCTGCTGCAACTCTTTTACATTTTATTGATGCAGACTCTGGAGCTAATGGCTTTAGAAAAGGGATGTTTCTTTTCTGTGCTGGGATGCAGTGGGCCAGGAGGATCTGTTTTAATCTGTAGGGCTAGATGCAGGAGTAAAGACCAAGGGAGTGCTTTCTCTTTAGGAAGGGACAGATTGGACTTACCTATTTTTGCTACCATATTTCCTAGGAGAAGAATTCAGTGTGGCAGCTGCTGCTCCCCCTCCTTATTCTGGCCAGCCTGCTGGGTGGCTCTGAACTGCCCGTTGTCCTTGCCACAGTTTCCCCTAGCAGCCCAGCAGTGTGCCAAGGACTCTGCCTGCTCTGGTGTTTCCAACTTTGTTAGCAAGATCTGAAGTCAGCATTTGTCATTTATATTTCAACAACACACTGAGCTCCTCCAAAACCAGGGGCTTCTTATCCCTGTTTTGTTAAAAAGTCTAGAAATTTCCAGTTTTGACTGCAATGTGTCACTTTGAGTCACTTGCAGACCTTTTCCTCTGCTTCTGTTCCTCCGTGAAGCCACCAAGGAGTCCATATACCTCAGAAGATGTTGATGGAGACACAGAATCATGAAGTCATTTAGGCTGAAAAAGACCTTTAAGGTCATTGAGTCCAACCATGTGAAGTTCTCTATGTGGTGCCACCTGGACCCTGCTGTGCAGTCCCTACATGGATCACTGCTCCAAGGCAGGCATCGAGGGAAGACCAGAGTGCCGGGGCTGGGAGGATACCTCTGAGCAAGACTCACTGCGTCTCACACCTTGTGATGCCCTGCAAGGTGACAAAAGATTTCCATGGATCCTGGGGGACTTTAAACCTAAAAGGAGTGTTTCATGGCCCCTTTTCCATCCCCTCATAGCATGCCTGGTTCCTCAGTAATGTTGATACCATGGTTTTGGAAACTGTTGACTGACCTAATTCTCAGTGCTGGGAAGAAACACCCAACTCCAGGTGTGCCTTTGTGGCCAAGAAGGCTAATGGCATCTTGGGGTGCATCAGGAAGAATGTGACCAGCAGGTCAAGAGAAGTTATCTTATCTTCCCCTCTACTCTGCCCTGGTGAGGTCCCATATGGAGAACTGCATCCATTTGTGGGCTCCCCAGTTCAAGAAGGAGAGGCAACTGCTGGAGAGGGTACAACAGAGGACCTCAAAGATGATTAGGGACCTGGAGCATCTCCCTTATGAGGAGAGGCTGATGGACTTGGGTGTTTTTAGTCTGGAGAAGAGAAGGCTGAGGGGGGATCTGATCAATGTTTATAAATACTTAAAGGGAGGGTGTCAAGAGGATGGGGTCAGTCTTTTTCCATTGGTGCCCAGTGACAGGACAAGAAGAAATGTGCACAAACTTGAATGTAAGAAGTTCCACCTAAACATGAGGAGGCACTTCTTTACTTTGAAGGTAGCAGAGCCCTGGAATAGGCTGCCCAGAGAGGTGGTGGAGTCTCCTTCTCTGGAGACATTCAAAACCCACCTGGACAGATTCCTGTGCAACCTGCTCTGGGTGGACCTGCTTTGGCAAGGGAGTTGGACTAGATGATCTCCAGAGGTCCCTTCCAAGCCCATATCATTCTTTGATTCTGTGTCTAGAGTCCCTCTAAACTTACACTGCAGCTCCTCAGCATCCTCCATCAGAAGTAGAACATCTTCCTGCCTCTTCCCTCCCCTGCACCCAGTGTTTTTTATATCTCGTGTAAGAACAACAGCATGTTGGCTCTAAAGACACCCAAAATGTAGCAGCAGGCACATTCTGCCCATGCATTCACACAGCGAGGCTGCAGGAGAGCAGAGAGAGCAGGAACCGAACAAGGAAAGAAATCTGGATATGTGGGCTGAGTTTTGTGCTTTGGAGGTGTATTTTATTTTTCACTTGTTTGTTTTGTAGCTTTTCAGATCCTTTACTGGAAGCTTGTCACAGGAGGTGCAGTTTGCCCTTGGCAGCCTGTGTGGGGATGAATTCACGCTAGGTGTCCAAGAAGCGCTTAAACTCAGTCTCCGCACCCGCAAATGGACATACAGACTGTTTCACGCACAACAAAAGAATGTCTAACTACAATGCCTAACCTAGTTTTTATTCATCCCATTTTGATCAAGGCCCCTGGAAGGTCACCGTCTCTTTTAAAAGTAAGGAAAATGTGGATAGACGCCCAGCCGCCATCCTGCTGACAGTGCACTTCTCTGACACATGTACAGCGCGCTGCTGAAACACTGATAGTGGTTTTTCACAGAGGTCTGCAATCTATTAGACAGCACTTACTGGTACGTTTCAATGTATCAGCCGATCCAAGGCCAAGCAGACCATAAAAAATTATGAAATATTTGGCTAGATGGCAAGGATCCATTCAACCAACAATGTGAAGGTCTCGCATTACACACACACGTAAACACACACGTACATATACACAAAGTCCGTGGCAGTGATCCTGATAAATTGATTGTGCACCTTTGACCACCTTCGCCGCGCTCGGCCGCATTAATCCATCTCCTAAGGGCGCTTCTCTCTCTCCAAAACCTCCCTGAGGCTGCCAGCAGCCACCGGTCCTTGAAGTGAGATCAACCTGCCACAAAACTGTTTCCCTTCTTCCCCCCTGTTGGGAAATTCCTTTCCCACCCACCCCATATAATTACCCAGAGAAATGCAGGCTAGACGATATCAAGTCCTGGACCAAAAATGGGTTTGAGGTCCAATTATTGTGTTACCATGCAGGATTGAAAAAGGGAATTTTATCCGACTGGAAAAGATAAATTCCCAGCCTTCTTCAGGGACCACCAGCATCTTCTTTCACTGTCAAGTTGAGACATAACAGGCCTTAAAGTCACTATGTTTTTAGCTCCAGAAGATGTACTTTACATGAATTTTAGAGGTATTGAAAAGTCATTAATTGTATATTTTTTCTTGTTTTTAGTCCAGTGCAGCTGAACTTTTGGAAACAAAGATTTAGCTTAATAAAAGTGTCTGTAAGAAAATTTTGGTCTTAATATTACCTTCTGAGTACTGAGTAGAACTGAACTGAGCAGAATCATAAAATACTTTGGGTTGGAAGGGGCCTTTAAAGGTCATTTAGTCCAAGCCCCTGCCTTGGGCAGGGACATCTTCAACTAGATCAGGTTGCTCAGAGCCCCATCCAACCTGACCTTGAATATTTTCAGGGATGAGGCATCTGCCACCTCTCTGGTCAACCTGTGCCAATGTTTCACCACTCTCAGCATAAAAAATGTCTTCATTTTATCTAATCTAAATCTACCTTCTTTTAGTTTAGGACCGTTTTTAACCTGCTCATGGCTATTCTTCAGAGACAGCTCTTCACACTCTATCCATTTCTTGATGTAGTGAGCAATCCCTCTGCCCCTGCTTCCTCACCTGCTCCTTCTGAATAGCCTGTAGCTTTGGATAGCTGCACTCCAGTCATGGGACTTGTCCAACAAAGTTTCAGTAATGGCAACTAGGTCATAGTTTTCTAGCAGCATGGTGGCATCCAGCTCCTCCTGTTTGTTGCCCATGCTGCCTGCATTGGTGTAGAGGCACTTCAGCTGGGCTGTTGGGCTGTCTGCTGTGTCACCTTCTTAGAGGAACACTAATTCCTTTGAGGTATTTCACTGGTGTTTCTCTCTTGGCTTCTATCACCTCAGAAGCCCCTGGCTCACCTCTCTGAGACTTTAAGTTTGCTGCAGTGAGGCCAGCACATCACAGAGCAACAGGCTGAGGGTCCTCCCTATGACCCAGTCCCTTTGTCCTTGGGGTGTCATCCCACAGCTTTGTCATGGCAAGACTGATATTATAACCCTTCAATTTTAAGTGTAGTGTAAAGCTCTGTCAATGAGCTCCACTAGCTTGTGAGCAAAGACCCTCTTTCTCTTTCAGAACATTCCAACTTCAGCAGGCCTGGTGCTGTGTAGGCCATCCCATTATTAAAAAATAAATAAATTGTGGTGGTGAAACCAGATACAGAACCATGTATTAATAGCCTGAGTCTACCTGAGTCACTGCCAGCAACTGTAAGGAGAGAGGAAAAATAACCTGTTCTCTCCAGATTCTCTTACCAACCATTCCAAAGTCCTGAAGTCTCTTTTGATCCCCCTTGGACTGTGCATTGTGGCTTCATCACCAGCTACATGGAAGAGGAGCAATGGGCAATAGTCTAAGGGCTGTACCAGACTAGGAAGTTTCCTAGTGCTGTTCTAGGAACAGGAACCCAGGCCCCAGGGAAGCAGCAGACTTCCCTAAGCAGAGGGACTGGACACCGTATTGGACCCTGTTGCCCTTAGAAGCAAGCTGCCTACAACTATAACCTGTCTTTTCTTCCTCATGGAGTTAGTTGTGATGGGCCTTTCTGACCTGGGGAACACCTCTGGTGTAAATGGATCATCATCCACATCATCCAGTGGCTGGCCTTCCACCTCCAGAGCCTCGTACCTGTTTTACAGAGGCACCTGGGAAGGCATGATGGGCAAGAAGCAAGTTCTCCTGCTACCCTGAGCAAGGACTTGTCTCCATTCACTCCTTTAAGTTACTGGCTTCAGTCTGGCAGGGGGAGGATACAGGATCTCCTTGATTTTGGATTTTTTCTGGTGATTGCTCCTGTTTCTGTCTCAGGGAGGACAGAGCATGGTTCTGCCAGTCTATGTCTTTCTCAGACTCCCTGATGTTCCTTAACCTTTCTACTTCCTATCGTAGGTCTGCCACCAGGTTGAGCAGATCATCTGCCTGGTCACACCTCACAACATCTGTTCTGACCACCACCATCCATTACCAGTGAAAGACTCTGTCACTCCCTGCAGCCGCAGAACTGGTTGCCTGGGTTGTCACCTCCATTCTGTCAAGTGCAGAGGACATGGCTTTCCCCTATGGGGGGTACCACAGCTAAGCTCCTTCTGAGAGGGTGATGACCACCAATTGAACTCATCTCTTGAGCTGGTAGGGTGACTCCACCCTTCCTGCACACCCCTCCGTGCAAACAGCTACGCAAACTGACACACCATGTTCTGTTTGCTGAAAAGTTTTTCTTTTGTGGATGGAAGATGCACAAAATGCATGTCAGAGTTGAGTGGTGTAGGTCAGTATTGTCCCCTTTTAGGGTGCTCGCATGATTTGGTTAGTGTCTTATCCAAGAATTTCCACAGACTTCAAGAGATTTTGTCTCCAAATGTTGCTCTGCCATTTCTGGTACCAGGTGTCAAGTATTTATGCCAATAAAATCTTTATTCAACACTGCCAGTTGAGGGCATCGCAAGTGGAGTCTAGGCATACATTTGTAAGGCTCCTCAGAGCCGTTTTAGCACAGTCACCCTCTTTTAACCTCCATAATTTAGAAAGCAGTCTCTCTAAACACTGAAAAGACTCCTGAACAAAGAACCATTAAGCTCAGCAGACTCTTATGGCTTGTTTTCCCCTAGAAGCGTACTTGCAAGGACTGGGATGATGTCAATCTGAAAATGGCTTTTCTTATTTCTATCAGTGCTCAGACAGGACTGCAGAATTGACGTTAATATTGTGTCTGCTTCATTAGTTCACTTACTGGCAGTTGCCTGGCTGAGATCACTGGTTTTTCCCGTTCTGTATTTATAGCTTTGAGTGCTGCTTTCAGCATGCAGATTATCAGACTCCTGATCGCTGTGTTTTGTAGTTTATCAAGACCTTGTTTTGCTAATTGTGAAAAACTAGTCTCTACCAACTAGGGAGGAGGGAAATTTCATTTCTCCCTTTCTCTTTCATAAATATGTGTATGTGTTTCAGGTACTTAAACTACCAACTGCTAGCACCCAAGACCTCTAGAAATGTCTAAAGTCAAAACAAGTTCAACATGTCATTACCTGGGGAGGTAAGAGAGGAGAGGAGATTTACAGTTCGCACACAAGCCTGTGTGTGGGTTTAGGACTGTGGGGCTACTTCATCCCTCCTCCACCGACACCAGTGAGTACCTAGCAGACAGAGATCAATATTTTGATGGTTAATCTTGTAGTATCTGCCATCTTAAATCTTCAGCTTCTGGAGCCAAGTGATTTTGCGTTATTATTGTCTTTTAAGGGAATGTCTAATTTTTAGAGATAAAGCTTGCAAATGAAGTGAGGAGCTCTAAAATCTTGGACGCCAGCAAGCCAATGAAGAAAGACATACATTTCCTATTAAAAAGAATTGCATGATATAACTCTTGGCTGAGGGCCATGGAACTGCTCTCAGTGTTATTTCCGTCAGCTCAGGCCAGGACTGAATGCACAGGGCATGTCTGCACTCTGAAATGGGCTAGTGAAGGCACAGCACACCTGGGCCAGGCCTGGCTGGAGGGGTTTGGATGGTGACTAGCTGGGCTAATGGGCTGGATGGCTCCTGGGACAGCGTGGCGTTGCCATGGCTCTGTCTTGCCCTTGCCCCTTTTCAAGCCAATGTGGGGCACAGCTTGGCTGCAACTGGAGCACTGGGCGATCTCTGCATGAAGGCCCATCATGAGAGAGAGGAACTTCACCAAAGGTTTCCTTGTTCCATTTTGTTTTAATCAAGGATTATTTCTTGTAAGTTGTTGCTTTTGAGTGTGGGCTTTGGCTTAACCGCAGAAATGGCTATTTGCCCAAATGTTTGACTTATGTTGAGTAGTTTCCCTCTTTCATACTTCCTTTATAAGATGCCTGGAGCCATTTGCATGAACTCAGCAATTTATTTCCATTCTGCTGAAGGGGAAAAAAAGAAATTTGCAAGTGTCAACTCATATTTGACTGATTTGGCCAATTGCTGGACTACAGGATATTGTTCTATCAATGTGAGGCAAGTTCTCAGACAAGAAAACGTGCATAGGATGTGAGCAAAATACAGTTGCACAAAAGGTTTTGCATGTAATCTCCAAGATTTAATTAAAACAGTAGCAGATTGTGAGGCTGATGTGCATTTTAAAAAAGTAATCCTAAGAGAGCTGCTTAAAACAGATGGGTTTGATCACATTCTGAATGTACTTCTTGTTCTTCATCAGTGGTCCACAGAACCTAGACAGCTACCAGTTACCTTACATTGAGTACTAAGTCGTGATTAGATTGCCTGAGAACAGTATTTTGTGCTATTGGAGTCTCTTGAGGGCATGTGAAAGACCTTCATGAAGCTGGTGGACATGAGAGCCCTAATGAGTGATGGCTGGAAGACAGGTACAACAGTCAAGGATACATCAGATAGTGCAAGATGTTTATGATGAATAACTAAACCAAACCTTGAGGATGGGGTGCAGCTGCATATTCAGACATCTACTTTTAGATGTTGACTACATATGAGTTGGGCATCCAAACTTACACTGTAATCAGGTGAGATCTAATGAAGCCTAGAGAGAGATTCAAGAGGGCACATACAGATATCTACTTTATGTGTCTAGGCTCTATTGGCCAGGGAATGATTTGATGACATGACACAAGACAAATAGTGTCATATGAAATGATTTATAATATTGAGATATCCACACAGGGTGGGTAGATAAGAGGAAGGGCTGAGATTTTCTGGAGAAGAAGCTGGAGAACAGGCAGGATACCCTGGAATGTCTCAAATACCTGCCCATGTGAATCAAGACTCCAGACCTCAATGAGATATGGAGAAACTGAGACACCCAGCTCACATGTGCACGTTACATGGCAGCCACCCTCATAAAGGTGTCTCAATCTGCAACTAAATCTTACTGCTAACTTTTAGATGGTGAAAGAATAAATTTATCCCACTTTTCAAATGTATCTTTACCCTAAAAAGTCCAAGTTAGTTCACTGAATCCACTGAATTTCTAACTTCACATGCTCTTAAGTGCTTTGAGAACTTCACTGAATTTCTCTGAATTTTTTTTTTTTGGGTTTGAAGGGACCATAGAGATCATCTAGTCCAACTCCCCCAC
>BJBW01000684.1:0-65765 GCA_004320125.1 Scolopax mira | reverse complement strand
GGTAAGGTCAGTCGCGCCTGGGGACTCAGCTATGGTTGCCACCAGGTCAAAGGCTGTGTTTAGGAACACTGTTGGCACACAGACAGAGGCCCCACGCAAACCTATGGGCGTGCAGATCTCTGGGTGCAGAGAGTGATGGACCCTGGCACTGGCAATGGAGGGGAGTGGAGACAACATCTGTATAAGATGTGAACAGGTGAATGATCTGCTCAACCTGGTGGCCCACCTGAAGGATGAAGTGGAGAGGCTGAGGAGCATCAGGGAGTGTGAAAGAGAAATCGACTGGTGAGCCCACTCCCTGAGAGTAGAGGAACAGGTTGAGGACCCGTGTAAATCTGGGGACCCCTTCCCCTCTTCTCACCAAGTGGCAGGAATCTCAGAGAAGGGGGGCAATGTAAACAGGTCCCTGCTTGGGGAAGCAGACGAATCCCCTCCCAACCTCTCCCAGCTTCCCAGTTACCCCTGCAAAACAGGTATGGGGTCTTGCAGGAGGAACTGGCCTATAGAAGAATGGCACACCAAGACTAGAGAAATCAGAAAGTACACATCACAGCAGACCCAACTTCACTACAAGCTCGAAAAGGAGAAGCGTCATAGTTGTGGGTGACCCTCTGCTGAGGGGGGCAGAGGGACCAATATGCCGCCCTGACCCGCTGCACGGGGAAGTCTGTTGCCTCCCTGGGCACAGGTCAGGGATGTGACAAACAAACTCAGACTTGTAAAACCCTCTGATTATTGCCCCCTGTTTGTATTTCAGGTGGGTAGTGATGAAATGGGTAGGAGGAGGCTGAAATCAATTAAAAGATTTTAGAACCTTAGGGCAGCAGCTGAAGGGGTCATCAACTCGATCAGGTTGCTTAGAGCCCTGTCCAATCTGACCATGAATGGAGTGAGTGGGCACCTACTACCTCTCTGGGTAACCTGCTCCACAGTTTCACCACCCACACTGTAAAAAATGACTCCCTTATATCTAGTCTAAATCTACCTTCTTTTAGTTTAAAACCATTAATTACCCTTTGTCCTGTAACAGCAGACCCTGCTTAAATGGCTGTCCTTATCTTATAAGTCCCTGTTATATACTGAAAGGCTGCAATAAGGTCAGTCCAGAGTGTTGTGAGTGCCAATTTCTCTTCAGAAAATGTGTCCCTCCAAACCTATTTAATAAATCTAGACCTGCTCCTCCTCTCACTAATGTCATGGTAAGCCAGGAGTCACCAGTGAAGTCTGTAGAGCTATAGCAGAACCAGAACAGTTCCCTAGTCCCACTTTCTGTTCTCATTTTGACAAGTCATACACCGGTGTGTGCCACTATTGAGTTAGATGATTTTTCTTCCCATTTCCATTCATGTAACTGAGATCCCTACCTTGACTTGGGGGCAATGTGTCAAAAGATAACTAAAATAATATATCACCTCTAGCTAGCAGAGATATCCTTGCAGGTAGGAAAGACCAAGTTGCTATACTGCCAAGCTATTTTGTCTCTTTTTTGTGTCTCTTATTTTTATCTTTTTTTTTTTTTTTTGGCAGAGGGGGAGGATTGACTCCTCATTTGTAACCCAGTCATGTCCTCAACACCCTAGCATTTTCTCTGTAAACATAGGTGAAAACTAGCATGTCAGTAATAGAGAAATACTCATTTGCATGAAGAATGACAACCTTATCAAGTTCTTAAAAGCCCTATCTGATCCACTCAAGTACAGACTCTGCATTTGAAGTAGCATCCAGGTGCCTGGAGAAAGGAGAGCCTGAAACTGCCAAATCACTTACTGCAGTAAAAATAGGTGAAGAAGAAAAACAAATAGAGTTGTTTACTAAATTTAGCTTAGTCTAAATGAAGCTGGGATGCGGATGAAGGACAGTAGTGTGTAAGGGAAGGAGGCAACGCTATCACCTCCCATTGAGTATGCAATTAACAGAGGGTTACAGCACAAAACCTAAAAAATAACACAGATGGATTTATTTTGCTATCAGTGTGACAACCTGAAAAAATCCCTTCTCTCTGGATTCTACACTACCTTTCTTTTTTCTTCAAACAGATTGATTTCTATGCTGTACATAATTGCATATAGAAACAGTTACTAAGATGATGCTGAAAGCTAAAGGTTATTTTTTTAGTGGTGGAGTTTTATTTTAAGTTGGACAACAGCAGACAGCTTAACACTTCTGTCCCTCACCTTCCTTTAAGATGCAAATGCTGAGACATACACATGTTCTGTCTCTGCTATACTCATAAATAAGCTGAATCCTTCATCTGACAGAGGTCAATACACAGTCTCACTTTTGTTAGTGTTGAATTTGCAAGATTATATACAGGGTGCTGTAAAAAGTAAATGCATGTTTTGTAACATAAAAAAATGTACAGGCAGGTTGTTTGCAAATGAGTTGTCTTCTCCCCCAAGTTGTTCTTAGCAGCAGCAGCAAATAAAAGACTGCTTGAGTTCTAGGTCAGACTCTGCAGATGGATTAATTTCACAAAAAGCTATCAAAGCTGTGTTATTTTGTACTCACTAAAAATGTAAACAAAGCAAAATCATAGGACATAGAAATCTCACTTACATTTTTCAAAAGATGTTACTTACCTAAATGATTTTTTCTTTTAAAAAGGTTAGCCTGTTTCATACATAAAAAGGTTATTATTTTAGGAAGCGGTAGCTTCCATAGGTCTGTATTCTGCTGCATTCCTTTTGTCTCCTCAGAAAGAAGAACAAGTATTTTCTTAGAACTAAGTGAAGCCAGCAGTAGTAAGTTTACCTCTCTGGTAGACTACAGGGCAAAATGTAAAATTCTTATGTCACTGACTCACTATTAACAGAAATGCAGGCAACTAATTTAATTGTGCAAATTCAATGAAATAGATAATAGAAAACCAAAAGCATAAAAGCAAAGAGATAAAGAATCTCTATACTCCGTCTCAATTGCTTTAAAAATAGTCACATAGAAGAGTTATTTTAAATTGTTCAATTAAACAAATACACACGTATAGATCTCTGTGTATGGAAACAAACACTTCAACATGCACAAGTATATATGTATGTCTGTGTATTCATAAAGGGAAAAAAGAACAAGAGAAAGGGAAGGAGGCTTGCAATTCTGTGTTATTATCCCTTGATATATGAAACCTTAACTGTGTGGCTGTGAGTCATAAACCCAGTACTGACAGCAGAGATGCTCCCACTGGCCAGCCAGACTCCTGTAGCAGAAAGATGTTGGTCTTACATTCTTTACTGGATGTTGTTCTGAAGAGCTGTGGCATGCTGGGCAGCTGCAAGCAGAGACTGTGAACCACCCACCAGAGTTTCACTCTTGCCCTGACTTCTTGTTGAGCATTGCAGATCATACAAAACAGAAAAGGGGAGAAAAGATGAGACTGGAAAAGAGAAAAAGCTAGTGATTTTCCATGTTTCAGGTTTGTTTTCCACATAGGTAAGAATATTTTAAATGAGTGAGAAGGCAACCTTTGTGGTCTATCAAAAGAAATGAAGTATATGTTGCTATTGATGCAGAAGACTTGTAATTTCTTGGGGGAAGCTATCAATAATGTTATTTGTGGATATAATTCAATCAAGAAATACATGAATGGTTACAGTCTTGTTAGTCATGTTATACTTCTGCACAGTCTTCTCCAGAAAGAAGGCTGTGATAGATTGATCTGTCACCTTTTCTAATCCGCATTGCAGTGATCTTGCCTCCTCCCTTCATCTTTCCTCTTCCACCCCGCCCCCTCCCCAAGCCATTTCCATTTGGCTTTCATGGAAGTCATTCATTGTATCAGCAGCTTCCCTTTAATCAGAGCACCGCTTCCATCTGAACTAACTGGTTAAATGACTGAGGGTCCATTAAGTGAATTATTTCAAGCTCTTACCCCTTTCACAAATTTGCCCCTAAAGCAACGCAGCAAGTAATAAATTTGAAGCACCTCTCAGTATGGTGAGAGAAGCAGACTGCACTTTACAACTAGCAATTAGCCTTAGGGCTTCAGGTATTTTTCTTTTCTCACCACAAATGAACATGCCTTTTTGTTTTTTAAAGGAAAATACAGGCCTTGTCCAGACTGCCTGACAATTCTAGCTTGTCTTCACATTCTATCCCCTGGCTTATAGCAATTTAATATATGTAACATTTTCTGTTGACTCAATGATGGGACTTTCTAGGAAATTATGATCCAGCATGATCAAACATCAGATTCAGTGCCATCTTCATAACCTCCCCATTATCTCCTTCTACTCACTGAGGTTCACATAGGTTTGGGAAATGCAGGGGAGCATAGGACAAGGACTTACAAGGAGAGATAAATTATCCTGTAATCTTAATAAATAACAAGATCCCTGTGTTGTGGCCATGCAGCATAGTGATGGCTGTCATAACCACACATAGGAGTATGTGAAAGAAAATCCTTTTCAGCTGTATCATGTCATACAGTTAAGCAGTTTGGTCTCAAACAGTAGGATGCAGAAAGAATCACAGACCAGTTTCTTGTTTATTCAGTATAAAATACTGTGTGTAAAATTTGGATTACTTCACGGGATTCTTTCTCAGCATTCTAATTTGCTATCTTTTATTTTTTTCCATTCTCTTCCTCTTTATATTGTAATTTTTGTTATCCAGCTCAACAAACTTCTCTCAGATTTCTCCCCTTCGCCTGCCCAACTTCTTTCTTTCTTTTTTTATCCCCTATGACTATGCAGGTGGGAAGAAACCTTTTATCTCTCTTTTGGCTGCATCTTGTAGTACTTTGTTCTGTTTCTTTTTCCAGCTCAATTCATATGCTTTGTGATATAGCTTTTATCAACCTCACACGTACTGTTGCTATAGCTTGTTCCTGATCATCTGTTTATATGTCATCGAGTACAGCATGTGCTCTTGGCAGAACATCTGCAATTACTAGATAGTTTCTCAACTAAAAATGCAGGGTGCTACCAACAGTAATATAATTGAACTGAGATATGGCTGTGGACTGTGAATGGGTATTTTTCCCTGTGACAGATACTACAATGAAAACAGGCAACATGGCCCTGTACAGTTTTCTGAAAGGACAGGTGAGGGTTTCTTAGCAAGGCTCAGCCAAGTGTAGAGCAGGCATAGAGTGCTTTAATTTCTTTGTCACAAGAGGCAAAAAATAAATAAAATTTATTATGTTTATTTTATATATATTTATATGTGTATATATATACAACTAAGATTATATATAAATATTTATGTTTATTTTATATATTAAATTACAACTCTCCATATAAATGAGACAATGAGGAGTTTGATTTGGCATCATGGTTAGTATTTGGTTATGCAAGAAAGCTGAATAAAGTGGCTTCATTTAGGGGGTATTCTCAGTTGACAGTGGTATACTTCAAGCAAGACTGCTCAACCTCAAACACAAGTGTTGTTAAGGCAATATAAAAATGCTTCTTTCTACTCACACTGGAGGTCGGTAGCAACAGCCACTTATAAATATAAATTGGACTACCATTTATTGGAAAACTATGATCTTACTGTTTTCCTTTACCACAGAGCGGGCAGTGCAATGCAGTAATTGAGAAAAGCCTCTGAGCTGAGAGCTGTAGATACCATATTGTTTTATACACTATAAAGACAGAAATACACAGCATCTATGCAAAAACCAATCCAAAAGTGCTCAGTTTCAGAGACAGTGTTGTCCATTAAAAGAATTTTAGCAAGTCAACCTTGGTACAATTGAAAGAAAAAAAAGAGAACAAAATGCATCAAAAAAAGTGTTCGGAGATTTGAGTTGCTGTTGATCAGCAAAGCAGGTGAATTCAAGGAGATCAGTGCTGCCATTATGGGTTCAAGTGCATGCAAGAACAGTTCCTACTTAATTGTATATATAATAGATATTATATACCTTAAATGCATGAATCTCTGCTTTCACTAACTTAACTAACTATGCATAATTTGACAATGAAGCCCAACTACACTATGTGTTTTTATCTCTCTGAAAATCTGCTTTAAGAACTGAAAAGAATCGTAAGACAGAAGTAACTCTGGGGCAACTTTTTAGAAAAAGTGTTATATTTCTTCTCATTAGCTACCATTTAAAATATTGCTGAGTCACCTTCCCCATCCAGGGGAACCATACCAGGTTTCATTTAAATTGGGGAAACTCATAATGCATACCTGCTGCATCTGTCACAACAACCATTGGTTTCATCCTGGATTATATGCTCCAAAATATCAGACAAGGTTGAGCTATTACAGAGGCTTTTCTGTGTGACAGAGGAATTGGGCCAGAAGGAAAATAGCAATGGAGGCCTTACAGAATTTCACAGAAGGTGCAGTTCACTTTGCTTTTGAATTATGTTTTGCCATCCCACCTTAAGTCTAGCAGTGGCAGCGGGAACACAGGCGGTTGATTGGCAAGCTGATCTACAGCAGACTTTTCTACATTCTCCCAGTTGTCAGTATTTATCATTTAGGTTGATCCAGCCCACAGGCCTGCAGCAAGATTTCTTGCAGTGCTATTGGATGGATGGAAGTTCTTCTTTCTGATTCTTTCAGCCTCTAGAGAGCTCCCAGGTGGCTTTAAAGCTTTTACATCTCCCTGCCATTAATTGTAATTGATTAGCTTTCTTCTTCTGACACATTGCTGATCAGCTCCAGCACATCTTTCTTTATCTCATGCAAAGACTTTTTTTTCTCTTATCTGTGTTAGAAATCACAAGTGGCAGGTATGAGAGTAAAGAGTTTCCTCAATGAACTCTCAAGTTTTTCCATTACTACCTAAAGGCATTACTGGCCTTTTAGAATCTTGCTTTTCATGTCTGTCTTTCCATTTTTTTTTTCACCAATCTGCTCCTTAGGACCCCAATGGAGTTCTATTATGTATACTAGAATTAATAAACACACTTGAAATACTTATCATCACCTCCTCACAGTCCTCTTTTCACTAGCTCCCTTTGCTTTCTTCAAGGACTGTTCTTTGGTCTGCCCTGTTTCAAAGCAATGATTTGGCCATATTCTAGTCACTCAAAGTATCATCAAATGTTAGCCCTGTAGTATTCACTTCATTCTTAGGAGGACATTTCTGTGTTCTACCACTTAGAATTTCAATTTTTAAATATAATGATAGAAGACCTGGCTTCTACTAAAATTAGAGTCATTATTATTTGTCTAGTTAAAATTAATCATTTGAATTCCCAGAGGATAAGGTGAATCCTCGTCCCTTGTTCTGAACAGTGGGCTTAACAATCAACCTGTATAAAATAGCCACTCACGGAGAAAAGTACTGAAAATCTGGAACATTTTATTGCAGCTGTATTTGCCTCAGTAATGGCTAATTTCAGACCCAGCAGAGACTATAATTCATAGGGAAATGAACTGTTGCTCATAGTACACACACTATAAACCAGTTATGTTGTAATTGTCTCCCCTCTGCTGCTTTTATTCGGGAAAGAATCCCAATGAGACTGCTCACAAAAGAAGTGCCCCTCAGATGCAGAAGGGAGAGCAGAGTCAGACCTTTTGTTGGGTAATAGAGTAGCTGTTCTTAGTGTAATTTCTTAAGATGAGAAGTTCTAGGCAGATGTCAGTAGTAAAAATAATAGCACTCTTGATAATTTTGCTGTTCATGCTAGTGATACGCTCAAGTAGTGAGTGCCAATTATTATCAGCATTTGAGTTAACAATGACAAAATTACAAAGGAGATTTCCATATTCACCGCTTTAATTTTTAATGTCACTCAAGATATGCAGAAAGGGCTTTGTGAGAAGAGAAAAGTTTAAACTGAACACAGCAGGTACGAGGAGCTGTGGTCCTCCTAGGATTTTTCTTTGTTGGTGCTAAACTCGCTCAAGCAAAGACAGTTTCGCCTTATGACTCTGCAGTTTGACACTTCAGGGTCCCAAGCCTGCTTAGATCCTCAGCACACTGCATACATAGGACATTCACTCTCTGAGAGCCCTCACTGAGTGTTCCTTGCTCTACAGCAAGCCTTTTATCATTCATAGAGACTTCTTGATCAAGCATCTTGTCTAAGTTAGAATAACAGACCCTAGATTTTTAACCTGCGTGAGCAGGGTGAATCTAAGGAAGCCAAGGACCAGACAGCACAGATTGGCTTCTAGACCAATTATATTCAGATAATGCTAATATACACACAATGAATCATATTTATGGGTAATTTTGCTCAATATGAGTAGAAACAGCTAAGTCTAGCTACAAGAAAATTATTGCTTTGTTGAGAGTTAAAGGACAGCAAAGGTAGATGCTATCCGCAAATAAGAGTGTCACATTGGGAAAAGACCCTCACTGCTAGTCCTTCACTTGAGAGCACTTCTGATTCATGCCAGATCCTTGCTCTCTAAACTGTGATGGAAATTAAGATCTTAATTTCTACTGCCACACTGCATATGCTTTCTCTCATCTGGTGTACTTTTTAATAAACTGATTTCCTCAGTCTTGTCCCTTTTGAAAGAAAGAAGGAAAGAAGAAAGAAATATCCTTTGTCCCCCCCCAAGGATCTTTATCTTTGTTAACACGACCTTACACTGTCCCCCTGAATAATGTAACATTTGTTTTGTTGTGCCCTGCAGGGCTTATGTGTCCCCAGAATCCTAGGGCAATGGCAGTGCCGAGCTGGCACACTGTAGCAGAAATGTCATTTTTTAATTATGTGGTTCTGAGGGGAATCTATTATCTACTGCTGAGATGCTGAAATCAGACGATTTATCTCCAAGGCAGCTCTGTCTACAATCTAGAATATATATCTCTTGTCACTGCAGGAAACAGAACGAAAGGATGTTTTTATTTCTGGTGCCTTATGTTTATAAATTTATTCTTTTAAGCTTTACACGCAGATTTCTGGGAGAAGGGTGCTGAGGGGCAGGGTAGAGAAAAGTCAAGTTCTGATGCTTCTCCATGTCTCTTGATCTCCCTAGTAGGTTGCCCAAGGTCAGAAGGGATCTAGCTGCCCTTCAGTCATTTTCATCCTCAAGAGCTCATGTGCCAACAACAACTAGCTTATGTATTAGTTTTTGCTCTGAGGACTGCAAGCATCTAAGTGAACAGCATCAACAAATTGGCCAGGCAACCCGTTTACCTTAATTAACATAAATACTAACCCCTGCTTAGTATTTCAGGCTAGATGCCTACAAGAGCTTGAAAGCTTCATTATTTTTCACACACTAGGTATCTTCATTTAAATGTAAAGTAATATACCTTCCAGCTTATTCACAACTGTTCTGAATTATTTCTGTTTCCCCCTTAAGGTATCGAAGCAAATGAAAGAATTTAGTACATGTCCTTTTTTCTCTGCAAAATTAATTACACAAGCCACTCAGTGAAGCAGAATCGGAGCTGCCAGCAATTCATGTCTATTAACAAACAGATACATTTCAAGTGCTTTTAAAACAATCCTGATCAGGTATATTTTAAATTAATATGTGTTTCCTGTATCTTACAAAAGTTTACAAAAATGTTGCAGAGGAGGGCAGAGAAATATTGGAATATCCTGTCAAAACTGTAATTCTTGCATTGCCCTCTAGTGCATGCATCACAACATGACACTGTTTTGTTTTTTTTTTTTTAAACTCGTCACTCTATAAATTACTAAAATGAAACCTTTATGTCATTTGATGGTTTGCTGCATTTAATTTTGACAGAAACATTATAGACAGTTTATTTGAAATACATGACTGTATTCTTGCCTTCCCGCTTCCCTTCTGGCAAATCTGAAACACCAGTTTGCTTTGTGTTGCTGGCAGAAATGTAGGCCACGTCTTTCAAAACAAAATAAATATAATTCAGAACAATCCAGATCTGAAAACACCAGCAGTACATCTTATATAAATTAGAGGACAAAGAAAAGTCTTCAGGTGTATGTCATTAATCTGCATACACTTAAGTCAGCTGCCTCCCTCACATACAGAAAGATCAGCATACAGAAGAACACTGGGAGATGCAGAATAGTTACAGTGAGCATAAAATTTAATACCAAGATGAAATCTTTTGTAAAACATTGTAGAGACAGACATTTGAGAGGCTACAGACTCAGACAAAGCCCTGGTTACTTAAATGCTTAGTTGTAAGAATCCTTAAATTTCTGGTGAACAATTTGTGACTTTAGAAATAAAAATAACCACATCCTCACTACATTTAGTAGAACTAAATTAAGTACCAATTTCTTCTGGTATTGAATTACCGCAGAAAAACACTTCTATTTGTAATAAGAACTCTTGCAAAATAAAACATTTTACAAAATATTTAAGGGCAAACAAACAAACAAACATACCACTAGGTTACAAAGAGGACTACTTCAGAAATATGTGTGGGCCTCTGTACCTGCAAAATATGCTATTGTTACTTCTTGTGTACTACAGTATAGACAATGTGTTTGCATTTGAGAGGCTTGATAATCTTATAACATCACCTGTTCTCCATATAGTCCTTAAAAACATAACGTTTGTCGAAGTCTTTATGCTCTGGTGCACATGATAATGTGTAATATGTCATTAGTTAACATGCTACTAGTGTAATGCTGCTGGGGAACTTTGTAAGTCCCAGAAAATCCAGAGCTTTGCCAATTGTCTGCACTTGATAAAATGTGCCCAATTGGTTCTACTCAGAAATTATTTAAATAGTAGGTGTCCATAGGTGTTAATATATATGTAAGAGAGAATGACAAGGCTTACATCACTAATGCAATATGAGCAACTCGGAAAAAAGAAAAAAAAACAACAAGTATGATACATTTTGTCTGTGACTCAGTGCTCTTCCTCTTTTTCACTAATGCTGTTCTCTACCAAATGTATAGTCAAGTCAGTCATAAATGGAACAGCAGAGAGAAGGAAAATGTAAACTGAAAGTTTTACTGCAGTGATTGATTCTAGCTTTGCTAACTAAAATCAAAAGGGCTTGTTATGAGATTGACCTTAGGCTAGGATTTCATTTTTATGCTGTTGAATAAATACCCGACTTGGAATGCATCAAAGATTCTTGAACTGCTCAGTTGAACTTCTGTAGCAAAATAAGTTCCTGATGAGATCATGCTTTACAAAAAAACAATGGAAAGATAAAAAAAGGTGAGAAATGTAGGTACAGTGCACAGCAGGTCATATAATAAAAAAATGATATGTGGTGCAGACATTAGATTTTACTTATATCTAAGTACTGGTATCAGACTCTAAGTAAGCAGAAAGCCTAGACATTAATTAATAGTTGCAAACAAGGGATAAACATCAGGATGAGCCATATGGCATTGTACTAGCTGAAAATCTGATCCTAATCTAATGCTAGGTGGTTACACATCAGACTCTGTGGATATAAGGAAGATCCAAAATCCAAAAGAAAACATGTCAGTCCATGTCTGTGAAGTTGCTCATGATATGCAGTGGAGCAAGGAAGACAGGAAATTGCCACATAGCCTTTGGTTACTATGTTCTCTTTTTCTTCTGAGTAAGGAGAAACCGTGTCCCAGTTTTTCTCTTAGTCTTGGACAAACTCACCTTCTCAAGTAGGCTATTTCATCTGTCAAACTCCTACACGCTGTCAGTGACATCTAATTATTCCAACCTTGCAAGGATGATGGCAAAACAAAAGCGAGCATGGGTCATACAGAAAAGGGTTTAATTGAGTTTGAGCTCTTCTTTCATTCTATTTCTGTCATTCTAAGAATCTGACAAATACACACATTATTATATGGAGGTATCATATAGTCCTGACAGCATGTCCCTGCCAGGTCAAAATTTTAGAGTGCAATATTGTACTATTTCCTTGACCCTAAAAGAGATTAGCAGTTTCTTTTGCTTTTCTTTTTTTCACCCTTTCTATTTTCTTTTTTCTCCTGGAGTTTTTTTCATACATAAGCAAAGCAGAGCATATTTTAAAGATTCTATCATAGGGATAAAACTCTGGTCCAGTGGCCTTAAAAAGCCAAGATCCTTGGGTTCCCCAGAAGGTCAAAAAATAACTTGAGGTTGGCCTCCACCTCTACAGGGGCACAGAAGCTGGCAGACTAAGATGTTGTTGAGAATCATGAAGACTTCCTACCTGAGACAGCACAAGGAATAAACAGATCCTGACAAAATAATAAGCATGTATAGGCATTTCTTTACCCTAGCTGCTCCTCTAAATAATTTCTAAAAAAACTTCCAAGTGATGTAAAATTAAACATGAATGCATTTTACAAGCACATTAGTACTAAAATTAAACTTAAATGTTTTTGCCACTCACCCAAGAGGAAAGGGCTGTTCTTCACTGGGAAGAAATCTCTGCAGAAGGTTGTTTTGTAAATGACAATAAAAGCCTCAAGTATCTAATGCCTTTTTAGCTTCAGCCTTCACTGAGAGTATCAACAGCAATGAAATTGTTAACAGAACTGAAGGTAGTGACAAATAGGTAGAAATGTAGGTTAAAATAGAGGCAGCATTATTCTAACTTATGGCAACTATACTGCCATATGAGATTAGTTGCTTAAAGCTATTTAATATGATTTCTAACCATAAAAGCTACATTTTTTAAAAAAGAATTAGGATCTTAAGTATTATAGATCAATTGGATTCCCAAAATACTGGAACAAATTATTGAGGTTATTTCTAGTAAACTGAAAAAAGATAAGAGATTAATAATGGTGTGAATACATCGTGGCAAACCAATCAAAATTCCTTACACATCCTACCATAAATACAGAGGAAGCAATAGTTGATATACACTTGAGTTTCAATAATCCTCTGTCATTGCTTCATATAGCATTTCCAAAAGTAGGTTAATAAAATTGTCTAAATGAAGGTATGGTGTAGATTCCACATTTGCTGGAAAACCACTTGCTTGGTAGGTGGTGGTGTTAAGCAACATCAGACTAGAACAGGTATCAAATAGAGACCTGGACATGTCTGTTCTGAGCTTTATGCAACTTAATTTTGTCTTAATGGCTTGAATGGTTGAATAGAATAGTCCTCTGATTACATTTACAAGCAGTGCACAAGTCAAGTGGAAGGTAGGGAATCTGAGAAACAGGCTTTTCATTTCAAATAATCTTGACAAACTGCAGAAGAAAAAAAGATTGTTTACACCAATAGGAATAAACAGCAAGATTCTTTTTTAAAAAAAAATCACTGGTAAAGAGTGTGACTGCTTTTTTTTTCTTCCACCTTTTTTTTCTCTTGAATTAATGATTTTTTCTCATCCAGAGAAATTTCTGTTGTTCAAAATCTCATCCTCAGAAATAAACCTAGTCAAACTAGCTTTTTATTATGTTGAAATGTACTTATCTGAGTCATTACCATTAATTAATTCCTACTTGCCTGTAAGGGGCATAGAAACTTGTCTTTAAATACAAAACGACTGAATAGGTTATAGTAGGCCACAGTTAGTTTCCTTCTTTCTTGTCAGTGGAAAAGGTGTTTAAAACATTCTTCCCTGTCTGGGGTTTGCCACAGAGGAAAATTCACAATTCCAGCTCCACACGTGCCCTCCACATGTCACAAGCCAGGATGCTCCTTTAGTGCCATGTTATATAAACAGTGTTTTGAGGTTTCCAATTATTCTGAGCCAATTAGAGTATGAATCCACAGGAAAAACTCCAAAACAATGGCTGAGACACATCAGGGACTTACCTGGTCCTAAGGAGGTTTGACTATCGAGCCATTGCAGGGAGATGGTATCAAGGACAGGGACTAAGTGTTGAGAGTGACTGTTTATCCTCAAGAACTGTCCCAGTAATTTGTCCCTGCAAGGGACACGCACTGTATCAAAAGAATGAGGAAATTTGAGGCTGATTACAATAGCCTTAGGAAATGAGACTCACCTCTACTGTAGCTTCCCAGACATAGCACCATTTGGAAAAATGTCACTGCTCTTCTTGGCAGTTTAAAAAATCCCAACCCAGCCATCCTCTCCTGATAGAGCATAGCTCACAGATTCAGTCTCCATTCATAGTAGACAATGTCCCCTTGGCAAATTTCCAGTTCCAGTACTTCCCCAGGCTTGTCAACAAGTCATTTGTGTGCTTTTTCTGACCCCACAGCCTCAGCCCCAACAACTGGAGCCTAACCCTGAACCCAATGATAGGTTTCTCTTATCCTTCCTTCCATTCCTGACTTATGTCTCCCTCAGATTGTCCACAATGTGCACCCCTCTTCATGGTCAGCCCACTCAGGGCTTAGAAGAATCTCTGAGAAAGAAGCATGCAATCCATGCATGCATGGAATCCAGCATGACATAACAGGATGACTGCTCCCATCTTCTTGTTGAAGTTAAAGATGTAGGGATGGACACAAAACAGTAACTCTTCCCCAGACTGTCTGTGAAGTCTGTGGGCACAGGATATGGCCTATTATAAAAGCACGATTTTCATAGCTGTGTAGGTGCTTACTCAGGTCAGTAGTTGGACATGTTTGTCCAGTAGTTGTCTTTTTTGTCCAGCAGAAAGAACTCCAGCTGCTCACTGAGAGGCAGACTGTATACTTGTAGTGATCCTTGTAGGTCACTCTTACAGTATAGGCCTTGTTCTATCTTTGTAGCTAAACTAGATGCAGATTAACCTCCTTAACATGCTGTACTGTTGTCTCTAGATGATGTTCAGAGGACTTTTCAGAATCATATTTCTAAGTCTTTTTCTCCAATATTTTCCAAGAGTCTATCTGAAGTACCACTATCTTCTCTTCCCCCTTCCCTTCCCTTCTTCTTTTCCTCACTGGCCCTCTTCTCCTGCCAGTCCTTTATCCCACAAATGCCCCTCTAAGTGTCATTGTCTCATTGTTCTTGTTGCTCTTTTATAACTGTTTTCCTCTCCAGATGGAGAAGCTTATGCTTCAAATGACTAATACTTGGGTTTATTTTTTTCTCACCTGAAATATGTATCTGTGTGTAAACATCACAGATATCCTACTGCTTCATGTTTTGCCTAGAATCATGTTACCCTATTTTAAGTCTCTGTTCTTGTATATAAAAAGTCTTAATGTAATATTGGAGATATCACTTTAAACAAGGGTCATTTTGCTTTTACTTTTAAAACTGTTTGCCTGGGGTATATATTTGCTAAAAACTGAAACTAGAAAAACTGGCAGATGACTAAGTGCTTTGACTGGGAACATAAATAACAGTCCTGCAGAAGGAACAAGCAATGGATTTAGCTGAGGTTGTACCATAAGCAAGAGTGAAATAAAAAGTTAAAAGACCCTGTTGGTCTTCAAGGCACCAACTGCACTTTGGTTTGTGCACTTCTTGTGAATTAGGCTTATCTGTATCTTTGAATCTTCACTGAATTGTTATGAAAACTCACACCCTGGCAAAAAAAGGAAAGTGCTCAGAATTGTATCATCCCCAGTACAAAAATGTCCTCAAGATTCATTTGCATTTTTCACAGCAACCTGTTTATACTACAGATTTCTTCTTACTCTTTGAAATATGTCCCTAAGAATTTGATTTTCTTAAATGTATAATAGCAGTTTCTAATTTTTTTCACAAGAAGTTTATTTAAATTAATCCCTATGTAGTTCATGGACACCAAATCTTTCACCACTGAGTAGTTTTGATTATTATGTAGGTGCAGTTACAATTTCTAGAAGTTCAGTATTCCTTTTCCTCAGTATTTACTTCTGCTTATATTGTTTCTGTAAATATTCCCTACCAGTTAACTGCCTAGCAATTAGAAACAAAATTTTTTAAAAATCCATTATTTCTTTTAAGCATCTAAGGAGGTATTTATGGAATGATTTTGCAGTAATCCCTAGCCTGTGACAAATGAGTCTATGGGATATTAAAAATGAGTGATTATTTTATTTCCAAATATTAATTTTACCCATCCCCTTGCTGTACTTAGAATTAGTAATTAAATATGAGATTTTTTTGCTTTCCTACTACATTTTGTACAAAAATTCATACAGGTTCAATAGTTCATCAGAAGAATGTGGGAGGTTCAAATGTGAATTATGGAACTATGGTTATTAGGATCCACTTTAAATTAGAGTATGTCTTTAGCGTTTAGAAGAGAATATTAAATGTTTTATCTACAAGTTTCATGCAGTTTTTTTATATGCATCAACTGGCACAAATAGTACAGGAGGAAAATCAGAAACAAATTATTATAGAATATTTTTTTATTTGTACAGACTCATTTATGGGAAGTTAAGAGATTTTTTTTTTCTGTGCTTTTTCCAATTACACTTCAACATTCTGTAGGGAGATGTCAGATCCATTCCTGATTAGACCTGCAGAGGAGGAGAAATATTTTATAAAAATATAAGAAGTTCAGCTAATTTAATTCCTATCAACTCCCTTTATGAGAGTTTTTTGCTGATCTTAACTGATCTGTTCCTGCCCTCTGCAGTAATGCAGTGTGGCAGTCAATTTTTCACTTTGATTTGTGTTTGTGGAATGATCAGCAGATTTATTATTATTTTTTTTTGGTTAGAAGAGAGTTCATTATACAAATACCTCTACACTGTAAAATGAAAATGAAGTGAGACTTGCTATATTTAGATGATGTTTTTCTTCCATCCCTTTGTCCAGAGTTATAGCACAGGCAACCTCTTGAACGGAGAAAACTGTACTATACAGAGCAAACAGGTGACTTCAGCCAAGTGACCTTTATGGAAGCAAGGATGATTTTCCTTCTCTGGCCTGCACCTACCACGATAAGACCTGATACTGAAATGCCTTGGACTTGCCTTTCCAGTAAGGAAACTGGAGTATACACCTTAGAAAGGCGAAAGCTGCTTTTTTTATGTACCTCATCTGACTAATTATGTTTCCAGGACCCTAAGATGCAACAATGAAAACTCCGTCCAGGTAAGGAAAAATGCAACCGTTGAAAGGCTTACTCCCTGTAGCTTGATATTCAAGTTCAAAATTATTTATTTATTTATAATTAATGCAACATGATTAGATACAACACAGGTATTTCATCCTTGAAGAAGGAAATCATGTGATAAAAGTATTAAAGCAAACAACAGTAATTTTTACTATACTGTTGCAAACACTTTCCCAAGTTTCATAGCATTGGTATAACTCCCTAGTCCATAATCACTAATCCCTCTCTAAGCCAATCAGTTTTTGATATTTAAAAGTCTATGGCACAAAGCTAATTTCTTCTGAGTTAGCTTTGTAAGAAGTAGGATTATGTGTATATGCATATTTATATGCTGCCCATATTTATATGCTGCCTTCATAGGCTTGAAATAGGATTTCTTACCCTTCAGTTAAAACGTGTAGTTTTGAGGAAACATCAATTTGGTACATTTTTTCCAGGTTCTCATTTTTCTGTGACTCACAGTTGGATACAAAGGTGACATCTTCCCTTGAAACTGTTCCCAGTGACAAGATAAATTAGTCTTTTCTACATCTTCCTCCAATACTGTCATTTCATACTTGAAGAAGTATTTTGTCACTGTATACTCCGTTCTTTGCTTTCTTCTTAGCAGAAGTATAGTAACTAGATTTTTTAAATTTCCTGGTTTTTTTCTTATTTGTTCTCTAAATCTTCTTTTGGCATTCTAAACTGGTCTAACAGATTCTGAGAATAAGTATGAATTATACAGGGGGTATATAAGAAGAATTTAATGAGAAATTGTATCTTTTCTTGAGTCTTTTGCTTAGGGTTTTGAAAAAAAGAGTATTAATTGCACTAATTTATTAATATTTATGAGTCCTTCAAAATTCCAGTATCTTCCATTATAATATCTTATCTTTATCAGGTGCATTCTGATTATTCTATCAATCCACTATGGATTTCTATTAGATCTGATTGTTTTAATTAGCATCTACTTTCAGCACTGATCAATAAGATCCTTTTGCACAGAGTCCTATGTTATTGAAGGGATACCAAACACTTCTTATGTCATACATGAAGCACCAGTCACTATAATAAACTTCTAGATTTTACAATGACTAACTAAATAAAAGCCATGAGTCGGGTTTTCAGAACTGACTTAGATGTGTGCAGTTTCTTAAACCAACAAGTATACTTGTACAGTAGGAACCTGCCCCCTCAGAAGTTGTTTACAAATTACTCTGTGTACTCACCTAACATCTCCACAAATATTGTGACTATGGCACAGGCAGACAGCTACGAATCCATTTCTCTGTAGTACTATTACAGTCATACAGTTCCTCTCCTTTCCTAGGACAAATTCCCTACTCAAAATCAGAATTGTTTTCTACCTGTCAGCAATATTCAATCTTTCCTCTTTTCTGTTTTAAAAAACCAAACCTCATAAAACATATAATATATAAAATTAACAGCCTACGTTTTCATTCATGTTACATATGCATGCAAAATGACAAAAATAATTAATTAGTGTTTTCTTCCTCCAGTTTTCCTACAATCTTCTAACTTCACAGTCCCAGTGCCTTCTAAATCTTGGTCCAGAGACAGGCACATTAGAAACAAGTGCAGTAAATGAAAGAAGGGGAAGAGCTTTGGCTTAGTGTCTTTATTTGCTGATCTGAAAGAGATGGTATAGTTGTAAATTTTATAGGAAGGAAGAAGCAAAAGGGGAATTTCATAACAGGAGTATATCTTGATCACAGTGGCACATCAAGTTGTGGTATGGGTGGTGGTGTTTAACAGCCTGCTGTTAGTCCAAACTACAAAGTCATTCCAATAAAATCTGACCAATATCTCCTCCCTCCTTCTATTTCACTTGCACATCTGTAATTGAGGTAACTGTCATCCCACGAAATTTGCTACGTCAATTAAAGATACACTTTGCCCATAGAGCTAATCTGAACTAAAAGGCAAACCATGACACACGATATGTGAGGCGAATCGTATCAGTGTCCATGGGAGCTACTGCACTTTTATTGCTTAGGAATGCATTATTAGCTAATAATGTATTTAAATTCACAAATGGACTTAACAAAGGAACCTAAAAAGCAAGGAAGTCTGTTCTATAATCATGACTCTTTAAATATTTCTCTTTGGGAATACCTTTATATCCCTGGAAGATTAACACTGTATTATGTGTTTGCACATAACTGTCCTTGTGAATCATTAATTAATTTTCATCACTGTTTATCCCACAGAAAAAAAAATCTCTGGCAAGTTTCACAGCACCAACAAATGGCCTTTGAGTTCTAAGCCAGGTTTCTGCACTCAAACTTTCTGAGCAAATTTAAAAACAACTGTCTATATACATTCCTTCTATTTAGGAATGTGCAGTTGCACTGAGTTAAGCGTTTCTCTGACTCAGGTTGTTTCCTAAGCAAACTCCTGAAGTAAAACACTACTCCACTCTTTGCAGCTTCTAAGAAATAAAAAATGGTAAAGATAAGAAATTAGATTGTCAGATGGTTAGATGGTGACACAATTCCAGAAAGTATTAAAGCATCTGGAAGAGAGAGGCTGAAAGAATAGAAAGATTATTAAAAGGTAAAAATGAAATGGTGAGAGAAAAGAAAGAAGAAAAGATTGTGATAGCAGGTTATGAGAATATATAAATGATTGGAATTTAGAGTAAGACATATGTAAGTAAACTGCAGTTATGAAATCCAAAATCTGATCAATAAGGAGGGACTAGTTTTCTGCACTCGTGCAAAGGAGAATGTAATGAGTTCCCCAGAAGGAGACTTTCCATGTGCTGTCCAAGAGTATGCTACACTTTTGTGTAACAAAAGTTACAGACTCAAGGTCCAATAAGTAAAAGAGAACTCCTATTTGCCCTGGAATAGAAATAAATAAAATACCAACTCAGTTTGCCACATGAAATTGCTTTCTGCTACAGTTTTTGGAAGGTGCATTGCAAGGTCAGTGCAATCAGTATTCTCTCAAATGTACCATCAATGTTTATTTTTAATTTGGGACTGGTGAATAAAGCTTTAATGGGATTTTAATGGCATGTTGGACACACTTCAGTGTCCAGAGATGTGGCATCATATCCAGGAGTGTCATTATCTGGATTAATTATCAATAGTAGGCAGATATCATTAGGGAGATGTGAAAATGAGAGAGGTAGTAAATTAAATTTATGGGGCAGAGATGCTGAAAAATAAATAAATAAATAACAACATCTGAGAAGTCACCAATGTGTACTTCAAAGCCATTTTCCGTTTGATATTTTGCATTACATCTGTCACTTCTGCGGATCCAGAGTCTGTCATGACTAAAAAGTTTCCCTTGCCAGCTAATATAATCTAAAATTCTTCATAGTTCTAGCTGTACAACTATACATTATATGCAAAATTCATGAGCAAATTTGCTTTTTAATGTGGGTAATGAGTTAATTTGAAACCTTATGAATACTCTGCATTAGCCTAACCCACAAACATTTCATAATGCAATAAATGCTCCTTACTGATAAGTTTTTAACAATGACAGTTCTTTAGCGTTTTATGTTGACGTGACAAATAAAACATCCTGTAAATATGATCTATCTTGAATGATATGATGTATCATAAATGTGACCTAAAAAAGTCTAATAAGTAGTTGCATTGAGGTAAATTATATGCGCTTCAATGCTATGTCTGCACTTGAAAAAACATGTTTTAAGATAGTTTTTTTCTAATCAACATAGTAAATGGCTTTAAAGTGAAAAAAGAAATTGTGTTCCAGACTTTTAGATACCCTTGAGTTTATGAAAACATTGCTTAAACAGTCAAAATTTAACAATGATTAATATAGTCAAAGACAAATTTAAGAGGTAGTTTATCATTCCCTGTAAAAGGGGGACATCCATGTTGGGAAACAAAGATAGATCAGAAGAGACTGAAGGTTCATCCAGCTACTTGACACTGGGAGCTTTTGTGGCAGGGCTGTAATAAAAAGATAAAACACTTCCCCTGTCTACCCGCACATGCTAATAACAAAATATTAAGTGGAAATAAAAAAGTGATAGTTGTTTTACCCTCTTTAATATACAGTCTCTGCTCTCAAGGTCTGGTTTTTGTGTTCAGAACCTAAGAAACATAATATTTAACTGTATGCTTTGTCTTCACTTATTCTGCTGTGTCTCTGGAAAAGTATTGAAAAACTACCTGTAACACAAACTGATACAAGTTTCACTGGTGGGTCTCTGTACAGTGCAATAACAATAATTTTATAGCAGATATCTTCTCCTTCTGCAATGTGTATTCTACTTTGGAAGGAATAAGATAAATTGTTCCCTAAATACACGGGAGAAATTCAATGCTGCTTATCACAGGAGGTATGTCAAGAAATGTCTGTCCAACTAGCGATTTGCTTGGAGTATGAGGAACCTTCCCAAAAACACTTTGCTGCCATCTTTCCACAACTTTTCAGTTTTAGTTTTGTCTCTGTTAATATAAGGCTATTGAAGATACTTAAGGCTAAGACTAGATGCAGATACAGCTAGAATGATACAGAGTTCATTAAATTATTCTTGCCTCTGTGCAGTGAAGGTGAATAGAAGTGCTAGGTAAGCCAGAAGTGCTTCTAAGTTAAAATGAAACAAGTTTATGGTTATATAGCACTTTTCACTTAAGAACCTTAAAATTACTATATTAATACTAGACTAAATCCAAACCAATAATTTATTTCCAGGTCCATACGTCATATAGCATAGAGGATCTCAGATACTAAAAACTATTAAAATCACCAAAACGTCAGAACTGAACACAAGTGTCTGGTCTAATCTTCTTCTCTGAGTGGTTCATACCTGTAAAATAATCTGAACCAGCACTGCAGATCTGCAAAATCTTACAATTATGTGTTTGACATCTGTTCTACTTTTTTGTTACCAAATCCTTTTAAGAATCTCACCCATTTAGTGTTTAACAAGAAAAGAAAAAAGGATTATAAATAAACTCCACAACTTATTTCCCCTTTGCTGAGAGATGAAGATGGTTGACCTCTCAAGGATTCTATATAAATGCTGATTTTATTTAGCAGCAGGCCCTTGACCTTGGTGAGGCTGAATATTACTCTGATCAAATGGGTGAAAAAGGGTCACAGACAAGGGATTTCGTCCAGCAGAGATCAATAGGTCATCAAAAATGAGACATGAAAATTAACTACACTAAGGAAGTTTTTAATTTAAATTACAAGGAAATACAGAGCCAGGAATGATCAATTCAGATCAGTAAAGTGAGGAACTTCCCCTTCTGCTTGTCCGCTGTATCTGAGAGTCTGGGATCCTACCTCTCCAGCTTACCTCCATTTTAATTATAAAGTTATTTTATCAAGTAAAGATGAAGTTAACAGTAATACTATACAGCCATGAATGTTCTTTTTTAGAAACGTAATCCAAATCTTTTTCTTTATACTGCTTGTTTTATTTACTTTTTAGGAAAGAAATTATTATTTATATTTACATTTATATATGTATTTATATCCTTCTTCAGCATCTGGTTTTCATTTTAGTAAAATTATGCACTATTTGTGGTGTGGACACCTAAGGGACATTTGTGAACTGAAATCACCTTGAAAACTTAGAAAAACAATTTCAGAAATACTGTAATGAAGTTTAGCTTTCACTGAATCTTAATTTTATGCAGTTTATACTGCATAAGTTATATTACTGACTGTCCCCTTAAATTATAGCATTTTCCTGCCACTTGCACCAGGCAATACGAAATGTTTTTTACTTGAAATCACTGATGGAGGATTATTAACAGAAGCAAAATCAAGCTGCATTTTAGCTCATCAAAATCATCAAGTCTACAACCCTGAATCTGCCAGAGTGTGGACTGCGGAGAGTAGTCCAGGAGGACAAGCAGGGTAACTTCATCCCTTCTAAATTCACTCCTTACTGCCTATTGTGTTTATCAAACCAAATCTACACTGAGAGTCTAAAGAAGGAGTCATTATACAATTTCACAAAAAAGAACAGTGACTGTGAGAGCATATGTAGCCAGAAAGCAGTCGGGTTGGTGAGTACATTGAGCTTTTTGCTGCTCCTGCAGCCTCCCATCAAATGCAATTAGAGACTTAGTCATAGGATGCTCTTTTCTGACCAGACCTTCCAGCTTCTGCAAATCCGTTTAACAGTACAGAAAGCGTTTTCATAGGCTGCACACTGCAAAGAGAAGATACAGCAAACTGCCCACACCTGTACTTGGCTGTGGTGTTACAATTAGAGAGAATATATTCTAGACAGACTAGAAAATATCCATCCCCTCATTCTTATTTATATTTCAATGGCCTTAAAAATGTCTGCTCTATTTTGCTAAATATCTGCGTGCTTTTGGTGAGGGGGAGAGAAAAAATGATTCTATGTTGAAAGATATTTTGAAACAGCAGGGCAGGGGTAAGAATACAACTTTGTATCAAGCAGCTTAGTGGTTTGCATCTAATTAGGAAGGGGTATGGAATCACAATGGAGTAAACATACCCAAGCACCCACTGACCAGAGTTTCACTTCTGAACTCCTTGCTTGCTTTATGCAGAGGCTTGTGAAGACACACTGACTGTCCTCTACTGCTGCTACCCAGGCATAAGGATTACAGAGCTGAAGTGTGAGTCACTGATAGCAATTACAGCTTTTCTGGCTTCATCGAATTTCTACCTCTAGGTGTCTTTTATGTCATAAAGTCCATTGTGTCTATGATTTGCAAGCTTCAGCCTTTGTGTAACTTTGGTCTGGACAAGCGAGTTTCATGAGTTAAATAAAGCCACAGTCCAACTGCATAAAGTCACACTCCAGATAATATGTTGTGTTCAAATCACAGGCTTTGAATTCGCAGTCTGGATTTCTGCCACTCCTCTTTTTTCCCAAAAGTCTGTGAAATAGATGACAGAGGTATTCAGCCCTGAGAAACATCCCATTAACAAGGATCCACTGAAAGTGGTGTGAAATACACACAACCAACTAAAAAATCATGGCCCATGCTTGCACCAGACACATCTCAAATGTTTTATGCATGCTATCCTTTACAAAGTCAGTTTCGAAGCACAATTTACATCAAAACCTGATATATCTAAATCATATCTTCTTTGATCCAGCAGCAGCACATTAAGCAGAGTTTCAAAATCAGCAGGTAATTTTCATTATCCGTGGACAGTCTGAAATTATGGCTAATTCATTTCTAGCTCTCCTGCTTATTACTGATCCAGAAGACTACCTGATGTAGCTTCATTCAGCATCCTGATATGCTCTGAGAAAAGAACTGTACAGAAGTGTCCTCAGTTTTTCTTTATGTGGGATTTTGCTGTGTTGATTTATTGTGGTCTTGTCCGACATGTAATGGGACAGCTGCTCATCTGCCTTAGTAAAGGGCTATTTGAAAGACTATAAAGTTAATTTATTGAAATGTAATTAGCACCACTATTAATTTCTGCCATGCTTAGTGTCACCAGTTTTAATGCCACAAATTCCATTTACAAGGAACAGAACGACATTGTCAGACATGAGTATTCATTCATCCAGTCTTCTCTCCCACAACAAATCATACTATAGGTCCCTGAACACTGAAAGAGAGCAAAGATTATTTAAAATATATATCTATGTGTCCTTGATCTTATTCAGCTCATTTACTTCAGCAAAGCCTGCCAATTTCAAGGCCTGGAATTTGAAGTCTGCTTAAACAGAGAATGAAGGCAGTGGGTAACGCAGCGGTTCAGGCATGCCTCTCCAATTAGTGCCTCAGAGCCTAACTGGAAGATTGTTCTGTTCATGGAGGTATTCCCTACTGACCTTCCAGAGCATCTCTAGCCATTCCTATTAGTCTGTGGAAGTTTATCCCAGTGGAAATGGTGAAAATACTCTACCAGCTGAAACTTTTAGACTAGCAGTTATGTAGTGTGTTGGTGACAATTTAACAATAAGTCATCCTGTAACACTCCATAGATTATTACTCTGCAAAGTCTGACTTATTTGGCTTTTGTATTCTTTCATAGTATCCAATAAAACAATAGAAAAGCTTGTCATAATTCACAGGAAGAAGTGGCGTGCATATTCTTTACCTGAGGAACAGCCGAGGAGTCTGCAAATGCTGTATGACTCTGCAGTTAGATGATCTCTGAGCAGGTGTTTTAAAGCTTCTAGTTCTGTAATTAGGCTGCAAAGCTTATGAAAGGTTTTCCCTAGACCTAGGCTGAAGGAATGTCTCAAGATCACACAGGAAGGCTAGATCACAGGCTTGCACCTTTTAAGGTGTGAAACATCCCATGACTAATTTAATAGGGAAAAAAGAGACCCATAGGAGACAACTGTTCTGCAATCTAGATGTTTCAGATACTGCACCTGGGGGCAGTTCTCTCCTCAGCAATGCAGGTACTGCATAGAAAGAAGGGAAAAAGTGAGAGATAGTGGCTGTGAAAACTTTAGTAATGATCTGTAGTATGCTCTTTCCCCGTGCATTTCTGACATCCGTCATTTTCTCTCACCTGATCTGGTTGCCATCATTCGAAAGAACTGTCTCCATTCCCGTTTCTGACATCTGGAATTATGTTTCTCTATTTCCTTGCCTCACTAACACTTCATCCATTTTCTGGATTTCTGTTATGAAATCTTTTCTCCATCACATTTTTCCCCCCTCTGCTTCTCTTTTTTTTTTTCTGTCTTGTTGTACTTATTTTATTTCACTCAATACCTGCACAGCAACCACTAGCTTCAAAACTATTATTACAGATCATAAAGAAGGCAAGTGTTTTTTCACGTTTCTTGCTGGCTTACACAAGAACGTGTACAAAGCTGCATTTATTCATTTACCTCTACTTGAAAACACATGCTAACAAATCAACATCTGGGAAAAAAAACAAACCAAAAACCAAGTCTTGGGATATTTCTGTACTCAGATCACAACTCTAATACTTGTAAGTATCCACATGTTTATACAGACATTGAAAAATCAAAGCTGTCACTATTAACTTGCTGTATACTTTAACTTGCCTCATATATGTATCATTAAAGTATATGTTGAACACAGGTTCGACTTTGCTGTCTTTTTGTTTTTAATGACTCAAGCTCCAGTCACTTCCTTCGGTGGGTGGCAGCATGAAATTAGGGCACTAAAACTCTTATCAAAAAAGTTCTGATACATATAGTATTGAATTGGGGTATGAACATAGATAATTAGATCATATTTAGATCATATTTAAATGGTAAATGTCAATATATGCCAGCCATCAACACAGAACTACTACAAATTATTCCTTTTTTGCACAAGGCCTATGAAGTATGCTTGGAAGATACAATTTGGAATTTGGAAACTACACAATAGAAACTGTTTGCAAAATACTCAAACTTTAGTATCAAAATATAAAATTAAAAGTATTATTATAAATGAAAAATCAGTAAGTTTCCCTCATATAGCTTTACCTAATGCTTTCAGTTATCCTATGTATTTGAAATGGCTCTAATGTCCAAGGGAATTTCAGCACAGGCAAAGGCAACTCCTGGGGATAAAATTCAGTTTGTCATTGTGTTCAGTTTGTCTGAATTTAGGTCTCTGGATGTTTTGAATGGAGGTGTTCTCCATTCATTTGACCCAAGTTAAGATTCAAAATTAAGCCCCAGAATTTGGGGAAAATTTCACTTAATCCAAAACCCTTCAGGCTTGGTTGGTTGATTGGTTGCTATATTTGGTGATTGGGCTTTTTTTTTTCCATTTAAAAATCCCCAAAACACAAAACCCCAAAACAGTGTAATTAAATTATATATCCCAGTTGTTGTAGATCCAGGGAATATACCTCATTACCTAATGATCCAACATGCTAGGTATCACACCTAGACAGTCCCTGATCCCAAATCTTTACCATTAATGTACAAAAAAAGCAACAACAGATGCAGAGTTCAAAGATGAGTCAAGACTGACTGCCTCATCGGCAGATGGTTTAGTTTACATATACCTTAACAACTATTAGATTTTTGGACATGACAGCGAGGAGACTTCTATTGTTATCATACTGAGACATGGCTTTGGGACCATTACTTTGTGTCCACCAGCCCATTTACTATGCCAAGTAAGTCACGGTGAGGAAGTCCAAGGCTGTCAGAAAGTGACAAAATACCAGCTTCTCTCAGACAATTTATATAGGCAGTGTTTACCTGTGAAGCTGAGAGAGAGCAGATCATCTATTATGGCTTTTCAAACTGAAAAGGCCAACAGAAAGTTGTAAATTGAAAGGTCATTCCTGGTGGGACACAGGCATTGAGTGGAGGACACAAGCAGGTCAGCCACTGCTAATTAAAATATCTTGTAGCCTCCAAATTATTTGGGATTTATGTGATTCAATCAAATACTCAAAGCTTGTTTCATCTCTGTGCAAATGAAAAAAGACACGGAATATTTATATGAGGAAAAATATGAATGTTACATTAGTGTAGAGAAAAATATATGAGACAAGAACCTAGTCATAGATCCAGGCATAAAAACTGAGACTGAAGGAAAATGCTATTCTAACCTGTAATAATATTTTGGAAAATTTAACTAGTTTTTCTGAGATATGTTTCTTTCTATGAATAGCTGCTACTAGCTACTGTTGGAGGTAAGACATTGGTTAATATAGCCTTTTGTTTTGACATGGCTTATACTGAAATATAACAAATCAACATAAAGTCTTGAAAATCTTGGTCAGCTTGCACAAGATAAAGCCCTAGACTTACACTAATATATGATCAGTGTCACTCCATGAAAGTCAATGGACCATATTTTTCCCTTTGTTATGGTAGTACAGCTCCATTAACTATAGAAATAATTAATCAAACAGCAACACTGAACTCTGTGATGTTGGGCAGGATATAAATTAGTCAAGAATTTGGCCTCCTGGCCATTTTCTCCCCTGATTTGCTGCTGGCAGGAAATCCCTTGTTTTATTTTGCCTCAAAGTTTTAGTCAAGTATGTTGATATAATAGCAGTGCAAACAAAGCTATTCTGATATATAACTATGAGCATGAAGACAAATTAACACATAAATAATTATTTAGAAGCTTGATCATAACTGACTGATTGATCTCTTGAAACACTTTGAACCTCCTCAACTCTTTTTCTCACACCTCTCCCAGTTTCTCATCTGTAAAATGAAAAAAAAAAAAAAGGCATCCTTCTCTACTAAGAACTAAACATAAATATTAATAGTGTTAAAGAACTTAAAAGATTCTGATTCAGATGCAAGTTATATCTTCATTCCAACTAAATAGGGTATTTTTTTTTTTAATTTGGGATCTCTCACAAAGTGAGGACAGAGGCAAAAAATTACTTCCTCCATTCTATTGTTAATAAATGATTTGGGAAAAGTAAGGCCACAGGTTTTAGAAACATTGAATAATTAAAAAAATTACAAGCTGAAGCATGTCTAACTCTGTAAGGCAGCCAAAGATGTCCATTCACTAGAAGTATACAAGTTTAATTTGAAAAGAACAGGAAAAAAAAAAAAAGTAGTTAAACTCATGAAAGAAAACTTGATATGTTTTCATCAATTGAATGAGAACTTTTCCAAGATCCTTGATTAAGTAATAGAGTAAGCTGACTATTTGAAATACCCAAATATTTATAAAACTTTGAGGGTGCTAGATTGTCTAAACAAATTATACCAAAAAAGTCTGTAAGAGCTGGATAATATCTTAAATCTATTCCATCATACTTTTCTCTGCAGAGCTTCAGCCTATATATGAAGAAAAGTCTTTCCTTCTGTTTATACTTTCTTTAAAGTTTTGAGAGTAAATAGTCTGTCCAGACCTCAGTCAGTGAAAAACAAATGAAGAGAGAAGTCATTTTACTTGTGTGATGGTTTGGGCCAAACTGGCCTACCTCTAGTCAAATAATAATACAAATCTGTTTCATACAATGTTTGTAGCATTATTCTGAATCTGTGACACCTCCAGACTGACATCAACTATAATTTTGACAGTACACCACTTACTGTTTCTAATAATTTGCCCATAATCATTAGTAGAGAGGCAATCAATACACATTAAAATTACAGCAGTTATTTAGTCTTGTGAGGTGAACTCCAAATAAGTTATATATAGCTACCTTTAGATTTTTTTTTCATGTAGTTTTTATTCCTTGTTTGGTGTTAATGCAATTTAAAGATATTTAAAAATAATAAGAAGGAGCACCCGTATGATGCTCCCAGTGATTATGTAGAAGGACAGAAACACAGGATCTTGGAAGTTAGTTGGTACCTGTTTGTATCAAGTGAATTGATGTAGAGGTGCATTAGCTACTGTGTATTGCTGAAGGACTAGTAATCATTCAAGCAGATTTACTGAGGTTTAAGGACAGTGTAATAATAGCATCTGTATATTTTATATGCAGCCATTGTTACACCTCATTAAATGGGCTGGTAAATGATCCATTGCTATTTAATTAATACGCAATGAGTGTGCTATTAAATCTAACATGTAAATTAAAACTCAATTTGAGTCACTTAATTTTAAAGTGTGATGGAAAACTTCTTTGGACCTGGATATCTTGTGTCTGTTTCTTTTGCTTGGCTTCCTTCTGCTGTTCAAATGATGTTGAGCAGATTCTAAAAAGACAAAAGGGAAAAGTTTTATGAGAACAAATTTCAGCACAGCAAATTAGAAACAGCCTCGCTCTTGGCATTAAGTGATGGGCAGAAATTTGGCCAAATCCCAAACACCCTAATATTTCAGAATGTTCACAATCATAAATCAAGCTCATGTCTAATTCAGAAAACACCAACAAGAGAAATAAGTTATTGAATGTGACAGAACATTGGAAATAAAATATCCAAATGTATGCATCATGGTCATTACCTTTTTTTTTCCCAGGTAACTTCAAAAATTGTACCAAAACTATTTGACTTAGACCTTAGATAAAATGAAAATAGAAAAGACTTAATGATGACTTAAAAAGCCAAAAGGTCTTCCAACAAAAGTCTTCAGTACTAAATATTGAATCTACTACTTCGTGGCAATATCTTCTTTAAAAAATAACAAAAGCAGAAATGATAATATTAGTGGATGCTTTCACAAGCACATCATTGTAATCAACACAGGCAAAGACAAGTGACACAAATCATTAGGTCCATTCAGGTTAAATATACTCAAAATTGCGGAATTAAACAAGAGAATGTATTAGATTTCTTTTTAACTGTAGTCGGATCTATGCAACTGTTGAATACACCCCAAAACAACTGCATATTAAATTTCCTAAATCATATTGATAGGATATTAAATTGTGAGATATTGCATGTGAGCTGAGAGCTCTTATAGGATTTTAATGCAGATTTCATCACACAAGTAAGTCCTTTAGCCTGTTCTGTAGTTTATCTCAGATATTTCATCTGTAGAAAACCAAATCTGCCATACACAGTGCCATAAGAAGCTAGCAATGCCAGAGAAAATAGATAAAGGTCCTAGTCTTAACCTTTTTTGGTGATAATAATGAGATTGAAACTAATTTGTTAGAATTCAGCTGCTAATAGGGTCTTAGCTCCTATTCCCAAGTAAAAAGAATTTTTCAGTCAGAAAAACAAGCAACCTAACTTTACTCAGCTTTAATAAGTTCTACTATTTTAGCATAGAATATTTCACAAATAAATGAGCTATCAGAATAGAATATTCTGAATTTAATTTGGATCCAAATACACATGTCCTATGTAGAATGTATGACAGCAACAAAGCAAAAGCTGTAATTCAGGTTTGGTGGAATTTTCTGATGTAACCTGCAAAAGTCATAGCAGTGCTAATTAGAAGGCTTCAATCCTTGCACTCTGAATAATGATCATACCGTAGAATGATGGTCATAAAAAAAGGAAATACGAAGGTAAATTACCTTTTGTTATGTTAGATCCTCAGATTTTTAAGAAATCATGGGTGAGCAGGCAAACTCTCCAGGCAAACCTGATACATTTGTTTTAGAAAGGAACAGCTACCTTCCAGAGTTCCAGTTTTGTTTGTCTTTCTGTCTTTCATCACATTCACATTTACTATTTATGTTCTTTTCTGTTCCAAAAAATCTTACAATGTTTGAATTATATTACTTGTAGATACTTTTTTTCTCTTAATCTCTGAAACTTTCAACTCAAAGCTTCAAATAATTGGCTCTGTAGAGTGTGTAAGCTATCAGCAGAAACATGTGGGCATTTTCCTATGTTTGAATGCCCCTGTGTTATCCCTAAACTGGAATTACTGTGCATTCCAAAAAGATAAGGGAGGTTAAGGGCTTAAAATATCTGAAATTAAGAAAAGCCTTGCAGAGGACTATCCTAACAAATTCAATTTTTGGCTATTTTTTATATGGACTAAATGTAATTTTGAGGGCAGTCAGCAGGCATAATAATATTTTACATTAATTTTTTTTAGTGTATTAGTTATTACCAAGACTTTGTGCCATAGATGTAACTCACATGTTTATGTAATTGGGGAAAAAGTAATAAAAGGTGAGCCACCTATTCTTTACAGAAAAAAGAAATTTATGCAAGCTCTCATTTCAGGAATTACATTTTCCATTAAACAAGCAATTTCAAAGGCACTTATGAAAGTACAATTCCATAAATTAATGGAAACATACTAACAAAGAACTGTATAAATTACTACAGTGTCCTGAGCTGTACAGGGAAATTAAAGGTTATAAATCTAGACCAAGTATGAAACATAACAGCGATTTACAAAGGTAGTTATATATGGAATGGGACATGTGTTTTGACTGATGACATAGTGAATGTCTGTTACTGCTACAGAAAGTAATGTGTATCAGCAATAGACTGGAATAATACCATGTACAAGAAATAGATGTCTGAGCAGTATTTATTTTGCTACTTGAAATATATACACACAAAACTAATCTTTGTCCTGCCTCTCAGAGGGGCTTGAAAGAAGAGTTAATATTTTTTTTCATGCTAACACATGAAATGAAACATTTCATTGTTAAGTGCTACATTCCAAATTATTTGTTCATATTGCATATAATATCTTAATTGATGTTTGCAAATACTGATGACCATTTTGGACATGCAAATCTGTTTATTCAGCTGAGCTTTCATAGTTTGTGTGTGCAGTTCAAGAACCAATGAAAAATAAATTAATGTTGAGTTATTCTACCTTTATCAAACAGCAATATGGCTAGCATCTAGCAGTTCTGCCATGTTGATGCTTTGTGACAGTATGGGATTAATTGTTCCTCCCTCTGCACTATTATCTCTGTCTGCAAAAGGGAGGGATGACTTTCATGTTTGGAAAGTAATTTGAAAGCTACAGCTGAGGAACTGTGCAGAAATTCAATAAGAATAAAATATAACCTTCAGAATTTCTCCTGACTCAGGGTTTTACTTAATCCACAGAATGACAATATATCCCTATAAGATACATGAGGATAGTATATTTACATTCTGCTTTTGCCAAGACAATATCAAAATCCTCAACACAGTATCGAAGCTGCGTTACCTACAGGACTCCCACATTAGATGCTCTGGTAAAAGAAGAGTCAATTCTGGAAATAAGTGGGGGAATTCTTTACTGAAATATTTACCTCTTCCTGGGTTTATCCAGTTTAACTTGAACAGTTCAATGCAACTGAAAATTATTGCTACTAGTGCATAAAAAATGGTCCATAGAAATGCTTCAAAATCATCATACCATCAATTTCATAAGACTAACTGTATAATGGAACATGACTTGTCCTCTCAGTCATATTAGATGATTGCCTCTGCTCACACTGTACGTGCTTACTAGAAAAAAGGATCCTTTTTCTGAATTATGGTGCAATAGAGAGAAATTTCACTGGGACTGACTTAAATTTGCTCTGATTTAGGAAGAGATGTGTTTTATTTTCACTTTTCCAAACATAACTTTTTCAGACAACTGTACAAACAGATAATTATTTTTTTTTGCTAGTATTTTTGTTAATTTAGACATTTCAGCTAGCTGGCTAAATCCCAGTGAGATGTAGCCATACCTTCAGGGATATGTTTATAAATGCCCAAACATAGAGGGATCATGACCTGCCCAGTAAAATCAAGGACTCAAGCAAGAGCTGAACTGGCATGTGCAGAGGCTTGAGCAAGTGCCTCAATTCCAACTTAATTTGAGCCCTCTTAAAGTAGGACCATTTATCAGTATATGCCATACTCTTACATATAGAGGAAGAATTTTGCTAGTATGGAGGAGAAAACAATTCTGCAATCAATCAGTACCTTTCACATGAGTTAGCACATTGAACAGGTTATCTCAGTGATAAACCAGCACCGGCTAGACTTAATTCCTAAATAATTTGGAGTGCTTAGCTTCCTACTTATCAGGGCTGTGATGTCATCAAGAAGTTACCTTGAAAGCTGTCTCAAAACAGCCATGACATTTACAACTATGAGTCAGTGAATACTTCTCAGCCTCACTGACTCAAAACACAAAAAAGGGAAGTTCAGTGAGTTAGTTCTCCTTGACTCCCTCCTTCTCTGCCTCTTCTTGTTATAGCCTGGCTTATTTGAGAGGGAGCTGCTACTCTAAATTTTTGAGATGAAAAGGCAAACCTCAATAATGCCACCTCCTCCTCCACCTGCGAGCACCCCAGTGCTTCTGTCTGCTGTTGCTGATCCGCAAACAATGACCAGGGAAGAGGGTGGAAATTCCCAAACTGTGAATAAATCCCTCTAGTTTCTTAAGACTAATGGTAGACAGAAATTCCTTTTCCATTCTTTTTTCCCCCCTATTTTCTTACCTTTTAGCCTATAGACAACAGTGCTTTACAAATTTATCATTTTTTCAAAGGAGATGACACTGTATAAACATGTACTCACTCTTCAGTACTAAGGACGAGAAAGCTGAAGAAATCCCTTAAAAATAAACAATATTTCCAATAAATGTAAAAATTAAAATCTGTAGACCTGAAAGAGAAGGGAGGTCACTTTAGAGCTCCCTATTTTTCAATTAGATCAGGAGACTAATTTCCTGAGAGAGCGTCCCTGTTGGAGATGAGGTATCTCAAGCATCTGTGAGTTAATGAAGATAATTGCTATGTGGGTCAGGTCTCATATGCTTTAACAAAGCATTCCAGTTCTGCTAAAATACTTTTAGGTTTTAATGTTGGAGCAGGTGTTTGACGATGTAGACAGTGCATGTCCTCTGAAAACACAGTCCCAAATTACTGTGACATATCCATAGCCAGATTCTCTATAGACAACTCACACTCTTCACACAGTAAAGAAGCTGTCAAATCTGGGATTTCTCAGATCACAGGAGTTCAATGATCTGGGGACCACTCTTTTTTATGCCTGGGGTAGATATGGTGAGAGACCAGTGTCTAGTGTGCCTTGCGTCAACCTCTAGCTGATGTATACCGGAGTTAAGAAGTTCTATGGAATTAAGCACTGATTAAGGCAATATAGAAAGGGACCACAGCCAAATTCAACAGTTCTGTAGTGTGGAATACTTTGAATTTCTGAATGATGTTGATTTTTCTCTGTGGAAATGTTATGTGGAAAGGTCTCCCTCAAGACAATCAGCAGATCTTGGTGGGAATTGTAAAGTGAGGTATGTGTGTGACTGAGTCTGGAGACTGATACTTCTTGGGGTATAGACACCAAAAAATGAAGCCTATGTGCCAGATTATTGTATGGCCTTCCCTCTGGCAAGAGGTGGAACTTCAACTGGTTAACACAGTAGAATAGTTCTTCCCAATCACACCTGTAAATTATTGATAAATTAGACTGCACAACGAAAAGGGAGTTAAAATGAGGAGAAAAGCAGGAGCTAGCTCCCCATCAGCCTCACAGGTAAATCAGCAAAACAACTGTATTTGGGATTGTTGGCAAACTATGCTGGCTGTGGTAATCACACCTCCTGTTGATATTTTATTCAGTTTTCCCAAGTTGATGTTTTATTGTAGTTCCTCAATAACGTTATGTTTATTCTTAAAGCATTTAACTCATAGCTTATGAGTGGAGAAAAATTGCTCACCAAGAACACCTGCAATAAATAATCTGATTGCTCTGGGTTCTGCAAAGTCTTGAGCCAATATAAATTTTCCATTATATACTCTTAGAAATTAAAACCTGGTTTTTTTATGGTTTTACAGCGTCTGGAAGAAATTTTACATATGTAAAATAGCATCAAAAGAGTGCAGAAAACTGCATGCTTGAATGCATAAAAGTAAGTGATGATTGATCATCACATTTGGTTAGGGGAACTTTTTCCTTCATAATGATATTTCAGAATTGTCTTTCAACACTGACCTTTCTTCAAGCTTCCCAGTCCTTTAGAGGTGTCATTAATAAAAGCGGAAGTCATCCAAGTTAGGTCTTTTTGATGCCATTTCTGGAAAGTAGCCTAAGGAGCAAGTTAACATTTTCCTATAGAGGGACTTCACAACAGAGCTCCCATTTCAGGAGAGCAAAGTGGCTCAGCCTTAACAAATAAGTGGTGCCTTTCAGCAGCAAAATTGTACTCTCAAACTCTACCTTTGCAAAGCAAAAGAAGAGATGTTTTGATTCTGTGCAGAACTCAACCATCTGGGCTCAACTTCTTTGTGCCTGTATGAGTTGCTGAGGGCTGTGCAGAGGTCTCCCTTCCTGAAGCAGGATAGTTGTGTCACTCTAACTTGAAAAAGACTAACTGGGGAGACAAGTGTGAATAGTGGGATGTGTTTGAGAAAGGGATGCAGAGAAACGTGTCTTGCGACATATTGAGGTACATTTGAGTAACTACAGACTGCGGTAGGTTCTGCTATTGAATGCATTCAATTTCCCAGCTGATTAGGCCACCTTTAATTACATTCTGTATTTTCTAGTTCATTGCCACCTTACAGGACTCACTTCCAGTGTAGCAAATGTGGCCATTTTCCACCAAATTGCAACAGGCTTTCCGTCCAAGTCATTGTTTATGATAGAGTCCCTGGTAAAAATAGATCCAACGTATCTAAACACTATGAAACAGGGACTTGGATATTATCTGGTCAGTAACAAATAGAAATGTGCTGAGCAATACCTTCGCCACTGTTGATAACAGAAATTATTTCCCTGGGGAGGGCATACTGGTCTGTAAGCAGAAATTAATATATATTCTTTACAGCAAGTTCCACTAGATGATTTAAGAAATTCCCCAGAGATATACTTTATTTTGCTTAGCTTTCCAACAACTTGAAATACATCAAAATAGAGATGATTGCAAATTGTTTGATAGGATATTCTTTTTCTCCATATAAAAATGCTGCTTCATTGAAATGGAAGCGTTTTTCAAGCAAAATACTGGTTTAAAAATAATCAAAAAGGGACTTTCAGACATGACATGAATGGTTCTCCAAGTAGATGACTGTGAGAACAGTTTATGTCGAGTTCAACTCTCTCACATGACCACAAGTTTAAGTGTCTTTATAACCTGATTTGCACTATAGACATATAATTAGTTACCTAACATCTGAGGCAACAGTCCTAAGCAGTGAAAATGAAAGGCAGTTAGGCCTGGTAAATGCCTCATTTCTTTATGAAATAAAACTGTGTCCATAGCATGCCTCCTTCAATCTAGTTTAAGGATACTGATTAATATCCCTTCAATCTACTTTAAGTAGAAAATCCAGACTGTATCCCTTTCTTGGATAAATATCCTATTAAATAATAGGAATTTGAATTTTGATCTTTTTCTGGTAATGTTGGTAATGTTGCATTCATTAATCTTAGTTCTATGCTATTCTGGACTCCCCATTTTATTTTGTTTTGTGCAGGCTGGGTTTTCAAAGGATACTGTTTTGATTTAAGCTTTAACTAGAAGAAATTAAAGAATCTATCACTTTTCTGAGTAGAATTTAAAAAAAAACCCAAACAACTTCCTTTATTTTAAAAGAAGCTTTTTCTATTGATTGTTCTTGATTTGCATCTGAGGTGTTTCTGGTTCTGTATTGTTGAGCTCATGTATAAAAAGAGAGGATTTTGAATTAGGCATAGGAGTTGTCAGGGTCACAGCCACGCCTGAAGAGTATGTAACAGAAGTAACACTATACTAGTTTGGGTCTTTTGTTTGAAAATTTCTAATTCCCTGCCTTTACTCGGTTTTGAATTCCCATTAACATGGAAGTATCTCAAGCTCTCTAATAATGAATCCAGGAAAGGGAGAAAGTATAAATGTGGTACATTTTGTAAGAGATGGGCAAAACAAATGAACTTTTTTTCCTTCAGCCACTATCCCACACTGTAAGTTCAGCTAAATTTAATTAGAAATACTGACATGGTAATTTGCATTGTTACCCATGATGCTTTTCTGCTCTTTATAAAACATTTCCTTTAAAAATCACTATGACCTATATAAGCATATCATTTTGTCCCTGTGGCTAGCACTTGGTTGAAGTAATAGATTCACTGTGAAATTCCTGCAATTACTATTTCATTCTTATCTAGCTGACTATAGAAGCACTTCCAGGGCCCTTTTTTAAGTATGTCGTTGACTGTATTAGTTTTGATGATATCTCAAGGCTGCTTATCTATAATGACTTATAAATTGGCAACTTAAACTAACTGTCCTTTATTCTGTGTCATGTATCTTCAACGTCCAGCTAACTCTCACGGGTGAAAGCAGAGCACTTAAAACAGAGACACTTACAGAAGACAAAAATGCTGGGACAATACTAATTGTTCTGGATGCTTGACCTACAGGAGAAACTCTGGTCCTCCACATAAATTGGCAAAGGAAAGTGATTTAGAAGGGGATCAACTAGGAAAGGGGATCAAAAAGTCACAGCAAAAAGCTCTCAGGTTTTCCTCCAGCTAGATGGAGTGACAATATCCTCAGCTCAGATGTTTTGTTTCCAGAATAACAAAGAAAATGTTGCAAATAGAGATGAGCGCTGGGGAAAGTACCTACTCTCTGGATTTCAAAAGCTCTGTTATCTGTGGTATGAACATTTGGCAAGGCTAGGCTATTTGCAATTTACCAGAGTGCCCTTCAGACAATGTGCTTATTGGTGGTATTCCATGCTGCAGATCCTAACCCAGAATATTGGAACCTATCCTGAAATTTTTGATGGATTTTTAATATTTTTTTTTCAGTTTAAATGATTCCACACAGTTCTACATTGGTCTAACACAGTAAAAAATAAACAAATCAAAATACACATTGGCATCGCAGTATCATATCACAGTAACATAGATGAAGATATCTTTCACCTTTGAAAAAGACTTCCCAGAGAAAACACAATTATGTGTGAATGATGGGAAATATTTGAAGCTTCCACCTTCATACTGCCAGAATATGACATACTTTCACAAAAGTATGTGAATATGACATATAAATATGAAATATAAATATGAAAGAATATGACATACTTTCACTTCATACTTTCACAAAACTGTGCACAAAGGGATAGATGATGGATTTGGAGCTTAAATGTTGCTGCTTCAATCCAAAGTAAACCCTTTCTCAAGGGAACAATGTAGATTTTCATCGGGAGATTCTGAACAAAACAACAGAGATGAAAACTTATTGCAGAACGATTAACATAAAGTCTGTCATTCTGAAAGTAACAACAGAAAGTGTCAGACAGAAAAGGCAGTGACAAAGACGAAGATGAAGAAGAAGACAGAAGTCTGCAACCTGAGCAGAAACTAATTATCAAGAACATGAAAGGATGTTAAATTTAGCTGAATAGCAACAATGAATCACAGAACATCTAAAAATAAGTTTTAGCATTTTATCACAACAATCTCTAGACTCATAATCATGCTTGGAAACAGAATAATAGAAAGGCATTCATAAACATTTAGCACCATGTCAACCTCAGGATAATTTTAATCTTAACATTGGTTTTCCCAATTTATGCTTGTTGGCATGAAAGGAAAGCTTATTTTATTTTATTTTATTTTATTGTACTTTTTAAATCTTTTCCTAGATAACAGAATGTTTTGGATTTTTTTTAAAATTGTCAGTGATGTTGCTGTTCCAGATTTTTTTTTTTGTTTTGCTTTGTGGAGTTTGTGCCTAATAAATGGATTTGTTACTGAAATGCAATTACCAAGTAGAAATAATATACAAGATTTCTCAGATTCATCTTCAGATAATCTGTGTGGCAGCAAAAGAACAAGATGTGTCTGTGATGCAAAGTATCTCAGAATATTAGAGTGAACTTCACCCTTACCAGTTCAAGGTAAATGCACAGTTCCAAGTAGAACTGAACAGTTAATTTGTTTGTTTCCTTGGTTTCTTTACACAGGAAAGTGATCCATGAAAGTGTAGAGGTACAGCTTTGTGGAATACTACATCTCCATGTAAGCTAGCTCCTTGATATCCTCTGTACAGGCAGTATAGAAAAACTCGCATAGATGGAAATTATCCAATTTATCTATCTACTTTAGTATGGAATGATTCCTGTTCTGAAACTGCTCTTTTTTCTTCATTGTGTAAAAAGTGAGTCTAGACAGCTAGCTCAAATGTGGACATTATTCTTTCAGATAAACTACACATTTTCATTTAAACTTGAAATTACTAAAAGCAATTGGATGAGGAAGCCTTGACAAGGGCAATGTACTATAGAAGAAAGGGTAAATGTGCCATGTGAATAAAGAAGGTTGTATTAAGATTAGCTCAGCAGTAATGTATGTAAAAGTGATAGACTTATAAAGGCTCTACATATCTACATTCAGTCAGATGAATGCTATTGAGATATCATATTGGGACCAGTTTGATCTTCCAGTCCAATTCTTCTATAAAAAATATTTCTGCGATTATGTAATATTAAGACATAATATAACATTAATGGAAAGGCATGTTCTTCTCATTATTTTTTTCTATAGATAATGAAAACAAATGTTACACATTTTGTACTGTTTGACTGATATGTAATGAGAACCCACAACTCAGTGTCACTATGTTTTGAAGAAGTGAAAGACACATTTAGTTGGTGATGTCCATTCTATTTCATGACACCATAATATTAGTCTAGAATAGAAAATAAAGTTAAAATAATGGGGGCATCATATGGAACAGCCTCATGAAGTAACACAGGAGGTTGAATTAGATGACCTCTTGGGTTTTCTTCCCACACAATATTTTTCATAATTCTGTAACATCAGGTTTGAACTTTGATTTGTACAAATGTGCAGATAAAATAACTGCATAAGTAAACCCAATGTGATGATGGCAGCAAGATAATTAAAATAATTACTATATTCACAGTCCTACTCAGCAAAACACACAAAACTGCCTGCTGCAAATTGTCAAACCCAAGGTACCTAAGAATAAGAAAAAATCACATTGAAATTCTGTCACATATTTCTCTCACACACATCTTCTCTCCTTCTCCCTCAGTACGTAGCATAATTCAATCCAGTTGCTTTTGACAGCAACCTTTAAGGTGGTGATTCTTTGGAGGAATTAACTTTGAAAAATAATTTCATTCTCCACATATCTTGGCTTCAAACATTTGTCATCATTTAGTAAAGTAGTTGAAATGTTACCAGTGGATGGGGACCATAAGAGGCTGAATGAATGCTAAATTTGCTCTGAGACCGTGCTTATCCCATCATATACAGAACTGTAGATCTTTTTTAGTCTCCATAGTTATATTCAACATTTATCCATTAATATAGGAACAACTCAATTAGTGGCTCTGTAGGGATCAGACCATAACCCTACTATCCACAATTTAATAGCTACCATACATCATCAAGATCTAATTCCCAGGCTGAGTAGGATGTAAATAGCAGTAGCCCACAGATGCATTTTTTAAAAACTTGAAATCTTTGTGGTTTAATACTCCTCCCCAAGCCCACTTCTATTGTGCATGCTGCAATTTTTCCTGTAATTCACACCTGGCATCCTGCAGATTAATGTTGCTGACTGTTTTGCGGTTACATTATTTGATTTCTGGATACATCATTAACATGAAAGGGAATTATTTGCCAACTAGAAATTTTTTGCATTATCAGAGGTTCATTATCCCAGAAAAGTAATGGTTTGAGACTTAGAATGCTCTTTGCTTTCTTTTCTTAGTGGCCTTCAACAGCATTACTTGCTCTGTTGTCATGCTTATTTCAGAGAAGGTTGCTGGCAACTCACTGAAGTTCAAAATGAAGTCATGTTCTCATTTAGTACCTTCAATCTGAAATCCAGAATCAGTCTTTCTTTTTATTTTTTTTTCTTTTTTTCTTCCTTGAGTTCAGAAGAAAAATTATAATATACTCTGTTATGTGTGGTAAATGCAGGAATTTCTATATTCATTCAGAAGACTACACCAGCAACTGCAATCCTGATTATCCCAATTTAGGCTTGATGTCAGATATAGCTATCAGCTCACTGAAATGAAAGCAACTGAGTGATTTGGGAAGGAAAGATTTACTCCATACATGCTTTCTGAGATGTATTTGATGCACTGCATACAGGTTTGGGTTGAGAAGAAAGGAATAAAAACTGTTAAAGTCTGAACTTTTGGAGCTTTTTGCTCACCTTGCAAACGATGATTTAAACACCAGTGCTGTAGGCAGATAAAATTAATTAGGGAAGATGTCAAAACATTAACAGGCAAGTGCAGATGTATTGCATACATCTCTATCAGACTCTAAAACCTCATTTTGAAAAAAGACTTTTAAAATGGGAGGAGAAGCATGCTGAGGAAACAGGAGAGATGCTGACAGACTTTAAATCTTGATTTGAAATGTCACAGTCTTCAGCATATCCTGGGTCCACAACTCTTCGATGTTTCCATTAATGACAGGAATGACAGAATTGAGAGTACACTTATTAAATTTGCAGAGGCTATGAAGCAGTGAAGGATTGAAAGTACATTGGAACATGATTTGGAATTCTAAACAACCTTGCAAAATTATCTGGAATAGCAAGGATTAGTTTAATAAGAATTGCAGCGTTCAATATTTACTAGGCACAGTTAACTACACAATATAAGACAGGAACAAACGGTAAGGACAAAATTATATAGAAAAGTGTTTTGAAGATTATACTTATTATTCACTAAACATGAGTCAATGAGCCTGCACTCAGGCAACCAAAAAATAAAAAAAAAAAGAAACCCCCTTCAGACTATTTACACATCGATATAGCATGTGCAACTAATGAAATACTTCTGCCAATCTATTGCTGTTCCCACTCAATGCTATTAAAGAGCTTAGCTCAAATGTTGTAGTACTTATGGGTGGCTGAATTTAATAAAAAAAAAAATGATTGAAGTAAGGTATCACAGAAGATTTAAAAAGTTATAAGGTTTTTCTAAAAGTAAAGACATAATTTTTCTTAATACTATGCACAGGGTAAGAAGTATCAGGAGAGACAGGTACTACCTTTTCTCTCTAAGAATCCTGGGACAGTAACAGGACAGATAGCTAAGTACAGACACTTACCAAAAGAAGCTAAAAAATCTCAATTGTTGGAGGCTTTTAATAAAAAATTGTTGCCTAGAATAGCTTAAACATAGTAAATCACTGTTTTTCTCAGTCCAGAACTGAGCTTTCATTGTGAGCTTTGGAAATGGATATGGATTCTGATTTCTCCATCAAATTCCTTTGGCTAGACCTCAACAATAAGGGTTGGTTTTTTTCCTTTCCCATACATTTTTTGCCTTTTATTTTTATTTTCTGCTTCTGCACTGGAAAGTTTGACTTCGAGTAGAATCCTAAGTGCTAGTAAACACCAGGAAAAGTAGATTTCTCTATACTTACAGGTGAATTTCATATAATTTCTGACTTGAACAGAGTAGAAGGTGTTAAAAAGCTTAATAATAAGTCCACCCTTCATTTATCCATTCCTTTCTTTTTCTTTTTCTTTTTTTTTTTTTTTTTTTTTTAAATCTCAGTAGATTATAAGAAGCTCCAGATAATCATGTGATTGAACTGCTCAGATCTAGTTCTTAAAGTTTACTCATTTACAATGATCAAGGTAATAGTTTTGTGGTGGTTTTTTTTTAATTTCTGTTTTATCCAGACTGTGCCTAATTGCTTAGCCATGCCCTAAGCACATTAGAAGGGGAATGGGTAGTGCTATATTAATAAGTTTACTATTATTACTAGTAGTAATAAGCCTTTTTTACCATGGGGCTTTACAAATAATCTGCTAATAACCATAACAACATCAAGCACATTTCATTTTCTGACAAATAATATCCTGAAGGTAGAAAAAGGCAGAAAATTCCAAACTACAGAAAGGCTGTTGTTTAAGACCCACTTGAAAACAAAAGGTAGGATCATAAAAGCGACCTAATACTTCCAGACTAGCTCAGCTGCTTCAAATCCCACGGGTTACGTTTCCTGGCAATGCTATGTGAACAAGCACCATCTTAAAAAGAAAAAAAAAATCTAATATTTTTCTGTTGGTTTGTTCTTACACCTTATCTCTATTGTTAAGACATCAAGAAAATGACAAGTGACTTGTCACATTTTCTTTATTAAAGGGTAATTTGTAACATTTACACTTCCTGGTACTTTGCCACCTCTTGGGAAGTCTCATCATGATTGTGTCTTAGACAACAGAGGAAGAATGCCCAAACCAGTATAATGCATGAACATCTGGTAAAGCTGGGTGTCATCATCCTAGATAATAATTTAAAAAATATATGAAGTGGATCCTTTGGTACTCATAGTCCCAAAATCTCTGGAGAATATTTACCTGTACAATCTTTTCCCATTATCCTTTCCTATATTTTGTGCCTTTGATTCACAAGTTCATAGAGCACCTCATCCATTCATGACTATAGTTTTCAAGTACTGTCACACAATAAATAATAAATAATAATAGATGTCTTTGCCAGAGCGAAACTTCCAGGTCATGTTACAATGCTATTGAAGTCTCAAAATCTTTGTAAGAATATAAAATTTTATATTATAAGTTGGAAAGCAAAACTGGGAAAGTGTTTCATATTATACCAACCAGCAACATGACTTACAGTCTTGGCTCCAATTTTTTACTCAGTATACCATGTGGAATGTTCTTTCAATACATAACTTTTTATTCCCTATTTGAGCAAGTGCCCATATGTCCAGTTATCTCATATTTCAGACTCTGAATTCTACTTTAACATTCACTGCTCTGACTTTTCCATCCAGTTTGATTAGTTACATAAGTTCCCCACTAAAAGGGTCATACAATTAGTCCCGCTGATAGATACAAAGTAAGTTGCAAATTCTGCAATACTGTTTGCTACATATTGACTATTCACGGAACACAGTATTTTTCTCCTTTGTATTACTTAAATTTGAGTTCTAACACATTCTCTGGAAAATAATTTGCAGCCAGTTTAAGATCAGATCCATTTTAACTAAAAATAATTATATTTATTCTTTTACACTTTTAACAAATGAAAATAAAATTAAAAAAAAAAGTATAAACAAGAAGTGGCAAATTACCTTTATTCTCTGGTATCACCAAGATACTTGTGGGCAGAAGTACCTCTCTGCATTCATAGTTTTATCCACTGTTTTTGTTCATAGCATCCTTTATGTCTAAGGCTTCTTTCTGCACGAAAGGTCTGTGACTTCATATGTTGCTGTTAAATGTGCAATGTTTGAAAACTTTGCTTTGTAAATACTTAGTAATAATTATATATGACCACACTGCCACCAAATTGGTTCCAAAATGTACCCTAAAGGTGTTGGTATAAATTATGTGAGTTATCACAGTACACCTACAGCATGGTATGCAAATTGAGGATTGAAAAATCATGGAATAAGTGCATATATACCTGCAAGGCAACAGAAAACACTGGAAATGCAAAGCAAAGGGAGTCAGGCATGAAACTACAATTAATTTCAGGGGGGTACCAAGCTTGTACTCCAAGCACAGATGGAAAAAATAATGTTTTCCAGCTCCCCATGCCATTTGTGTAGGTGATGCCATTTGTGCAGGTAATGCCATTTGTGCACAGTGCCAACTAATTTTTCCTTATTAAAGCTAATGATCCATTATTGCTTCTGGAGTGGCAGACCATAATATGGATTGTAGTAAGTAAATCTGAAAATGACTGCTTCAGATTTATGTCCAAATTTCTCATAAAATGACTCTGTAAAGCTGTAAATACCTTGAGTTAAGATGTGATTTTTTTTTTGATTTTTTTTTTTTTTGCTAGTTATGTATGTTTGAGTAGTTTATTTAATGATTCAAGGAGTTACTTCTGACGTCATCTATGCAGCAGGATTTGAGAGTTCTTCCAATCTCCAGGAGCCCCATATGTTCCTTTGAAGTGCCCTAATTCCCTGTCAAAGTGACACCCCAACATGTACGATGAGCTGTCTGTTACCTGATGGAGACCAGATATATGGGTCATGAAAGAGTTATTGCACCTTCTGGCAACTTTCCAGTCTGGATTAAGACACATTTTAAAACTGAAATATGACCACTTGGCCTAAAATTATACAGGATAAAATATGAGATTTCCTGGGATTCATTTGTGATTTTCCTTTTCTTTAAAATTCTTTTCCAAACCAGGTATCCCAGAATTTTTGTAGTATGTGTCAGAGATATATAAAAAGGTGTTGAAGAATATAAAAAGTAAATTATATCAAAAATATTAATGTTTTCTTTCTCCTAAAATCCTCCATGTATTTTGATGCCAGTGGTCCTATTTCCAATGGAGAGGTTATTGCTGGGTTCAGTTTTCACCATTACTATCTTATTTAGCATATCAACTGGAAAATCACCCTTCAAGTCTACACATAAAAATAATAACACTAGTAAAAATTATAATAATTACAAGAATTATAATAATCAAAATATAATAATAGCAATCAATCTTATTTATTTAACTGAGCTTGACTAGGGCCTTTGGAGAGCTTAGGAAAGATATATACACATCTTTTATTTCCTTTACTTATACTACTTTCAAACATGAAATATATATTTATTGGTGTGATTATTTAATCAAAATACGCAAATGTAATTTTCCCAGGAGAAAAGACCCACAAAACGCTAAACTGTTCAAGTACCTTTGTTCTCAGTTTCATTGTTCTAATTCAGGACACAGAAAACAATCACTTGTTACATTTTAAGGGATAATTGCTACCAAATAATTTATGGCTGCAAAATGCTACACATAGCAGAGAGACTACAGATACTTATAGCCTAGTAAATTAAAACTAAACCTTCTGTGTGCTGAGTATCTTGCATAAGATTAATTGCATAATATCAGGCTGCTCACATTATAAAGATCAAATGCAAGGAGAAAAGACATAACTTTGCTTATATATCAGTGTAACCTCAACTCAGCAGTTGCTGATTATTTATTGGGCATATAAACAGATGCACCTAATCCTGTTGTTAGAGCTATTCAGGAAGACAGAGAGAAAAAAAGAAAATTCCCAGTATACATAGCTGAGAAGAAGATAAAAGGTGTATCTTATGAAATGCTGATTAGCCTTAGCTAATTCTTTTTACTTCAGTGACTACTCAGCACCAGGTAGGCAAGAACATGGGCACAAAAAATTAGTCTGCCAATTTCCCCAACCTTTTTTCTATAAAATATGTTGCACTATAACACCTCAGAACATGAACTGGCATCAATTTCTTTAATTAAAATAAAAAAAAGAGAAGTGTTCCTGTTATCTCAGGGCCACATTCTTATTGCAAATTTGCTTGTGAATTCTGCTTTCTACCACAGAGTGAGAAAGGCTGATAGTAAGCAATTTGGCAAAATGTATATTATTGAGAAGAATATTTGTAGATGGTCAACGCGTATTTGTTTCTTGTTATCAAGCCATTTATAATTTTATGTCACCATAAACTTGAACACGCTTGGGTGCTCCAGCAGTCTCTTTTCAAAGGGAACAAAGGCAGGTTTTGAAAATAAAAAACTGACAGGAACTACCAAATTCTACAGCTAAGCTCTGCTGTCAAATATACGCTTGCATAGGATTGTCCTGAACAGTATTATTACCATAATTGTACCTGAAGGTAGTCTACATAAGATTTAACCAAAACTCTTAAAATCCAATTCAAGCCACTCAAAAATTTTCTGTTTGCTTCAGTAGTGACTGTTTTACTCTTGCACAAGCAGCTACATCAGACCTTGCTGTAAGTCTGTCACTGTGCATGGCTGTGGCACATTCCCTATCTCCCACCATTGTGCGTTGGCTTTGGGGAAATTAAACATATGGATGTCATAATGGTCTCATTAAGGCAAAGGACTATTCCTATTGGCAAGATTCTTCCTATTACTACACATGGCGGTTAACTTGGAGTAAATTATTCTAATCACTATTTAGTGGATATATTCCAGTTTATCTTAAGTTGAAAAGTGCCTCTTGATCTTTGGTGTCAGGGTTCAACTGAATTAGAGAGTACTAAGGAGTGGAAAGTTACACATTTCCATGTGGAAAATTAACAAGTGCAACATAAATAATAAATGCAAACCTTTGATAGTTATTACTCCGCAACCACAACATTCATAGTATCTAAAATACAGAACACGGAACATAAATTGAAGAAAGACTTTGTTCAGCTAGAAGGAGCAGTATTTAAAGAATAATAAGTAAAAAGTAAAAAGTGCTATTTTCTGGGAAAAAAAAAAAGATGGGAAAAAAATTAGCATTAAAACCTTTTATGAGATACAAAAATGAAAGTGTGTTTTGTTTTTGAAAGATTGGAATTTGTTATATCAATATGACTGACTGAATTCTGAATGAAAATAAAGATATTTTACTCACTAGTTCTTACTTTACTCAATGGAGTAGGTTTCTTCCATTTTGACAACAAAGACCAAGTATTTGTGGTTAAGAAATAACATAGGCTATGTCTTCATAAACAATATATATTCTTAGATTTCTTACTGGTATGGTCAGTCTACGGTTTAAACATGTTATTTGAATGGCTTGTATAACAAACACCAAATTGTACATTTCTAAGAAACCACTCCTTTATGAACAGGTTTCTTTTAATTAACGTATTAACAATCCAGTACATGTTCTGTAAAATTCTATAGTTACTTGACATAATTTCCTACCTTTTCACACAAGTTTTAAAAGACACTTATTTCCATCTTCTTCAGAAGCCCTGTGTTGACTCACTGGAAATGGTCTTTAAAGACCCTGTCTTAGAATAAATATGAGGAATAGATTAAATACAGGTATCATTGAAATATTGTTCATTAATCCTTCCTGATTGACTCCAGTACATGGAAGTTTTGCTTTATATATGGCATTAGTTACTATTTATTTGCATTATATGCAATCAAGCATTTGAAATACTTAATAGTTCAGAAAAATGGTTGAATTATGCATTATGTAGAGTGTTCTTTTTAAGGAATTAGTCCCAGCAATATACAAATGATACTCCTGGAGACATTTACAGGAGAAAGTATATTGCTTTCTGCTACCTGATAAAAGTCCAGTTTCACTGGACTTTTTAAAGTGTTCTTTGAATTAAGTAAATATTAATTTGAGTTAATTTTATTCTACTTGCATTGTTGGTTTCCTTTTTTAGCACTGTATAGTTGTAAACTGTGCAAGAGTTCTGTGCTAATGACTAAGTATGCTAAATTTAATATAAATGTAGGTATTGGATCCTAGTATCTCTATTTCAACAACATGGAAAAACAATCTTATAAGCTCTCTTTTGGTTATATGTCATATTTAACATGCTGGAAAGAACAGGAGCTCAGAGGAAAGACTCCAATGAAATGTTTATTCAACAGATTTCTGAAGAGTACATGATCTACCAGAAAAACGGGGAAAAACAGGGCCTGTTGCAATAGGACAAGGGGTAATAGCTTTAAACTAAAAGAAGGGAGATTTAGACTAGATATAAGGGTAAGATATCTTTTATTTAGACTAGATATAGTAAGGGTGGTGAATGATTTAAACAGGTTGCCCAGAGAGGTGGTAGATGCCCCGTCCCTGGAAACGTTCAAGGTCAGGTTGGACAGGGCTCTGAGCAACCTGATCTAGTTGAAGATGTCCCTGCTGATTGCAGTGGGGTTGGAAGAGATGACCTTTAAAGGTCCCTTCCAACTAAAACTATTCTTTACTTCTATGATTCTATGATCTGAGTATAACTCTGCAGCAAAGATTGAAGACTTCATTTCATCACAGTTTTAACCAAACACTAATTAAGTTACTACTACAGGCCCACCTTCCCTTCTCCCAGAGTATGTATTCATGAATCACCTTATTGAGAGCAAGATGTGTTCAAGCTTTTGGTCAACGAAATGTGAAGAGAATGTGCAAGAGCTTGAGGGCAGAATCTGGCTGACATGAATTTAGATTACTATGAATTGAATCCTAAAGTATGTTAGAAGACAGAGGAAACCTGTTAACAAAGACAGCTGCCTCTGGAAAAGACACAAATTCTCCTAACTCACAGTAATTATGAGAATAGTAATAATGTTCAAGAAGATCAGGGAAACAAAGCAAGAGACTTCTTACCCCAGATATAACAAAACTCAGTCTTAGCTCTCAAAGATTCTGATCAAAATTACATTTTCTTCCATCAGCAGCTGTTCCACACACAGCCCTTTTTCCAAGCTCCAGCTTTTCCTTTTCCCCCTGTTTTTACTGTTCATTTCATTTGATCTTGAATGTCTTGTTGTTAGCTGGGAAATTTGAACATCTCTCAAATACTGTTTTTCTGCAGAACTCCAACTGCAATTCTGCATGTGCTAGAAAAGTGCATAAAGAATTAGAATACAATGAAAACCATTGGAATATTTTCCAAAGTCAGCCTAGACAGTGTAGTTTTTTCAGTTCTTACAGGAATATAGGGATTGATGTTGCTGACATCTCATCTACATTCACTTAGAGCTTGAAGAAGGCAAAACCTGTAACATTATGAAATTAAACATTAATTAAACCTGAAAACTACTTCACAATAATCACTGATTTAATGGAAATGGGTTTTCTTTGAATTCCATTTTATCACAGAGTGTGAAAAGAGGCTAAATATCCATTCTGATTTCTTTACTCTGTCAAGTCCATTCAACATTTCATTCACTAATTTTAATTACTGCCTTTGTAAATAGTTTATGGTGTTTGACCATGAGCCAGGCTCCTTTGCTCAATTGTCAGGTTGCCAATATGACACTGTTTTTTTTCCTTATGGCATAATACAGAGAAGAAGCTATTTGGTTAACCTATCAATTCCATTTCAGCAGTAATACTTTTATTATTGGAATTTAGAAGCTCTTCAGAGCCTTTCATTTTTATTTTTTCTCTAGCTGTGTCTAACAAACACAACAATATTTCGGCCCATTTTCAGGAGTAGAATATATAAGTGTATGGGAAGCTTGGGGCTATATTGAGCCTCAGTGTCCAGTGTGATCAGGCTGTTGCTGTACATACAGATAAATCTAAATGTTTCATATCACCAAGAAATTGCTTATAGGAAGCAGCACGATTATCAACTGAACCATAAACCTTTAACAAAGTTACTAGGCAGTTTCTAACATTTATTTTGCCAAAGTATCTAATGTAGCTCCATGCAACAGCTGCCCCAAAATTCAGATTCATAACTGTAAGATAAATGAGTTAATTGTGGTGGATGGGAATGTCTGTCTTCATAATGTTGTTTAAAAAAATATACACAAAAAATTGTATTTCACAGAACCTTTAGGAAGCTACTTTCAACTAATCCTGATTAGCTGTAAGTCTTGCTTTTGTATTTCTGGTTCTCTGTAGGGTATGATCTGTAAATAAATACGAAGTCAAAGAAAGCATGAAGAGCGACATTAACTTCACCCATTGGATTTATATCAGAGCAAATACATGCTACTATATTTAGATGACAAGATGTAGATAAAGCTACAGAAAGTGAACAAGATAAGTGATAAGTACACAATTAGAGAAGCTTTGTACAAAACGTCAAGAAATTTATTATCTTTTTTTTGTAGTGAAAAATTAAAACAGATATTGCCCTTTCATATGGAAAAATGAACTTTTACATAAAGAACCAAACGTCATTATCTTAATGTACACATTCACACAAAGATATAGTGTGTATATGCATATCTATACACAGCAATCTATTCATGTCCATAGGTAGTTTAATAGTTGCAGTAATTTCTAGCCAAACACTCTACATTTACTAGCTGGCTTTTCAAAATCTCCTGTCTTGACATAGCTATGTTCTAGTACAAGTTTTGTTGCTGTCTTCAGAAGGAAGAATTGCCTTCAAAGTCCCCAGGAAACTTACTACCTCAATACTTAACAATATCAGTTAGTGCTGCTGTATTTCTGACTGTATTTCGGTATTTTCATCTCTATGATTTCTGTCCCATAAGAAGCAAACTGGCCTTGTGGCTGTGGCAGAGAATCAGACCTGAAGAAGACAATAGAGGCCTGGATAGTTCCAAAGAACATGATCCTGGGAGAAAGCACTACACAGAAAAAATGCTACGTTTATTCTCTGTCAGTCAAAAACAAAAATTATTCGATGTGAGTCATTTCAATTTGTCACAACAGCTCTCAAACTCTGCTTTCCCTCATGTCGGCTCCATAGCAATGTCAAGTCAGCTCTTCACTGCTGCTGGTCCAGTAGTACATGACAGGGATGTCAGTTGTACACCTGCATCACTACAAGGGCAGCCTAATCCTGCTCTGCATATTCACTCACAAAAATTGCAGAATAGGAAGACAGGCAGCCAAAACTAAAGGTTTCTACCTAGCGCTGTGTTTAACCCTTGAGTTATTATGGTTTTTTTACAGTTCATATAATTAATCTCCAGAAATCCCTCCCTCGCTCTTGAGGAGATTTTGCAGGGTTCACATGCCTTCTTATTATTATTAGTTAACCAATCAATAGTGGCAGAAATACAGACAGAAATGCAAACTTTTCCTGCACAACTGTTAGAGGAACCACTCCTTCATTCGGGGGCTTATAGATGGGGAGAACACTGACCAGGTGATCACAATCAGACAAATAGCTCTTACAGCTGCATCTCACAGCTCTCTCCAGTATAATCAACTCAGAAGTGCTAAGAGGTAGTGAAGATTAACACTTAACAGAAAAGGGTCTTTATGTTTGTTTTGGAAGGCTCTGTGGTAGGCTAAACATACCAACGAACCCTAACATGACAGAAAACTGATGGCAGGAAGCGCATTACAACACCGTAAATGTAAGTACATATTGATATTTCAAAACCTGTGTTGGTTATTTTGATCAGTTAGCCTATGTGTTCTGTGGATTCAGAGGAAGAAAGGATGGCTTACCTATTTTACATAAATTTAATATGTAAATGATATTTTCTATAAACACATATTTTTAAAAGAAAATAGTTTTGATCCTGCATATTTCATGTTCTAGGTAACATTGGCAAGTATCATTACTGTGCATTATTAGGAAAAAATAGATGAACAGCCACCCTTATCTGAAAAAACCAAACAACTCTCAGAGTCTACTTGGGCAGCAAAATCTTGGTACATCAGTTCTGCATACCAGAATATAATATGTACCTCAATATAGAACATATTGTAATTCTTTACAACTTGCAGAGGAAATTTTTTTAGTTTTCCTTGTGATGAATCTGAAACCATCTATTTTGGAATTTTATATTGCAGAATATTATTGGTTTTAATTTCCAAATTCTAATATCTGGGGAAGTTGTTAAGCCAGATTTTTCACTATGCCCACATGTCTATTGAGCAGAAGCTATGAATCCATCCAGGCTCCAGGTTAGCATGGAGATCTAAATTCTAATAAATCCATTGTGTATCCCATCTCATTCTGTTGAAAACTGAGTGCACACTGTTGTGACTGTTACCTGTAATGGAATTTTTATATTGAGAGGAATCATCAGATCACTTCTGTCAGTAATTGTTGGTACATGGAATGCTCACATGCAATTCACTGCAATTGACCTGTAAACAGCTGTGTTTTAAACCACAGTTTTCCATAATATATTTGTTCCTGGAATTTAAAGCTGGAATTATTTGAGTGTAGCTTTGTGGTTTCAGGTTTAGAAAATGACAATATCAAATGCAATGACAATTTTTCTCTTTCTTTAAAATTTTCTAGAAACAATAGAAACAATATTTTTGAATCTATAGGAATTCCTGCTGAAATGGTTGTTAGTATATGAAAAATCAAATATAATAAGACAAATTATCAATAATCTCATACTAAAGTTGTGGGAATGTATCTAAAAGACAATTTATTTAATAACAGAAACAAACTCAAAAGAGCTGTTGCATTAGTACTCAGCTCTAGCTGAGATTTACCCAGGATGTTTGGCTTCTGAAAAGCGAGACATATCAAGCCATGGTTTGCTGGTAATAGTAATAATTACATCATCCGTCTCCTTCAAGCATCAGGCTTCTTTAATATAGTAACCAACAGTTTTTATTCTAGGGTGAAATAGTCAACCTATTAGTTTTACTTTAGATATAGAGCTGCCACAGCAACTCAGGCATTAATTTTATTAAGTCTAATATATTTTTTGTCACTTCCTAGGGCTGTAGATTTACACCCATCTTTGTATTCAGGCCTATTTAAAAGTGAAATGCCATTTAAAAACAAATACCAGAAAAAACAGTTTATTCCTGAAATATGCAATTAGAATATTAACCAGTCTGGCAAGGACAGAAAAATTTCAAGACTCATTCAACAACTAAAAGTTAAATAAATGTTAAATAGTCTCTCCTTACTGTTTATGTCCCTGAGTGGGTTTGCTTTCAATAAATGTTTAGTACTTAGCATGCTATAAAAGCAAACAGAAATATTTTCCTGATTTATATCCTTTGAAATCAGTTTAATTAAAATGGTGCTTTCTTTTCATATCCTTATTCTATCATAAAGTCAGATTATGTGATGCTTCTGGTTGCTTGTGGGAAGTGAGGTGTTGGTCTAAAATGTATTTCTGTACTTCACTGTGAACTAACTGATTTGCTTGTAAAACCTGAAAACAAAAGCTAGAGGCAGGTTATGGAGGAACTGTAAAAAGAGGTGATATAACCACTGAATAAGGCATATGTTTTCTTTTCAGATAAAATAGAATAACTCATGATGTATTCTGTATCTTAACTTTTTAAGGTAGGACAATATCTTTTGACATCTGAGATACATTTTTAAGATAAAAACTTTATTCAGCAAATAATAATAACCAAAACCTAGTTCAATCCCAACCTAAAGAATGCCTATTGAATCTGGGTTAATTTGTTAAAATTTTGCAGCCATTACTCAAAGAATTACAAAACCCAATGTTTACTTTCAAAATGTTCATAACACAGTGGCTCAATTATTAATTATGAAATTGCATTTGACACTTAGTTTAATTTTAAAAAGGGAGAATAAATAAATAAAATACTTAGGTTTTGAACAAACGTTTGATAGATATTTGTTTTGAACATTGACCTCATTCCATTAAGTTAAAAAATGAAACTTTTCATCTCATATTATTCCATTCCCTCCATTTTTGATTAAGCCATTGTATTACCACTATCTAAACTATTTGATCAGCTGGCTACCACTGAAACTGTAAAACCAAATTCTGATTCTGCTGCTACAATTTCACTGCAGATCACTGCAGTCACAGCAGATATATTGTGGTGATCTTCTCTGTATTACATTATAAAAAGAAAAAAAAAAAAAGAAAAAAGGTAAAGAAATGCTAATTGGTTTATTGCACTGTTTTGGTGAAAGGAATTGCCCTCTTTGATCTGCAGCATAATAAGATTTATTTTGAACATCAAAGTAATCTATAAAAAATGAACAAGGAGATGAGCAGCTACTTTTTTTCATGTCCTCTGAGGAACAGAGTAGGAATCAGCAATGCAAATGCCACAGGATGAAGGGACAGTCTGAAAGAAAATGAATTCTCATAGAAGGGAGCTGAACTGCATTCTGTCACAGTGCACTGAAAGACCTTGAACTGCATTTTTTTTCTTAAGCTGCTATAAATCTGATGGAAATCCACTGACTACTTTGGACTTGATCTGAATTCATGTTGATGAGCATTGGGTCAGAATCTAGTCCCTGATTTTAGGGGGTTTTTTTGGCTATATGATAGACAATTTCAACAGCCTCTAACAGGATCCATGTAACAGGCTCCTTTATACCCTTCCCATACCTATACCAAAAAATTCATTCTTGGGAAATAAACGTTTGAGTATCTCGCTGTCCTCGGACATCCCATGTGGCTTTTTCCAAAGCATTTTCATTGGCTCTTTACATAGTCTTTCTACCCAGACATCTTTAAGTGTGAACCACTTGAACTCAAGCATGGAAATAGGCTTACAGGTAAAATGCTTGATCTGAACAGTATTTCAGCAGCATTGTCGTTTGACATTAAGGGTAAACAGGGCAAATGAGTGGCATTTATTCCATCAGCCCATAAAATACACCCCAGGAAATGAATAACTGAACGATATAGTAATCTTGTCTTGCAACACTGGATAAAAAATAATTTTCTTAGAACACAGAGACAACTTTGATTGTTTTAAATATCAAAATTCAGAGATTTTAGAATATATTTCAAATTTATACAGTTATGACATAGTCTTCAGTTTCAAACAGAATAACATAATACAGCACACAATTCAGCTAACAATGTCTAAAGGAAATAATGCTCCTTCTTTTAGATTCAGATGTTCAAATTGACACTATTTAAACTAATTCATGTGCCCTTAATTGAATCTATTTAGCATGGCAAATGGAGAAAAGTGTTATGCAGCACAGCAGAGCTGACAAATTTGCAGATAAGCTTATCACAAGGGCATGATGTTCGCATAGAAATATCCTGTGTTTTCTTCCTCTTAACTATTACTTTTCAATGGAACCTCTTGTGATTTCTAAAGAGCATCAAGTACCCTGTTCCCACAGATAGATAATGCTGAGTGTGCAACACTTGTACAAATCAGGCTATTCATATGGATCCCTAAAAATAAAATGCTGCATGGTGGAAATGCTTTGACTTGTTTTTTAGGGAGGGAAAGTAATTTGATTTTTTTAATCTCTCTAAAATATCATAGCAAAATGTTTTTGAGGCAGAAACAGATCAAAAGCTTATGGCAAAGGTCACTCACAAGAGAAAATTAATAAAAACATGTCGATTTTCAATAATTTCCAGGGGAAGAGAAGATACATGGCATGTTGTAAATATATTAAATATGTTGGCAAAATCCATGTTGATTTTTTTAGAAAAATAATTTTCTGACATCCATATGGATATGACTCTTTTCCAGTTTATATTGTAAGTTTTTAAACATCAATGTCAAAATTCATTACTGTCATTCATTGATCTATTGAAAGAAAACATTTGAATTAACTAATTTTTAAAGCACTTTAGTTTCAAAGGAAATATCAATATCCTTTCCCTTTACTTCCTTGGAAGGAAAACAAAAATAAGCTCAGTAAGTTTTCACAAAAAGAGGAAATCTGGTTGCAATGCCAGCTGTTATAAACCATATACATTTTAAAATAAAAATTAAATAATGTATATGCAAATACAGTGTAGAAGGACTACAAAACTTGTTTTGACAGCATTTGGTAAAAATATATAACACTTTTTTGCTAACAGGGCACAATCTGAGTGTGCTTGTTTATCTTCTATTTGATTTGTCATTATCTCTCATTAACATAGACACCTAGTGAAAATTTATTTACTAAGTTGGAAACATCTTGTATAATTAAACATGTTAAATCATTTAAATAGTAAAAGTGACATTCAGAACTGAGAAAAGTGGAGTGGAGGCAGCTCGCAGGGCTAGTTTATCTTGAATATATATATATGTAACTATAGAATTTATTTCAGTCTGAAGCACTTTTTTTTTAATGCAACACTAGTGTAGCCCTATTTTTTTTCAAAGGCAGGGGTTAAGAACAGCCGTTTGTGTTTATCCTGGTGGAGCTACTCATAGAGATCCATCATATCTTAGTCAAAACCTCAACACCAGCTCCAAAACTCAGTGCAAGTGTCAATTGTAATTATAGAGGGATATGTCAAAATTCATACATGGAATTCATGATGATTTTAAAGATCATTTTAGTTGATATGCATGCATTCATTCATTTAAGGATGATTAGAGGTTACTCTAAAAATTGTCACTGTAGATCTTATACCTAGAATTAGTTACAGCCAATATTGGGCCACAGTGCCAAATTAAAACCTGATTTGGTCTATTTCACCTCCAGTTGCCCAGTGAGCCTGGACAAGCAAAAAAGAAAAGACTCAGCAGATAGGAAAAGGAGTACAAGTTAGAAGATGTTTTGACATATCTGAACAGTTAAGAAAAGGAAAAGCAATTGAGAATTAAATGCATGTTGAAAGGAACTGAAGAAAAGCACATTATTTACTTATGTGATTAACTGTGCCCTCGCTATTCATTGCAAGTTTTGTGAAACATTCCAAAAAACGTTCTCAAATCAAGTAAAGTGCTTGCAAGGGATTTAGAATCATGTAAAATAAGAAGTTCTTTGTATTTCTCTTTCCCTCATTATTAATACTAATTACAGAAAGTCAAATCAAACCTCTCAAGAGATATTTTTCTTTTCCTCAAGTGGAATGAGTACTGCATCCCATTAGAAATGCATTTCTACTCAGTATGTCAAAATGGACATTTCAGATGTATTCTAGCTGCCAAGATAAAGATGTCCTCATAAGTGTGGGCAAATGTCTGGGAATTACATTTGGCAGAGAGTTGCTCTAATAGAAACAGAAGCATAATTGAGACATTTAAGCTGCCCCAGTGCAAGAAATCCTCTCTGTACATCTGTGCTTCCTGGAACCTTAAACACCAGGGGCTTCACTTTAATTTGCCTAATACCATGTTCCTGTCAGTAATGATGTCTAAGAATTATCCCATTAATCTTTCCAATGTCAATTTCACAGAGAGTGGTCATCACAACTCTATTAAATTTCTTCAGGTAAATTCACTTTGCAGGAAGATCCTACATCAAAATGACATTACTGTGAGCAGACACTGCACACAGCTAAGAACCTATTTTGGGGCAAGTGCCACAGCATCTCCCTTACAGCCATGTTTCTCTGTCACAGAACCTCTGTGATGGCCCCGTACTGTTTCTTAGACAAAGCCACAGTGAAGCAAATCATGTTGTAGGACTGAAATTTGTCAGACCTGGTTGGATTCAGTGGCCAACAGAATCAGATGTGCTTCTGAAAACTATACCTAAGGGACCCAAAGAGTCCAATATACTATACTAAAGAGGTAGGATTACCTTCTAGAGGCCCAGAGGCTACACTTGTTTTTTGCAATGATCGTGAAATCCTAAGAACAAATAATTTCCCTGTTGCCAGTAGCTAACTTGCTTGTTAGTGTTATGAAACACAAGCTACAGGCAACAAAACTATACAAAAATTTTCTGGCTTCATAGAAATAAAAATGTCAAACGCCTTGCTTTCTTATAGGCATGATACAGAGAGTACAAGCCTTTCTAGATATGAAGGGGGAGCAGTGATCAGAAAAGCTAAAAAATTTTGATAAAAGAATATTTTCCATTGGTCCTTTTTCAGTCTTCAAAGTTGTGGATTCCTTACACAATTTTTCTCTTTCAAGAGAAATAAAAATTATTCTATTACTTCACTGGATGATGCAGAACTGCCCTTTTCATTACATTTTCTATCTTTACACATGTGCTGGGGCTCCAAGTGTGCAGAAGAGGGACAGGAGCAGTTTTTAACTGTGACACTTAAAAATATGTAATTTAATAACATATGTAATTTAATAACAGCCTACTGCTCTTTTAAAAAATGTGTTAGCCTCTAATACAGTTTAGAAGGTCCTCTGTTATTTAAACTATGTCATTTCATGCGATTTCTCACTTCCTCATAGCAAAATTAACACAGTTAATTTTGGTTTACCAGGCACAGAGCTTATAGGAGGGAAAGGAATTGTTTTTACTTTGTTAAGAATTTTAAAATGCCATTAATTTTCACAATGTTTTATTGTGAGGGGATGGAAAACAAAATGAATATTTATTAAAAAACAAAAACTTTTTTAGCTCAATTGGAAAAAAAGGTAGACAAAACTATAGGCAAGCTCGAGGCAGTAGTAATTAGATGACAATCTTTGACAGTGGTATATCCTGTAATTAAAAAGTTCAGGAAAGGAACAAATGCTGAAGAAGAGACAATTAAATCATTGAAGAAAGTTTGGATTTATGTCTGTTGCTGTAACTGCTTGAAGTGACTACACTTTTGTGTTTGGGATCTAAGTCCTGACAGGCAATGAAAGATTCAAGAAGCACATATTTAGTATTGATTATAATTTTCTTCTGCACAAAGTGTCATGTTTGTGTACTTGGAGTCTTCACTCTCAAAAAAAGGAGCACAGTATTAAAGAAGAATGTCCAGGAAGTATTATGTCAACAATTTTCAGAGAATTCAGAAATTGGCCTGTAGAGTTTGTGAGAAAGGGCGATGGATGTAGCTAACACAGAGTTGCTCAAAGTGTTGGGGGGGATCTACAGCTGACTCCCCCATTTGATCCGAGCCAGTGTTTTGACAACAGCCATGACTGTCAGAAAAAAAACATAGACACAAAATCTACAAATGCTGCAGCCGCTAACCATGAAAGAAAAAAAGTCTAAATTTTTGCAGCAGAGAAACACACACTCTACATTCTGTCTAAGTACTGGAGTCCAACAGCAAATGAGGTTTCTGTAGGACACGTGCTGCCATCAGCAGTGGAAGTGCTGTCCCGCCTCAGTTAAGAGTCAGTGATCTGGGTCTATAGGCCTAATGATGCAAATCATTTGGGCACACGCCTGATTTCAAACACATTGAATTTAACAGAACCACTCATTCACATCCTTTGGGACCTGATTATAATAAATTGACATTATTATTATTATTTTCTCCTTAGATATTAAAATAGCCAAGAACACCTTTTTTTGAGGGTTTGAGGTATTTTTTAGAGAAAAATATAAATCGTTATTTTCCATTTTTATGGTCAAATTCCAATTTGCTTCATTAAACTCCCCACAAAATATCATTGTATACAATACTCCACTTTTGCACTGAATTGTGTAATACTGCTGTGTCCCACTAAACCACTGCTACTTTCTACCCACAGGGGCTGTTTTTCTGGTAGAGGGATGAGATCAATCACCACAACAGGTTTGCTTTATCACATACAGTTCTTTGACTACAAAGTTACTATATATATCAGTTGTCATTACAGTCCATTTTAAAACAGCCAAGATTTTTAAAATTTTGTCTGCCCTTTAAAAGGTATTGTGATTAGTTGTGTGTATATATATACTTTACACATAAATGTGACTGAGAACAATACTCAACACAAGCATGCCCATTTATTTTCTGTCTTTTATTCCAGTGACATCTCATAACAAAGTTCCCTTTGTTATACAGGAAAGCTTTTGAGATGTAGAAAATGGAAATATGTGGAAGAAATTAAGTGGCTGACACGAACCTGGCAATGAACAAGCATCAACTACATAGTACCATAGCATGAGCACTCAAACTGGTAATATCTGTTTGCTGTCAGTCACATAAACATACTGAGATGTTATTGCACTTTTATTTGTACAGAGATGTTTTTATTAATGCTACCAGCCAGTCTTCTGCTTTGGGTCTCTGAAAAAGGGAGCAATGCAGGGAGATCTGATAACTCCATCTCACATGAGCCAGTTGTCAGCAACCTTAGCCCCAGCTGGTGGGGGAAAGTGGATGGATGGGTAACTCGTGAGGTCATATATTGCATTTCTTCCATTAAACAGATAAATGAATGCCTGGATACAGGCCATTCCACAGGTATTACTTAGCTTTGTCTGCCCAAAATTATACTGGGTTTGTAGTGATGTTCCTTAAGAATACCTTCCAATTTCCCTAATACCTGAAAACATGTCAATAGTTCAGCTTTGCCCCCATTTAATTTGTAATGCTGGAGCACAGACTGTAGTTATGTGGATCTTGAGAAAGGTGCTCTGGTAGACTTTTTAAAACAAATTCTGAAGGCATGCACTGCCGTACGTGTGGCCATCCAATGTAAGTGCAAAACTTCATCAGAAATTATTTAGCATTTTGACATAAAGTGACAGTATGCAAATACTGAATTCATTTTGTTATGGACACACTTACTTGCAAAATCTTTTCTGTAAAGTTCGTTCAAAGGCAAACAAGATAGCCCCACTCAATATCAAAATAAACTCCTAATTCCTGTATTGGATTCTGTGAAAACATGGCTATCTTCACAGCTTCTTCACAGCCTTTCTTGCCATGAATTAGGTTTGTCATAACCTGCTGTCTGCTTTGGATGGAAACACCCAGATCTAGACTATAAAATATATTTCAGTTTTTTCCATTGAGATGTGCTGTATTTGTAGCTCACTGCTTGTCACAAGGGAGGAAACAGCTGAAGTAATTAATTGCTCTGAAGATTTACAACCAGGTCTATCTACTAGGAACTTTTGTATTTTGAGAACATGTAACTTAAACATCTTCAGACCACTAGTTACAAGACTTGCATGAAATAATGAGCTGCAATTCTCTATCAAAACACAGCTTAATTTTCATGCAATCTGAGTCTTCACAATCTTAGCTTGGGATGGTATCAGCCCAAAAATGGCCTCTTGATGATTCTAAGGCCATACCATTTTTGTTCTATAATATTTTCATTGAGGACCTAGGATAGTACTTTTTTTTTTCAGAAGAGCAATGCAAATTATTAGCAAGTGTCAATCTAATTTGTTATTACTATTCAAAATTTACTCTTGACTACATTTCCTCATATTTTTATCAGTAATTTGTGACAAAATATACAATTTTATTTATTTATTTATATTTATTTTTTAGAAAGGAGTTTACTCAATTAAAATGAGAAGTGATTGATAAATAAAGACAATGCAGGGATTAATTTTGATTCCATGGAAAACAGTACAGACAACATCTATTTTCACGCAACACATATAAGGTCAGAATGTAGGAATGAACAGCATGAGTTAAGTACTCAGGACAGAAAGCTTCACTCATGGAAAGAATAAGTCTGAAAAGTGACAAAGATATTTCTTCTAAAATAAGTTAGCTGTAACTCAACTTCAGCTATTAAACTTGCAATAAGTATCAATCTACTTGTTAGTTCTCCAGATTAAACTTCAGGCAACCAAACAATACTGTGTCTAGTCATCTCCTTTAATGCTTTAATTCTGACAAAGTGTTAAATTCCCTCCTTGGCTTTGCAATGTCTCCAATATTCAAGTTTTTTATTGCAATTAATATCAATGATATGGATGCATTCTCAGGATTTTGGGTTTTGGGGTTTTTTTAATGAGGTGAGATTATTTTAAAATATTTAATCTCATATAGTTATCAATTTTATGACTGCTTTTGTACTACTTTTAGCAAACAAGTCATAATCCTATCAACAGATAGGAAGAGACTGCATCTTAGTTCTCTTTGCATTCAAGATGGACAGATGCCATAAATTTTTGCAATATTTTGAACAATCTTTGTGTTTCAGATACATTAAAAATAATATTTAATCATATTTGCTATTTATTACATTGTCTTATCAATTAATTTATTTTCTCAGGTTCCAGTTGTACAGCTTCATTTCCACAACAACTTCCCTGTATCAATGAATAATGTTAATTATTATTTGTGCTAATTTTACAAAATGCTGAAGCTCAGGAAAAAATAGTGACCACACTTTTTTTTTTTCTTTTTGTTGTGGCAAGCTGAAAGACACTTGAAATATATCTCATGGAAAAGATGCGGACACTGTACTGTTAGTTCTTATTTTTCAAATACATTAGTTGAGTGGATAGGTACTGACAGACAAGATCAAACAAAAATAGTTTGGTGTTAATTAGGTTTACTTTCATGGCAAGACCCCTTTTATAAGATTTAGAGAGTAAGCATGAAGTCATCTGAGCAGAAACAAAGGACTTGCCATTTGTTTTTCACTGAGAATAGATCAACTATTCAAGTCAAATGCCATCAATCCAGCTACAGCAACAGAAAAAGCAGAACAGTTCACTAGTTATATAATAATAAAAAAACTACTAAGGTGTTCTCTGACAGTGTAATTAACGTCAAGAGATGAGATTTGGGACAGAAGAAAATACATGAATATATCAGTGTAAGTGAAGTCTCCCATTCATTTAAAAGAGAGTGACTCCGGTTCTAATTACACATCAAAATGCAGTACTTTTTAGATTACTGAAAAAAATCATAGCATAGAACTTTAATGTAAGTAAACCTAAAATTGTCCATAATGCACAGCAAAACAAAAATGTATCATTCATTATTATGTTACAGACATAAGCTACGATAAGATTCAGTCTAGAAGATTTGTTATTAATAGTTGGTAATGCATTTTAGATATCTGGAAAAGGAATAATATCTAGAACACATCCCTAAGGAACAGTGATTGTTACCTTTAACAAAAAATTTCAAGAAAAGTATTTTTTTTTTCTGCAGGAATACATATGATTGAAAAAAGGTATTAGCAGCTGGCATTATTGTGAGCAATCTTATACACTCCATTGACCTGAAGATGTATGTGCTGAGATGGTGAAAATTACTTTTTTTGGTTTTTTTGTGGTTGTCTGTTTCTTTTATGAGAATATATGTAAGGAAAGTATCTGATTCTAGCTTTCAGCTGACCTGATGTGACTTCCTTGAAAGTAGCTGGTACGTATCATATCTGCTCTCAATGACAGGAACAAAATAGATACACACGCAGTGTCAAAACCTTTTCCAATCACTTTGTTCCCTCTGCTGGCCTTTGTGAAGGCTACTCCAGTTTCTGGTGTTCACTGATAGAAGTAAGGTGAGATGTGGGTTTTGTTGGGTTTTTTTCCCTGTAGATTATCAGCTCAGTGACCCAGATTCACAAGCCTAGAGAAGGTTTTGTTGCTCTACAAATTGGGGTTGCTGTGCTACATGTAAACCAATCAACCCCCTGTCCTGATTGCCTCTTTATATTCTTATATCTTTGTAGCTGCAGGAGCTATTTATTTTACTGTACTAAAGTATCTTGATTTGGTTTTGTTTTTTTTTTAAATAATCTTTGGCAGGGTACAAAATCATTGTATGTAATTATTTTTTAAATTGCTAGAATCAGGTTTTTTTTTTCTTGTATTTTCAAAAAAAATAAGTTTTATCCAAGGCAATTTTAAAATTATTAAAATATGTTTCTCGACTGAAATCATATGTGTTAGAATAAAAGTAAATAGTCTATGCAGATAAATTTATCATGAAAGTGAGAATCTAATGAAGTAGTTAATGTACTGAAAATGTCCTATGATATGGACTGTGAAAGATCAATATTGTCTCAAAGTCCAGTCTCTAAAATTATTCAGCCTGTGACTCCTGTGCATTTGTGTTTCTTAGCAATGAGTTATTATTTTAGATGGCAATAACCCAATGTAATATCTTTATTTTAGGCAAAGTCAAATCAGAAGTCATCCACCCAGCCCTCTTCTGCTGAGGGCTGTTACTGGGAAAATCAGCAAGAGAAACCGGGTTTCTCAAAAACACCTTAGATATATGTCTCCATCAGGTTGACATGACTTACTGGAAAAGTGGCATTTATCATCATAAAACCTGTATTTTCAGAAACATATGAGTCTTCAAATATTAGACATTCTCAAATTAGACAAGCAAAGGTTTGAAGGATTTAAATTTTGAAGCAGGTAAGTTAACCCTGCTTACTTTCAGTGGTATCTCTGCACCTCTTTGAAACACTTATAATTTTAATTCCAAGGGATGTTGCAATGGCAACTGTCTGGATGACTGAAAGTATAAGTTAAATACATATATATACACATATATATACACACTTATATATATATATAAAAATATATATAATAATTAAATTATAAGTAGCTTTTGCCATTTTTATGCCATTCCCTAAAACTGCTAATACTCTGGTTTTGGTGTACTGGAAACAGTCTTCCAGAAACCAAGCTGAAGCCATCATACACACACATACACTCATGTCCTCCCTATTCTCCTGGCAATCTTGAATTGATGTGGTTTCTAAAAGATTGTTATTGCAGTTAAAAGGATTATAAATTTCATAAATTCTGATTATGGACTTGTATTTCTTTTTATTGATCCTTTTGGGGAGACTAATTCAATAATCTAGATGAGGATGTATCCGCATTTGTTGGGAAAATTTGTTCAGAGCTATGAAAATGACATTGTGAAATGGCTTGACTGGTCTTTTGCCAACATACTTCCCATCAGGATATAAGAAGGAGCATAACAAAGACCTCAGAATTGTTCCACAATGACAAAATAGCAGGTAATCATGCTGCATAGCTTTGCCTTTTAAAAGACTGACAATATACAGTAATATTTTTTTCCTAATGCTATCATAATTATATATTATAGAGCTAATGTTTCAGGATTTTGGTTTCAGGAAATTCTCAGCATCCAAGGACATTGATTCTGTAGTCTCTTTCCTTGCAGGTTATATTGAGTTTTATGCAATACAGCACAAGAGGATATATTGACAGAATATGAAAAAGTTCTGGAACCAAGTATCTCTGGGAGAAACTCTGTTCTGCTGAAATCCATGTTTTGATCCCTGTTTTGCCATTTGAGCTCCATCTGACCATTGAAAAGTCACTTAATACAGAGGCACAAATTACATAGCTGCTTAAATCCAAAACCAATATTCTCAAGGCCCTGAGCCCCCACTGTAATGTCAAAATTTTCAAAGATACTTCAATCCCTGCCTCTGGACAAGCTTTGCAACACGTAAGTTTAGGCATAGTTGAGCAGCTACAGCCTATGTTTTCCCCTTCTTCAAAGGTAATGCCACAAACTCTCTTGAAAAACAGTTTGAAGCAACAGCAGGAAAGATTCAGAGATTGCTGTTTCTACCCGGCATAAGTCTGGATGGCATGAGTTTGGAATCAGGCAAAGAGGGAACTGAATCCAAGTAATTCTGCAGAAGAGATCCAACAGTAAGGCTACTGTGGAAGAACAAACAACGTTGCTGCCTCTGTTGTCAATGCCTTCCTGTTGGGGCTAGTCCTTGGACTGTCAAGCATGTCTGTAGTGAGATTTGTGAACATCCTGACCCAGGACTGGAATGTGGGAGAGTCCTTGGGCTGTCGGGGGCGTCCTGGCCTGGGACTAAAAACATAAGGGAGATAACAAGGATGTGCAGAACAGGCACAA
>BJBW01000683.1:36250-49341 GCA_004320125.1 Scolopax mira | reverse complement strand
TGAAAATTTGCAGGTTGTTCCGGGCCCGACATCCCGCAGCCCCGGCTGAAGGATCCGGGCCGGGCCACGCACCCGCGGGTCCGGCCCCGGCTCCTGCCGCTCCCCCCGGGGCTGAGCCCCCGGTAACACGAATCACACCCCTCGCTCCCCCGCAGCACAACGCACACACCTCACGCGCGTGTGCACCGACTCACACGCGGTCCCAGTGTGCTCACGCAGCCACACGCAGACAGGTTTGCACGCACACCCCCCCGCACGCTCACACACCATCACACACGTGGGCACACGGCCTACACACACAAGCGTTCACGTGCACTGGGGATGGGCACGCGCACGCCCTGCTTGCACACGCACCCGCAAGTGTGCACAGACTCACCCGGGCCGCAGCCCTGTGCGTGTGCAGGCGTGTGCACACCTGGCCTACACACACAAAACACACGCACACTCGTATCTGCAGGAATTCCATGCACACACACATTCCTGTGCACACGTACACACACATTCCCACACACAAATATACACTCATTTGCACACGTGTACACACACATGTGTATACACACATTCCCACACATGGGTACACATTCATACATGTGTACACACTCATTCCCATGCGTGTGTACACACATTCACACACACACATTCACACTTTTGGGTACACACACATTCCCACACGCACATTTCCATGCGTGCATTCACACACGTGCATACACATTCACACACACATGTACGCACACGTTCCCACACGTAATTACACACACGTGTGCACACACATTTCCATGTGTGTATGCACACTCATTTCCATGCATGTGTACACACTCATTTCCATGCATGTGTACACAATTACACTTGTACACACACTCCCATGCATATGTACACTCGTGCACATTCACACACATACACACACTCCCATGTCCGAATACATACACATTCACACACATGTACACACTCATTCACACACATGTGTACACACATTCACACACGTGTACACATTCATTCCCATGCGTGAGTACACATTCACACACATGTACACACACTCCCATGCACGTGTACACACGCATACACACACACGTCTACACACTCACTCCCACACATGTCTACACACTCACACACGTGTACACATTCATTCCCATACGTGTGTACACATTCACACACACATGCACACACACTCCCATGCACGTGTATCCGCACACAAGCGTACACACATTCACACACACATGTACACACGCACTTCCATGCGTGTATACATACACATTCACACGTGTGTACACACTCATTCCCATGTGTGTGTACACATTCACACACACATGCACACACACTCCCATGCATGTGTATCCACACACAAGTGTACACACGCATTCCCACACGTGTGTACACACATTCCCATGCATGTGTACACACACACATGTACACAAACTCCCATGCACGCGTATACACACATTCACACACACCTTCACACACAATTCCCATGCACGTGTGCACACACATTCACACACATGTGTGACACCCCCACACACACACGTGTGACACCCCCACACACACACACCCACACGTGTGACACCCCCCCACACTCGCAGGACTCACACCCCCCCCCACAGCCACCCATGAGCCCCGCAGAACCGGTGGCAGCTTCTCCTGCTCCCCCGGGGCTGCCCCGGCTCCCGGCCCCCCGGGGGTCCCCCGAGCCCCCCCCAGCCCCTCACCTCCACTTGGTGCGCCGGTTCTGGAACCAGGTCTTCACCTGGGCGTCCGTCATCTTGAGGGCCTTGGCCAGGGCAGCGCGCTCGGCCGAAGCCAGGTACTTCTGCCGGTGGAAACGCTTCTCCAGCTCGCAGATCTGCAGACGCGTGAAAGAGGTGCGGGGCTTCTTCTTCTTGGGGGGCGTGCGGTTCTGATAGGGGTGACCTATACGGCGTGTTACAGTGAAGGGTGAGAGGGCCACTGGGGGGGAAAAGGGGGGGGACGGGGTGGGGTGGGGAGGGGGGGATGAGAGGCAAAGAAGCAAGCGGCGACACATCAGCAGAGGGGCTCCGGCTCCCTGGGGGGGGGGGGGGTGAGGGGAAAGCGGGGGGCGCTGGGATGGGGATACCCCCCCCCCCTCTCCCTCCCCGCGCTGCGAAGGCACCGCTTCCCCGCCGACACCCCGCTCCCGGGGCGGCCCCGGTGCTGCGGGCACTCGGCGGGGCTCGGCGGCGGGGAAAGGGGTAAAGCGGTGCCCGGTGAAGTGCCCGGGGACAGGTCGGTAGCGGCAGCCGGTCCCGGCGGCGGCTCCGCGCTTCGTGCCAACGGGATTTGGGGTGATTTCGTTTGGGCACAGCGGGAACCGCCGGCCGTTCGTATCCGGGAAATAACTTCCCGGGGTGCAAACGGGAGTTGAGATTCGGTTTTAGGGGTTTTTTTTTCTTAAATTTTTGTTATTTGATTTTTTAATGCTTTTTTAATTTCTTTTTTAATTCCCTCCACGAAAAATAATTTTTAAAAAATTAAAAATCCGGAAAACTCGCGGCGTGTCTCTAACCGGGAAGGGGCTCCAGGAAAAATCAACCCAAAAATCAACCCGGAGCCAAGGGCCAGCGGGGCGAGAATTAAACGTGAACTTGGAAAAACCGGGCCGGGGTTTGCGCCACCGGGAAGAGAGAGAGAAAGGGGCCGGTGCGGGCGGTGCGGGAGCGGGGGCTGATTTTGTCCCCGTTGCAATTTCCTCGCTTTTTAAATTTGGTTATTTGTTTGGGTTTTTTTTCTTTCTTTTCGTTGTTCCGAGATTTTTTGCGTTTGTTTTTTTTTTTTTTTTTCTTTGTTAGAGCCCCAAAAAAACGAACCCCAGATCCACCTGGCAACGGCGGCAGGTCGGGAAAGCGGCACCGGCTCGGCTCGGGGCTGCAAAAAAAAAGTCCCTTTTGGCGGAGAAAAGGCTGAATCGAAACCCGCAAAAAGAAAAATCAGCCCGGTTACGGTACGCACGGGAAAAACGGCCTTAGGAGCCGGCCTTCCCGGGCGGGCGAGGGCCGGGATCACCGGGGCTCCCTTTCCCGTCGGACCGGGCTGTGTCTCCCAAATAACCATCTATTTTAAAGCAAAATTTCCCCGGGGGTCGGGTCAGGGCGGCGGGGAGCGGGCCGTCGTGCCCGGGGCTCTTGCGGGAAGCGGGGGGAGTTTGCCGCCGCCGTCCCGTTTTGTCCCTTTCCCGGGGAAAAAAAACAAAACACCACACACACACACACAAAAAAAAAAAACCCAAAACGAAACAAAATGAAACAGAACAAAACAGAACAAAACAAAAACAAAGGAAAAGAAAACAAAACCCAACGGAAAAAAACCCCACAACAACAAAAAGAACACAAAAAAGATACACGAACCCCCAACATAAACCAAAGGGGGGGAAAATCAATCAAACAAAATCAAACAAACAAAAAAAAGAAGCCCAACGCATTTAGGGGGAGCTGATTGCGCCTTTTTTCCTCCCCTTCTTGCTCTTGGCCTCCTCCGGGACCCACTTCTCAGGGCGATCCGGGCCACCCGGGGCCGGATCCTGCGTTCCCCGGCGGGTACCGGCTGCCGCGGCGGGGACGGGAGCGGGGCGGCGGGAGAAGGGAGGAAAAGGATTTGGGGGGGGGGGGGGGGGGGGGGGGGGGGGGGGAAGGAGGGAATTTCGTCCCGGTGGCCCCACTCACCTGTGAACCTGTCTTTTGTGTACCGCCTGTTGCTCTCCATCCAAGGGAAGGTGAGCCCCGTGAGACTGTTCATGCCGTTCACCGCCGGCACGGCGGCGGAGAGGGGCTGGTGGACGCCGCCGGTTACCGGGCGGTGGGCCGGGACGCGGATCACCCCCCCGGCCGAACTCAAGGTGTTACCGTTCATGCTCACCGCCATGTTCACGTTGTAGGAGCCCGGCAGGCCGCCCATGCTGCAGGAGGTGCCGGTGTAAGCACCGGCCGCCCCGCCGCCGCCGCCGCCGTTCGGCCCGTAACCACCCGTGACCGTGTTGTAGGCGCTGCCCACGATGCAGCCCAGCCCGTAGTCCCCCGAATCCTGCAGCCGCGGGTGGGAGACCATGCAACTGCCCGGCTCCGAGGTGTTGAGGATCTGGTCGATGCCGAAGCTGATGGGTTCGGCTTGGCCTTGGTGCAGGTGGTGAGCCCCGAGGTGCTCCATGTCGCCTCTCGGGGAACCGAACACCCCGAGGAGGGGGGGGTAGGGGCCACCGGGACCGGAGACCTCCGCCCCCTGGCAAGGGCAAGGCGAGCCCCCCCCCCGCACCGCCCGGAAAGACGGCAAGGGAGTCCCGCAACAGCCCGGGACGCTCCGGCTTTTACACCCTGAGTCCCATCGCCCGGTAATCGCCCACCCCAGGACACGCCAGCGGAGCCACGCACAACCGGGACACGGCAGCGACACGCTCAGCCCGGAGACACGCCAGCAGAGCCATGCGCCACCGGGAGCTACAACCGCCCCGCAAGCCGGGCCACCAGCCGGGCCACAGGAGCAACCCACTGGAGGCACAAGCACCTACCCACTCGAGGCACCACCGCGCCGCACACCCCCGACACCCCGCAACACCCTCCAGCAGCCGAGCGGCGACCCTCCCACCCGCGCACACCGGTCTCACGTCGATGAGACCCCCGCACCACCAAGGCACAACCACCCCCCGGAGCCAGGAGCCGCTCTCTCAAGACACACACACACAGATACACACACACAAAGATGACCCCCCAGGGGTGGGGGGGTGGGGGGAGAGCCGGGAGCCCCGCGGAGCGGCGCGGAGCCTAGCGCGGCCGCGGAGTGCGAGTGCGGGAGCCCCGCTCGCCCATCAATCAGGCTCTACCCCGGGCCTGCTGCTCCCGGGCCCCTCACTCTCCATTGGCTGGATGCTGGAAGGAGCCGAGTGAATGACAGCAGGGAAGAGCAGGCGAGGAAAAAAAAAAAAAAAAGGAGTTTCTTCTTCCCCGGCTCCCCCCCCTTCCCCCCCCCCCAATACCTCCTACTTCCCCCCCCAACACCACCAAAAAAAAAAAAAAGGAAAAAGAAAAAATCACCACCCATCTTATAAAAGCGCACCCAGAGCATCGGGGTGGGGAAAGGAACCTCGCCCCCCACCCCCCCCACGGTGCTTCAGGTACCCGCAGTTTGTGGTTTTTGGGGAGGGGGGGTCCTGGCTGCAACTCCCCTGGGCGGCTATGCCTGGGGGGGGGGAGGCGCGGCTGAAGCCCCCTTCCTGGAGGGGTCCCAGAGCCGCCGTGCCCCTTTTCTCTGGAGGGGTGTTGTCCATTTTAAAAGTCAGCACCTCTCAAAAAGCCGCTGAGGAGGAGGAGGGGGGGCTCCCCTATCTCCCCCCTCCCACCCCCATCCTCCATCTCTCCCCGCTCCTGAACATGGGGGCAGTCAGGAGGGTCCCCAGGGGTACCCAGGCCCGTGGAGGGGATGTCACTGCAGGAGGCAATGGGCACCTGGGGCACATCCCCCCCCTCCCTCCCCCTCCCCCAGAGAAGTGGGGGGGCTTGTTCCCTGGGACAAGGGCCGGCCCCAGCTGCTCCCCCCGGGGCAGTGGCACAGACCGTGGGGGGACGAGGACTGAACGGGGTACCTGCTGCTGCCATCCCCACCACCACCCCCTCCCTCGCCTATTCGTGGGAACATGGGTGTTTTTGTTAAAATAAATAAATAAATTAATTAATTAATTAAAAATTAAAAGCCGCTGCCGTTATTTACTGCAAAACTTGGTGGTCCCCCTCTGTGCAGGTGGAGGGGGCAGAAGCTGGCCCTGCCTCATGGGGGATTCTGAGCCACAAATTGAAGCGGGGGCGCAACTGGCTCCTGCCCCCACCCCCTCACCCCCCCTGTCACCCCCCCCTCACCCCTGCTGCTGCCTCCCAGCTCTGCCACACAAATCCTGCTGCGGAGGGTCCTGAGACAGCCCACACTGGGGCATCCCCCCCCCAGTAAAAACAGAGGAACTCGTGCCCGTGCCGTCGGGTACACCTCCTCACGCACCACCATCCTCATCCTCACACACACACCCCCACACACAAACACACACTCACACAGCCTCACCCTCCCAAAGATGCACGCACGCTCACAAATGGGCACCCGTGCTGCCACGCAGTCCCACGCATCCGCTTGCACACGCATTTGTGCACACTTGTTCACACCCCCCCGTTTTCCCAGACACCCCCTGCACTCACACACACACACAGTCTCACTCACACCTTCACGACTGTACATCTTCACACACATGTGAACACACACACACTCACAAACCACTGCTGGTGGATTCCTGCCACCCTCGCCCCAGCCACATGCCCCCTGTGACACCCCCCAAGACCCCCCACTGGGGGCCCACCCCTTTCTCTGTACCCACACCGGGGAGGCTGTGGGGACAGGGCAAGTGGCGGCAGCTCCCGACCACCCCTCAGCCCCGTGCCCAGCTTGTGCCCGGCCAGCCCGTTCCCCCCGGCCCTGCCCCCCGGCCCTGCCTGCCCACCGGGGTCGGGTTTCCCCCCCCCTCCCCGTACCTGCCTCAGTTCTTGACTTCTGAACTCTTCAGGGAACTCGCTGGCGCCAGCTCCATCAACCAAAGTCCTTGTGGTTAGGAGGAGCTGGGAGGGGAGGGAAGGAGGGAGGGAGAGAGGGCTGGGGCCAGCTGGGGCTTGGGGGGGGGGGGGGTTTGCCCTCCAGCAGGGGGTATTCTCATCCCCAAGGGCCACAGCTTTGCCCTTCTCCAGGACCAGCCTGGGCCTTTCCTCCAACCCCTTCCTACACGAGGACCGTGGAGCAGAGCCCGCTCACCAGCCCTGATGAGCGTGTCAGGTTGTCCCCACGGGGAAGAAGACCCCGCCAGCCCCACACGGTGCCACAGAGTCCCCTGCCAGGGAGTTCTGACATCCAGAGGGACTCTGCTGCCAACACCCAGGAGATGCCCTCTCCCCAATAAATAACACAGCCATCTGCTGCTGCTGGAGCATCCCAAACGCCCCAGTCGATGCCAGGCAAAGCCTTCGGCCTTCCCTGAGATCCCAGGGATCCCTCAGGCTGAGCAGATGCCCAGAGCCCCAGAGGGACCAGCCCCAAGAAATCAGGAGGTCACCACCAGTGAGCCAGCCTGGCTAATGAGGGTCACAGCCCCCAGCTGCTGAGCCCAAGGTAGGGGCTTTCGGGCCGTAAAACCTGCCCAGAGAGAGACTAAAGGTAAGTCAGGTCTTTCTCAGCCCGGTGAGGACACAGGAGAAGGCAGGGCTGGGTCCCAAATGGGATTCAAGACTCCTGGAAGTCAACGGGAATTACTGATGGGTTTGGGGGTAATGCACAACCCCAGGATTTAATTCCTTCACAAGCCACGGACCTCACCTTGGAAGAGCCAGACAGTTCCTGGCGTTTGGCTTCTGCGGGTCCAAGCTCCAGGAGAACACCCTGGTTCAGATGCTTCAGTTCAAATTGCTCCTGGCCTCAGTTTCCCCTGCAGCTCTCCATGGCCGGGGCTTAAGCTGTAGAGCACGAGGCTGTGGAAATGCCCTGTCTCGTGAGGGCTGGCAACTCACCGACAGCTTTTGCACCCAAATTCCCAACGCTGGGGCTAGAGAGGGTTTTAGTCCCCCAACAAGATGCCGTGCTGCAGGTTTACACTCCGGGACTCGGAGCGTGTCCAGGTTCACATCCCAATGGGAGGGTTTCCAAAGTCAGTGCCCACTCAAGGTGCATCCAGGGATGCTACAAATGGATCCCTGGGGGTGGGGGGGGGGGGGGGGGGGCGAGACAGATCCTCAGCCAGAGTCCTCCCACCTGCTGAGAGCTGGGTTTGTCAGCCTGTGCCAGGGCTCTGGATACCAGATCCCACAAAAAATCAGAGATCGTGCTCTAGGCAGCGTCTGGGAAGACAGGCATTCTCAGATCTTTGCCCAAAGAGCTGTTTATGGCAGTGGCATTTCTTTTCTGGCTAGAGAAACCTTTTTTTTTTTTTTTTTTCCCTGCAGAAATCATCAACAAGCTGGGCCAGCCCTCTTCAGAGGTGGAACAAAACCTCCAACGCCGGAGCTGACACCTGCACTGAGTTGCTGTAAAATCAGGGCGTTGAGGAGCCCAATGCCCTCGGTCTCCACTTCTCCAGAGCATCTCGCTCCCTTCGAGCCCCCGTGGCCACCTCCATCTTCCAGCCACTCTTGAAAACTTTTGTCTCCCCATCACCCACCCCGAGCAGCTGCTGAGAGGGGCTCGTTTCCAAAGCGGTGGTTCAATCCTGCGTCAGCTGAGGGTTGGGGGCTTAGTACATCCCTGCAAGGAGACAGCGATGGAGATGAGGGCCCCTCTCCCTCCCAACCAAGGCCTGGGGACCCTTTCTCAGGTTCTCTCATTGATCGGGTGCATCTGCCTCCTGCCAGCGGGGCAGGGGCAGCCCCGCCAGGGCCTGACCTCCACCCTCCCTTCCCATTTTCTTGCTGGCTTTCTCCCCCGAAGTCACCGAGCTCCGTTACAGCTCGGGGCTCCCGGGAGCTCGGAGCATCACAAGCTGCCTCTCGGCCTCTGGTGCAGCTGCCGGCCTGGCCGCCGCCGCTGCGAAATACAAGCCCTCCCCTTGCAGGGACCGAGGGGACAAAAGTGACATGTCTGGGACCTTGGCGGGCTCCCAGCAAAACGCCCCGAAACCTGCGATTTCCAGCAGCCCTTCTGGAACCTGTAAAAATCCTCCCCGTTTTCCTCCCCAAAAAGAGTGAGAGACTCTGCCACGGGCAGGTGCAGAGCCACAAACGCACCCGCACCCCGGCAGCGGAAGGGTGTCCCCCCACTCCTCTTCCTCACTCCACCATTCGTTTCATTCCTGGGGCTGGGGGGCTCCCCGGGTGATTATTTACCCCCCCGCACACCCATCACCTCCCGCAGCTCTTTCTCTCCCTCCCCGACCCCTGTGAAATCAATTACGGCGGAGGAGCCGGTGCCCGGTGCGGGGCGGGATGGGCCGGGGGGAGAGCCCCACCGGGCAGCCCCCCGCCGCTCCCCGGAGGCGGGGGGGTCGCGATCCCCGTTGCCGTCGGGGCTTTGCCTCCCAGCGCTGCCACCCCCCACCGAGTCACGTCGCAAATGTCGCGACAGCCGTCGATAGCGAAGCACGACAACACCCCCCCCCGCAACCAGCCGGCCTCCCGCGGAGGTGCGGGCTTCCCAGAGCGGAATCTCGTTTCCCGCAATTCCCACCCCAGGAGCCTCCCCAGCCCCCAAAATCCCCCCGGCAGCGGCTTTTCCCCGGCTCCGCGTCCGCGGGAAGGGCGGACCGTGCGCCCCGCGCATTAAAAGCAATTAACACCATTTGGGGAATTTTTAATTGCTCTATAAAGCACGCTGTAAATAATTACTCCCAGCTCTGTTGATCCCTCGAATACGCACTGACAGTTGTAATTTATGGCTTTGGAAACGTGGCCCCTTGTATTCAGCATAACGCCTTATTACAGTAATGACTTAGCGCCGCTGCACTTAATGAGTATAAAGTGCCCGGCGCAGCGGGAGCGGGCGGGAGACGCTGAACCGCACGAACTTCGCCCGCAACAATATTTCTCCCCTTTATGGTTACAAACGACCGAGGGGCCACGAGTTAATCCGGCGGAGAAGGAGCGGAGGGACGCGGGGAGCGCGGTCGGCTCCGCGCTCCCTTCAACGACATCTCCGGGAGCAATCGTTATCTTCTCCCACACCCCCCCCCCGCCAAAAATAAGCCTTTCGAGCAACCCGCCAGCTCCCCTCTCCCTTCCTTGTAGCCGCTGGCTGCTTCGGCAGAGGGACGAGAACGGTCACAACTCATCGCACCCACGGGCGCACGCAGTGCCGGGGCCACCGAGCCCCGAAGGGCAGGTCGACCCGCACCCACCGACCCCTTGGCTACCTCGGGGCTGCCTGGCTCCGTGCAACAGGCCGGAGGGGGGGTAGGGGGTGGTCTCTCATCCCTGTCGCCCCCCCCTTCGGCTGCGGGAGAGGAGGGAGCGGGGCGGTGGCCGAGAGGGGGGGGCTGAAGTGCCCGGGGGCGCTACATGAATATTCAACGCCGCCGGTTGCCGGAGGAGCATCTGCCGGTAAGTTATTGGTCCTGCGGCACCGGCCCCTCTCTCCGCCCCGCAGAAATGCGTGTAATCCCATTAGCCCCCTCCCCTCCGCCACCCGCCCCGCACCAGCCCCGCTAATGAACGGCGTCTGGCCCGCCACCCCCGGAGGGCACCGACGGCAGCGGGGGAGGGGACACACACCAGGGGCTCTGCCCCGTTATTAACTCCCAGCTTAATTACACCTCGCGTGCCAGTTAATACAGCAAGTGCGGGAAGGGAGCAGACGCGGGGCTGGACACACGCGTCCGTTCCCCCGCAGGACCGCCCCCTGCGACGGCGCGGCTTGTCGCGATACAAGAAGGTGTCAGTCGTGATATTTCGCCCGATTCTGCCCCCCCCCATGCAGGGGGGGTCCTCACCCCCCCTCTTCCCCCCTCCGGGGCCGGCTGCGGGCATCTGCCCGGTTTGTTTGCTTACCGGGGGAGCGGCGGCTGCTTTTGTCTCCCGCCCCCCCCCCCCCCCCCCCCCCCCCCCCCCCCCCCCTCCCCCCCCCCCCCCCCCCGGGGAGCCCCAGGCCTTTCCCCACGTCTGCCAAAAGTCCTGTTTTGCCACCAGATTCGTGTCTCTCTCTCCCCCCCATCTTAAAAGCAGCCCCCGGGGGGCAGGGGCGCAGGCAGCGCCTCAAACCCCGGGCACCCCCCGCTGGCTCCGCTAACAAAATAGCTTTCACTAATGAAGAAGAAGATCCAGTAATAATGGTCTTAATTATTGGAAACATTGTTACGGGCTGAGCTATAAAAACCTTAAAACCCTCCTCGCGAAATCCTCGCGTTTATTTATTCCCCCCCCCCCCCCCTCCGCCGTTTTCCTCCCCGAGGTTAATTAGGACGCAAAAGCAAATTACAAATTATGGCAGAACCAATGGGTAAACTTAATCTAAATTGCTACTGTTTGCATTAGGGGGGTGGCAGCCCTTGTGTCCCCCCCCAAGGCAGCTGCCGTACAGGTGAGCGGCTGCGGGGACGAGTCCTTGTCCTGCCCCCCCGGAGGTCCCCTCGGTCCCCGAAAGTGCGAGGGGTCCGGAGGGTTCAGCCGCTTTGCCTTGACGGGCAGAAATAGTCCCAAATTGTGGCCGGGCGCTTGGAAAAGTCGCCGCACGTCGTTTGCAGCGCGGAGGGTGCGCGGGAACAGAGTTGGGATTGATCAAGACAAAATAAAAATGAAATTAAATGATAAAATAAAATAAGATAAACCAAAATAAAATAAAATAAAATAATTAAATAAGATTAAAAAGAAAATTAAATAATAAAAAATAGATTTAAAAGAAAATAAAATTAAAAAGAAAAAATAAATAAAATAAAAAATAAAATTAAATTTAAAAATAAAAATAAATAAAATTAAATATAAAAAAATTAAAAAGCTAGAAACAGAAAATCATCGAGCTTTCCAATCCCTAATCTTCCCCCCCTCCCGTGGCACAACCCCCCCCATCTCACTCTCCCGCTCCCCGCGGAGTAAAACACCAAGAGCCTGATGCTGCCCCGGGGATGGGGAGAGCGCGGGATTATCCGGGTTGAAACAAATCGCATCCTCCACACTTGTAAATTGAATTGCTTATTTGCACTGTCCACGATTGGATGAATTGTATTTTCCACCTGTAATGAGGTGTAATTTCCAGTGCCCCCGGACTCACCGAGCCGGGAGAAGGCAGAGCCCATCCGCATCCCGAGGTTTTGCGGATGCTGGTTGTCACCGCCCAGGTGGGATCCCGAAAACCAGCTTCAGGAGGGAGCAGGACAGAAACCAAACAACTTAAACGCGGTGTGTGAGCAGAGGTCGGGGAGAAGAGGAGGCGACACCGGTTTTTTCAGTCCCACGCACATCACCGGAGGCTTGGAACGGCCGGTTCCAGTACAAGAGGGTCGGGTTTTTTTGTAAAGTGGCTGTTTTCGTGGTCTTTGTGGAACGGGAGCTTGCGGGTCCCCCCCCAGTGCCCGGCTGGCGAGTGAGGATCACCCATGGGCACCGGGGGAACGGCGGGATGTGGGTGGTTGCGGGGTGGGAAAAGGAGCTTTTAATTTCTGGGGACAAATACTTGAAAATTCCAAGGTAATAGCCCGGTCCGAGGCGCTAAAATAATATTCCAAGACATCCCTCTCCACATCGCTGCTGCAGCTGAGCTCTGAGAAACAGGGATAACTTCCAGCAGCTGCAAACAGCCCCCAAAACTGCAAGTGGCAGGAGCTGGGGCTTCAGAGGGGTGTGGGGGGGTTGGAAATGTGCTCAGACTCTGAGCTCCAGGGTCGGGGATCACAGCATCACAGAATCCCCTGGGTTGGAAGGGACCTTTAAAATCATCTAGTCCAACCATAAAAAAAAAAAAACCCAACCAAACAAACCCAAAACCAAAGCAAAGCACAAAACCAGCAAACAAAACACACCCACAACACTAAACCATATTCCCCAGCATCATGTCAATTTGTCTTTTGAATATCTCCAGGGATGGTGCCTCAACCCTGGGATGCTGTGGCCAGGATAAAACGCTCTGCTCTTCAGCCCCTGCTATCTCTCTGGGAGGTCCCATGGAGAAACCCTGCAGAGGGTGGGTTTCAGTCCTAGGAGAAATCCTAATCGGTCATGGCACTTAGCGGGCAGCATCCTGGGAGCCGAGCCCCAGGCAGGGAGTGAGCTCCCAGCACTATTTATTGGCAGAGAGAAGGTGGGAGAGCACTGGGGTCCGACTCCGTCCCACCCTCGCAAAAACCCGGGTCCTGACCCCAGCCTCGCTCAGCTCCAGGAGCAGGGCAGTGGCAAAGCTCCAGTTTGGATGAGGAGAGGCTGAGGGAGCTGGGGGGGTTCAGCCTGGAGAAAAGGGGCCCCAGGGGAGACCTTCTCGCTCTCTCCAACTCCCTGAAAAGAGGGGGTGGCCAGGGAGGTCGGTTTCTTCTCATAAGTCACAGGTGATGGGACAAGAGGGAATGGCCTCAAGTTGCACCAGGGGAGGTTCAGATTGAAGATCAGGAATGTTTTTTCCATAGAAAGGGTTGTTAAGCCTTGGACTGGGCTGCCCAGGGC
>BJBW01000683.1:739-25433 GCA_004320125.1 Scolopax mira | reverse complement strand
GTGGGAGGTGTCCCTGCCCAGGGCAGGGGGGTTGGAGCTGGATGATCTTCAAGGTCCCTTCCAACTCTGACCATTCTATGAAGTGGGGAGAGCAGTTGGAGGATTTGGGGGGTCTCTTGTGACACTGTGATGGACCATAATGCCACATTGGCAAAGGACAGAGCTGAACATCTCCTTGGGTCCCTGCAGCTCCCTGCCCTGGGTGAACTCTGGGTGATGGTGCTCTTGAGGTGGGGTGGTCCCACAGCCACCTCCCAGCACGGCTGGGACAGCAGTGATGCTGTACAGCTGACAAAGTCACCTACAAACCTGCCTGGTAGCAAAGGAGCCTGGGAGATCAGGGAGGACATACCATGGGCAGCCCGTGCCACGCTGCCTGCAGTCCTGGGGGCTTACCCTCCACTGCCCCCAGGTACCTGGCTGCCTCCTGCCCCACGGCCAGGCTGGTCTTGCCTCTGTGCTGGCTTGCAGCCCCACCGCACGCTGGTCCCCACCACCTCCTCTTATCAGCCACTGAAATTCCACCTGTTTTCCCTGCCGTTTGTAGTAGTAGCCCTGTCCGTATTAACCCCTGACCCCCCTGAGCTGCTCTTTTCTTCTTTTGACAATTGTGTTTACCAAGTGCTTGGAGGTTGGCTTTTTTCTCAGTGCCAGAGCTCAGCCATCATGTCTCCAGCCTGGGATGCATCCTGGCCCTTCCCAGCTTGGAAGGTCCACAACGGCCACAGCCCTGAACAGGGATGCTGCTCCTGCCAAACCAGCCAGTGAACAAGAGCAGCCCCAGCCTCCCCGAAAAGCCTGGCAAAAACTGGTTCTTGCCTTTTGCAGTGTGATCTTTGGAAGAAGTCCCCCATCCACTCTGGTCACTGTCCCCCCTGACATCCCACAGGACACCAGCCTTGCCAGGGTACCAACAGGGGCACTCCCAGGTCTGGGGTGACCTCTGCTCCCAGCTCCCCCAGTCCCAGCTGGAGAAATTGGACCTGCCTGGGACCTTGGGAGCAGGGACAGAAGAGGGGTCAAGGGCAAAGCCAGAGGGTGTGGGGCAGAAGAGCTTCTGCAAACCCTCACCAAGCCAGACTGTCCCAGCCTCAGCGGACTTCCCTTCACCCTCCTCCCCTCGCTCACCCTTCCTTAATTATTCTTAATGGGCAAGCTCATAAGAGCTTCTATTAACTTTATTACCAGATCAATTAGTGCTTTCTTTTTCCCCTCCTCCTCCTCCCGCCGTGCTAATAATCCCATCAACTATGAAGCCAGCATCCGGTACCCAGCGACCTGGAGAAGGTGCCAGGAAAGATGCTCTGTTGGGCGTTTTGGAGATCGATGGATCCTCCCCAAGACGTGGCCCAGCGAGGAGGGGAAAGGAGCAAAGGAGGGGGGAGATTAATTGGAGGAGGCTTTGGCACTGAACGGCTCCAAAACCTACCGGTGTGGGCTGAGCAGGAGTGACTTGGCAGTGCGATGCAGCCCTCTTGCCTGCAGCCCTGCGAGCTGGCGGGGTCGGCGCAGCCGGCAGAGGATACAGGTGTTTGTCAGAGGGTCCGGGGGAAGGAGCCACGGCATCAATCAGAGCTCTGCAGGACAGTGGGGATGGAGCCGTGGGGACAGAAGATGGGGGATCGGCAACAGCCACGTGCTCTGAAGAGAGGGGAGAGGAAGAAAGGGACAGGGAACTGCTGGAGAGGGGACAGCAGAGGGCTACACAGATGATGAGGGGCCTGGAGCATCTCCCTCACAAGGAGAGGCCAAAGGACTTGGGTCTCTTTAGTCTGGAGAAGAATGAGGGGGGATCTGATCAATGCTTAGAAATACTTCAAGGGAGGGTGTCAAGAGGATGGCGCCGGTCTTTTTTCAGTGGTGCCCAGGGACAGGACAAGAGGAAATGGGCACAAACTTCAATGCAAGAAGTTCCACCTAAACATGAGGAGGAACTTCTTGACTTTGAGGGTGGCAGAGCCCTGGCAGAGGCTGCCCAGGGAGGTTTCTAGAGCCTCCTTCTCTGGAGATGTTAGAAACCCGCCTGGACAAGTTCCTGTGCAATTTGCTCTGTGTGGACCTGCTTTGGCAGGGGGGTTGGACTAGATGATCTCCAGAGGTCCCTTCCAACCCCATGTGATTCTGTGAAATTAAAGTTTTTTATAGCTAGCTCAAAGGGATGAAAGACGTCCCAAATCCAGGTAATAGCTATTAATCCACCTTCCCTTTATACCATTAATGCTGATAAGCAATATAAGCAAGGCAAATGAAAAGCTGTATCAAAGTTGCTGCATTGTGGGGTTTTGTGTCAAATAAGCTAAGAAGCATAAATTGATGTAAAATTGATTCAGATCTCAAATAACATATTAAACTTTCTAAAGTATAAATAAAAGCTGCACTTCTGATAAAGGAGAACGTAAAAGTTTACTTAAGTTCTAGAAATTTTTTTTCAGGTTAAAAAAAAAAATTTGTGTTACTGGAATATTTTGCAATTTTGCATTAATTAAACAATGAGTAAGAGCCAAGGAGAACATAATGTCTTCCTATTTCAGGCTAAGGTTTATTCAGGCATAATTCAGACTGCACCAGTAAGACTTGGCTACAGTTTTCCTCACATTTTCAGAGGGTGGCTGGCGACCTATACACTATGAAAAAAGAAGAATAAGCAGATACCCAGATAAATAAATTCCACTCCCTCAAATTGAACTCAATGCAGACACAATTGAATCCTGTTTTCCCTTTCCTAATACTTCCCACTGCCCTGGTTCTGCCATGAGATTTCTTGCTGCTTCAGCTCCTGACTACGTCCCACTGCACCTCCCCAGCCCACATACATACTTCCTCATCAGTCTTCAATCTTTAATCTCTTTTTCTAAATTTCTCCCAGATGGAACACTGCATCCAGTTCTGGGCTCCCCAGTTCAAGAGGGACAGGGAACTACTGGAGAGAGTCCAGTGTAGGGCCACAAAGATGACTCAAGGATTGGAGCATCTCCCTGATGAGGAAAGGCTGAGAGAGCTGAGGGGGAGACTCTTTAGCCTGGAGAAGAGAAGGCTGAGGGGAGACCTTATTAGTGCTTATAAGTATCTAAAGGGGAGTTTGAGGGAGGTTGCAGCCAGACTCTTTTCAGTGGTTGCCAGTGAGAGGACAAGGCGCAACAGGCACAAGCTGGAACATAGGAGGTTCCACTCCAATCTGAGGAAGAACTTCTTTGGGGTGAGGGTGGCAGAGCCCTGGAAGAGGCTGACCAGGGAGGGTGTGAAATACCTTTCTGGAAACCTTCAAGACCCTCCTGGATGCCATCCTGAGTGATGTGTTCTGGGCAACCCGGCTTTGGCAGGGGAGTTGGACTGGATTGCCTCTAGAAGGTCCCTTCCAACTCCAACAATTCCACAAATCTTCATAAGACTTTTACAACTAACACAATGATAATGAAGACTTTGAACTCAGCAAATCTATTTAGCAGGGTTATATAAATCTTGAAGTATTACAAGTAACATAGGTCTCCTGTACACCACAGTTGTCCTCTTCACATGCTATCCTCCAGAAGACAAAAACCAAACAACTGCAAGTTTATTACCCTGAACATGCATCTTCATTCCTGCTAAAGCATCTTGTCACATGGCCATCCTCTGCGTCTGCTCTTCATCTCTCTGGACTGAAAGTACATTTCTATATTTCCCTATCTAGCCTGGAAATAAATTTAACATGCTGATAATGATCATCATAACCAAACTGCGGAGGCTTGAATGTATTTTCACTTCAAAGGTCATCAGTATGCACCTGTGGCTCTCAGGTTTTCAAGTTTCCAATGAAAGGGTAAGATACCAGAAAAGGACCTTGTACTTTAACGCTCAGAATCCATCATTTATTTGGGGTTTGTTTTTCAAACTGCACTGGATTTTCAATGCCAAAACCCCAAACAAAACCAAAAAAGCAGAACACAAGCAGAAGCTGAACTCGCTCTCCCAAAGTAACACAGTCAAATTCTTAATATCAACTGCAAAAATAAGTTGTATTTAATGGATTTTAAAAAAAAAAAAGTTGATCCAAACTGTCATGCCCTACCACTTCTTGATTCCCAGGTGACACAGTAACCATGCAGAGATAGGAGCACTTTGTGATGTTGATATAGAAAGACAGAGCCCATTTTTGCAGTCTTATTCATACCCTGGGCCTAATATGTTACATGAAACATCACACAGCTTATTATTTCAATTTAATGAAAATAGGGAAAATTCATTTAGGTGTTTATGAAATGTCAACCAGACCACTACATCTTGCACATGCTGAAATATTTTAAAGAAGGATGTGTCAAACAAGCAAAGGATTAGGGGTTTTTTTGTTTGCTAGAAAAGTTGCACAGATGGCTGCTACATTACAATGTACCTACCTGCCTATTACAGCTCCTATTGCTTCGAATGCTTTTTTTTTTATCACTACCAGTGGGGAAAAATGGATTTGGATATTATTGCTAGGCTATCATTCAGTAGCACCAAATAACGACTGTAAATAAATTACTTTAAAAATGTGATGTGGGCATAAAAATAAAAATATTGGCAATGCTTTTCAATCAACACTGTCTTTACGGTAATGATAAGAGTTACACTGTTCAAAGATCACACAGATTTTACATTAGAAAAGACTGGAGTAACAGGCAAGCCTTTTAATTCCATCATTCCTTAAAAAAAGCCTTTTTTTTTAAACATGCAAATGCAATGACCACGACACTATCAGAAAGCACTAATTTTAGAATACCAAATGTAGTTTCTGAAACCAAAAAAACCAAACAATCTCAATCTTAAAAAGAAAGCTAAGCTGTTCAACTGCCAAAATACAGAATGAAAATAGGAATCTAGAAAAAACGTGAAGTCAAATAGAATACTGATAGAGTACTGATATGCACTTACCACTATAGAGTAGAAAAGAACTAAAATAACAAAAGAAATTGTTTGACACTAAATTCCAGCAACTGAAACACAAGTAAAAATACATAAAACAAATAAATTCTGACAGCCATCAGTATTTAAAGCATACATGAATTTTAATGAAATTCTACAAGACAAAAATAGAGGTGGTCTAGAGGCAAGGAGTACTTACATCTGCAGGTGTGTGCACTCTCACCTCCAGCCACTCATATCCTGTATCATCTTTGAGCAAATTTCAGAATTTAATTAAATGCCTTTTCCTCAAAAATAAATGGGAGCAATACTGTCCTTCCCACTGGGAAATCCACCAGAACTCTAATCTGTTCTTTAATGCTGATGCTACAGGAGGCTTGGAGTTAATTTCATTTTGTTTTAATAAATAAAAACAAAACATCAAAAAAACCTCACACCAAGTAATCCCTAGCAAAGCCCAGGAAAAATGTAATCTTACACTACAAGAAAACATTGAGAACAAAGAAATTCAGAGGTACTGATGGGAGCTAGAGTGACAAAGATTTATATTTTACACTTACCTTTCCAAATTTTGAAACAAGTTCTAATTGGGATAGTTGACTTGCTAAAAGCATGTCTGGCTATTTTTATTTTTCAAATGTGAAAGGATACGAGGAGTTCCTTCTGTCCTACACACCAGGTAGAGACATGCAGCAATTACGTGGGTCATCTTTCTCCCCCGGGTTAGGTGTTTGCTCACAGCCATCTTGAAAAAATTAAAGGCGGTATCAAGACAATGTTGATTGAGTTGAAGCTGGTTTCCTAAGTGGTGAATCTGACGTTTCCCTAGAAAAAATTAACAAGGAAAAAAAAAAATACATAGTTAACAACTTTGTAGTTAATGTGCTTTTGGGTAAGGGTTTTTTTGGGTTTTGTTTTTGTAAGACAAAACTGAGGTGGCAGGTTTTGGGTTTCATCTCTACATGAAATACAGTAACCTCTCGAGTTTCAGGAACTATATAAACTCAGCTCCTCAGGGAAAAAAAAATTTGCTAGAATTGAAATATATGCCATCAATGAGCTCTGGAAAATGAAGCCACAAATTTCAGCCCCAGAGAGGATCCAAAACACAGTTGAGACTTCTCAGGCAAAAGATCATGCCCCCTGTTCCAAAGATCATTTGACAACTGGCAGCTTGGTTAGCTGTAGCAGTGAACTTGTGAAAACTAGAAGTCACAGAGTGTTCGACACAGACGTGCAAACAGAATCACAGAATCTTCATGGCTGGAAGGGACCTCTGAGATCATCGAGGCCAGTCCAACCACAAAAAAAAAAAAACAAACTAAAAAAAACCCACCAAAAAACCAAAAACGCACAAACAGATGTAAATCAACAATCTCAGCCACCAGAGCATGCCTTGAAGTGCCATGTCTACACGTTTCTGAACTCCAGAATGTGGGATGCGGACTCCACCACCTCCCTGGGCAGGCTGTTCCAGTACCTGACCACCCTCTCAATAAAGGAATTCTTCCTCATATCTCATCTAAACCTCCAATGCCCCAACTTCAGACCATTTCCTCTGCTCCTGTCATTACTCCCTTGGGAGAAGAGGCCAACCCCCACCTCTCTACACTCTCCTTTCAGGGAGTTGTAGCGGGCAAGGAGGTCTCTCCGCAGCCTCCTCTTCTCCAGACTAAACATGCCCAGTTCCCTCAGCCTCTCCTCGTANNCCTCTGGACACGCTCCAGCAGCTCAATGTCCTTCTTGTAATGAGGGGCCCAGAACTCAACACAGCCCTCGAGGTGAGGCCTCACCAGCGCCCAGTACAGAGGCACCATCACTGCCCTCCCAAAAGGAGACGTTTTGCTGCAACTCTCACAGAACTGTTGAAGTTTGCACAACCAAAGCCCACAAGGAAGGAGGCTCTGCTCCAGGTTTGCCCATGATTACCACCAACGGGGAAAAACTTCCTTCCTCTCAACACTTTCATACCCAAGACTTCATTTATGGCTTGGCTGCCAGACTGCTGAGACAGTAGGTTCAGGAAACAAGACAGTAGGTTCCTGGCTTCAGGAAAACAAATGTGCCTTCACCCTTAAATAAAACAATAAAATAATAATTAAAAAAAAGTGTTTGAGATGATTCATTGCAGGAAGTGGTACAGCTGCTGGCACAGATGTGGGAAGTGAGGTCTTCACAGCTCTGAAAAGACAGCTTAAGAAAAAGATGGAGGAAGTCACGAGGAAAACAGAGCACTGAAGTTCCCCAGCACATCAAGACAAATCCTTTAATTCAATGTGCTGGGCAGATGTTTCCAGTATGTGTGTTTACAGGAAACACTTGTCTGATCCTGTCAGAGATGTCAGGAGTAAGTAGCTTTACTGAAGGGTGTACCACGTATCTCGTGCCTCAGCCACCATTGCTCACAGAAAGTGATGGAGACCACACAATGGTTAAGATAACACCACTGGTCCCTGCATGGGCAGCACATCTTAATTTTATCTAAATTCCTACACCATCCTCCCTCATAATGGCATAAACAAGCTTAACCGCCAAACAACCTTCTGCCAAAGACAGAATTCAGCTTTAATAAAAAGGGACTCCAGACACACAGCCAGGGTCAGCAAGACCTTGGCCAAACATGAGGTGGCACAAAGTGACAGCTTCTCCTTCCTGCACAAGCAGTAATTAGCGTGCTCATCAACAAGATGTCCTTTAAGGCACATTGGTCAACCACATTGCTCAACACATTTGGATGAAGTAGTAACAACAGGGGAAGGACACGTCACCTTCTACCAATGTCCTTTAAGGCACATTGGTCAACCAGGTGTAACACATTTGGATGAGGAAGCAACAACAGGGGAAGGACATGTCACCTTCCATAGGAAATGTGGGAACCATAAGCTACTCAAGAGTAATCCAAAGCCCATTAAATCAATAGTTTTTTCCACCACCATCAGCAGGCTGGTGCTCCCCAGCCTCAAATACAAATACTACATCTTCCCAAAACTGAGATACTACCTAGCACTTATTCTCTCCTGAATTTTATTTCACACTGTACAACCTGTGCGCTGAAGCAGGATTAAGACTTATGTCCCTTAAAAAAAAGACTAAATTTGTACTCATCTGTGGTGAAAAAAAAAAAGCACACTTAGCCTTGAGAACTAGAGGCCAGCGTGGATCGGTGAGGCTATGGAAAGCCACCTCAACCTATCACCGAAGCTTCACATTTTATCTGTTTCCTTTTTTGCCATGCATAGCTGCGGAGATGAAGACACGAAGGATGGTCATCTGTAGAGATTTTAGGAACTACATGCAAATGTAGAACCATTAAAAAAAACAACCACCAAACATTAAAAACAGACATGACCATGCCCATATAACCTCTCCCTGGGATGCAGGGAAAGCCACAATGGAATCACTGCAGCAGCAAGCACACAGCATTCCCTTTAAATAAGATGGTCCTCAAAGTAACAAAGGGAACTGATAACGAACAACAAATTCAGCAGTTTTAAGCATTGTCTGAATTTTGTTTTTAAGTAAAGCTTTTGTAAAAACATAAACAGAAGAGCCTGGAGAAGAGGAGGCTCCAGGGAGACCTTCCAATATCTGAAGGGAGCCTGCAGAAGAGCTGGGGAGGGACTCTTTGTCAGGGAGTGTAGGGATAGGACAAGGGAAAATACTTTTAAACTGAAAGAGATTTAGAATAGATACCAAGAAGAAATTTTTTGCTGTGAGGGTGGTGAGACACTGGAAGAGGTTGCCCAGAGAAGCTGTGGCTGCCCCATCCCTGGAGGGGTTCAAGGCCAGGCTGGATGGGGCTTTGAGCCACCTGGTCTGGTGGGATGTGTCCCTGCCCAGGGAAGGGGGGTTGGCGCTTGATGATCTTTAAGGTCCCTTCCAACTCTAACCATTCTATGATCTATGAACAGCAGTTCCTATGCAAGGAAGAGCCACATGCATTCCTGAATGCTTCTTTTGTTAATGGTGGAACTGGTATACAAGACCCACCTGGCTCCACAAGGACCAGGATAGTGCAGGTCACCAAGCAAGTGATGAGGAAGCAGCAGAAACTGATTTGGTCCTGTGTGCACACCAGAGAACAGCCCAAATGAGCTAGAGATGCAGAGTAAGAACAAGATAAACAACAACAAGACCCATCCCCATGACAAGGTAATCCTTCTCCCAGGAACAGCACTCCAGGGCTCCACACCTGAACGCATTGCTGGTTCATGTCAAGCTTCTCATCCACCAAAACCCCCAAGTCCTTCTACTCAACCTGCTCAACTCGTTATTCACCAGATTATGTCACAGTGCTACAAACTCAAATTAATTGAGTTGTTCTACTGGATGGAAAAGAACTGCCACACCTTTACACCCTGTTGTACTCTGCATTGTAAAACAAAACTCAGGACAATGGCTTCCTGATTTCCTCATCTATTTCATCCAGTAGAACAGTGTTTTAAGAAGTTTGAGTGGATACTACTCTAAAAAACTAGCAACTACTTCTAACTCAGCACTGTAAAGGAATATCATTACATGGATCATCTCAGAAATAAATATTGCATTGTTTCTAAACTGCTAGGCAAGAGTATGACATGCAAGACAAAATACACTGGGGTATAAATCCCTTCATAGGTGCATCTAACTTGCAATAACAGTTGCCTCTTTTGGGCTTTACAGGTTTTTGACAGATCCTGGGATTCTGTTTTTTAAACCAAAAGAATCTTTAAGGTCAAAGCTTACACTATGTGCTGCCCTTGCAATTTAATGATGGCATTAAAGTGGCATCTGAGTATCTTTGGGAAAGGGGCAAGGAACACTGCCTTTTTAAAAAAAGGCAGGACAAGCTTACAGCAAGGAAGAGGACTTGCTGAGGAAGTCTCCCACTTCCCTCATCCATAGAGCAGGAAAATTATTCTCCTTTAAGGAGCAAAAAAACCAAAAGTCTAGAAACTAAAAGAAATGAGAACTGCCTGGTATGTGTCCTATGTGGTACAAAATTTATTTCCCAAAGGCTCATCACACCATGGGGGTGGAGGGGGAAGTGGTGAAGAGACAGAGAGAGAGAAAAGCTTGCACTCCCGTAAGCAACACACAAAATCAGGTTCCCAGGCTACCAAGCAGTAAAGTTTATCACGCTCCAGAATCTGCATCTAAAAACAAAAGGCCCATTTCAGCTTTTAGTTCTGAGTCCACCAAAAAAAAAAAAAAGAAATGCTTCTCCCTACCTAATCCCAGCATCCTGGAAGAAACACCATCATCTTCTCCAATGATGCCAACCTCAGTTAAGACCTGAACTGACAAGTTCAGATAGCATCACCAAATGCTACCATCCTTTGATTTCAGAAAACTTCCATTCTTTTGCTGGACGAAACTGTGGTTATTACAAAACAAGGTACGCAGGCTAGAAATCACTGTCACACAAATAGATTTGCAGAAAATCTTGTCAATATTACATGCTTACACAAGAGGCAGTTGATAGCAAAACTGCAACTTAAGTTATAATAGGAGTATAAGAAAAGTGGGGAAAAAATCAGATCCATTCTTCACAAGCAATTTTCTTTTCTTTATGATCTCATTACTACAGAAACATCTTCTCCTCCCCTATACAAGGGGAATCATACCTTTTTTTGGATCCCTTAAAAGTCAGTAATGTCAAGCAGCTACAGCTATATATTACTCTCATCTGGCTTCTGCCTGCTCATCCGCATCCCTCCCCTCAGCCTGACAGAGGCTGTTACACTGCTATTCCAAAGCCCTGCTTTTCAGTACGAGGCATAAGTTTCTAGGGAAATAATAGGCAGTACACAGCCAGAGCTCAAATAAATTGTTATTACGATACTAAACTGCATCATCAAAATCCAGACAGATAGATTTTTTTTTTCCCCCTCCCCCCTTTCTGTAATTTGCTCGAGGGGCCGTGGAAACTAGCACTACCTGAATCAGGCAACGGAGTCACGTAAACAGCACTAATCTGTTTCTTCCAAAAAGGATTGTTATGGTAACAAACACTAGATTCTATTAAAGGAAATATTTTGGATGAGTTTTGCTCGGGTATTCATTTCCAGAATTTGAATTGCTTTACCGACTGAAGATTTTATTCTCTATTTGCGTTCTCACTTTCTTTCTCCTTTGAAAATAGTCCCCAAAAGAACTCCTGAAAAGGGGGGGGGGGGGGGGGGAGAAGAGCAGTTTTTATGTCTAGGTATCCCTGCATGCTTTGTCATATCTTTCAATTTCAGGAAGTCCCAGCTCAAAGCCTGAATGAATTCCCCGCTCTTTGCTCCATATCAGGCTTCTATGTTATTTGTATTACAAATAAGTAAAATAAACAAAAAAAAAAAGCGCCACTACAGAGAACGTCCAGGAATATCAGTACGGCTTCTCTCATGAAGGCTGGTCCCAGAACAAGGGTAGAGTTCCATGACCAAAGACAAGAACATTTAAAGCTCAAACAATGGGGCTTCACAGCAGTACTGACCCAGCACAGTAATACCTTTAGTTTTATTAAGGGCAGAGAAGAGTTATTCCCAGTAACACCTAATCACCTCCAAAGGCAAGTGATGGACATGCTGGTCTCATTCCCACACTCTACCCAACTTCAGCCTAGCCCCAAATCCCCACTTTGCCACCCTTGAATTGCACCCTATATCCCCAGACCCATGCTCTTCCACCCAAGAACCTGCCCTGGGGACTTGCCCAAAGGTAGGCTCTGTTCCTGTTATCTCAGCAGGGTCCAACAGTTCCTGGCCCTTTCATATTCACCATCTGGGACAGCACAACTCTTTGCACAGAAAACCAAACCAGTAAACTGATCCTCATGATAACCTCAGGATATAAACCTCATGAAATTTAAAAAAAAAAAAAAAAAAAAAAGGACTTAATCCAGACCTGTTTACTGAAGGATTGATGCCTCCACTTTATCTTCTTAGGGCTGGCCAGCACCAGACTATCTCAGCACAGCGACCCACATGCAATTTCTCCGCCTGCTGACAACAACCCAACCCATCCTTTTGGCCTCCCGTGAGAGTGCCCCAACTACGAGGTGTAGCTCCCCATCTCTCCCAGTAAAGCCCTTCTACCACATGTCAAATACTCATTCATTCATTTGTTCAGCTAAAGAGAACTAGCATGAATCTTTAGGATTAATGGCTTAAAAATTCAGATAGTGGTCAGTACTCCAACTACTTCTTAAATATTTGATACTATGCTACTTTTCTTTCACCTGGAACATCTGCCATTAACATCTCTCTTCAACACTTATCTGTACTTCCTTAAGTATTCATTCCCTCAAAATTGGCCCTTGTATTCCATCATGCGAGAAGCACCCACATAACTCTCCCCACTTCCCTCCTCAAGCACTTTTTACATTCCCCGATTATATGATACCACTTCCCCACATGGACACCCTCTTTGCATATATAGCAACTAGCTATGGGAATTAATTTGCCTTACCCACTCGGAGAAATTTGGCCACCTTTCCTGGAATTCTGCTTCCCTCGCATGTGTTACTTCCAGTGCCACCGTTTAACCCCCATTATCCATCTAACTGCTAGTCCTGCTTCAACAACAACAGACTAGAAGCCATAGGATGTATTCATCTTACCCTACTGCTACCCTTGCCCCATAGTCCTTAGATAGAGCCTTGCTTGCTTCTTACCCCTAGTTTTTGGGTTTTTAACACATCTAAACAACTTCTTGCTTATAAAGGCCTTCACTGCTGGTGTCAAGTTGGAAAACCTGAGCCAATGTTGACATTAAAAAAAAAAAAAAACAACAACAAAACAACAAAAATCCCAACAAAACCCCAGAGTGTTGATTCACTATCATCTGAAGGTATTGCATCATGTTAAAGCCCAAGCTGTTGCTGCAGACAGCTTTCCCACCCCCAGCACGACATTTACATGGCCTCACACTGATCCAGACTGGTTTTGCTCTGCTCAAAATCAGCCCGAACAACAAAAAGTTAAATTTTCATTGGGACCCAGTTCCCTCATATAACTCAACAAGGAGCCTCTCCAAGCCCTAACGGCAGCAAAACGCGTCTGGGTCGAGGAGAGATGCTGTCAGCAGCAGCAGACACATGGATGGACTTAAAACAAGATGTGAGACTGCAGCCTAAATGGGTCAAAGAGAAAAATACACACTATGCCTCCTCTTCCTCCTGCTTCCCTCCCCTTGCTCCCCCTCTCATACGAGCCTTACACCAAAGTCTGACTTAGCACAGTTTAAACAAATGCTAACATACTCATTAGTTGTTTGTATATTTGAACACTTCAGGTAATTTAAGATTAATTTTGGAAGCAAGTACAGACTTTAATTCCAAAAGTTTTGTCAACTGTATTTTTTTTTTTACTCATGTAAAACGTGCAGCTTTTTCTTGGTTGAAACAGCTAGAGTGCTGTACTACTGGCAAGAACCACGAGCATCTGTATGATTAATGTAGCGTAGTTCTTTACCTACCTGACATTAAGGGAATTAGAAAATAAAATTTAAGATACCAAGAATTTTAGGTAGTGGTAGCTTTCAGCAAGCAAGATCTCCTTCTGAAAGCACCATCAGTTCAGCTTTGCTTTAATCTTCCTGTTTTGTTTGGACAGTGATTTTTATTTTTTTTAAATTACATTTTAAATGACAGTTATTCTTAAGAGATTTTTCTGTATCTATATACACACGTAAAGCTTTCTCCCCACACTTATCAATTACCAGTTGTTACTCTTGTCGCAACAAGAAATGAAACATTTCTGCTGTCACTTAGCATTACCACTGATCCAAGTACTACCTTCAATCATCCAAAATCATTTCTACGTAACTGCAAGAAAAAAAGAAAAAGATTTGCTCATGACATAATCTGACAGTTTTGAAAAGATCACTTTTTAAAAGTTTTAAAACTCCGTAATTCTAGCATCATTAGAGAGATCAGAACTTCTTTCATACCTACAAAGAAAAAAGCATTTAACTAACAAGCAACTGCCATCAATCTACACAGCTAGAAAAGTTCAAGAATACAGCACAATATAGAAAAAAATAATCTGTTACCTATTGGTAACAGTTATCTGAATCTTCAAAACAAAATAAAATGAAGACTCAACACAATTGGATCAACACAGTTGCTGCAATGGAAAACTTTACAGATGCAAATAGCGCTATAAATCCGTGCAATGTTTTCTGCTCACTGACAGCAAGTTCTAGTGCCTCCCCTATGTATCAGGGCTTTTGCAAGACAAAGAAGAGTGAAAAATGACAGGAGCCATTTTTGAGAGTCTTACGGACACCGTGGGTACAGGCAGGAGTCAAGGTGTTCTGTGTGGCCAAGGAGAACACAGGAGCTGAAGGGATCCCTCCGGCCAGGGCTACCACTGAGACCAAGGGGAGAGGGACAAGAACAGAAGCAACTGAGTTACCGCAGCCAAGCAATTACCATTTCTCTATTAGCTAAGGCCATGCATACTAGAATTGTTTAAAAAAAATGAACTATCTTCTTGTTTCATCCACCTTCCATTCATAAAAGCAAGTGCAGCCTTTCCCTTTTCCTGCCAAGAAGCCCTTGAGTACCTCTGTGGACCTTCCCTACTTTCCTTGTCCACCTTTAATACTCACCTTTTATAACATGTCTGAGAATTTACTTGCCCTCAGACACGTGCAATCCCTCTGCACGCCAATCATTCTGTCAAAACACAACTGCTAGTGGTTAAATTATTTCCACTCTCCATCATCCAAGATTGTTGGCAGGAAAGACCTTACTGAGAGAGGCTAATACCTGCTTTGCTCTCAACCCATACTTGACTTGAAATTGCTGCTGCTCCTCCTTCAGGGCTGTGAAAAAAGCCTGTGAGCCCAAAGCTACTCTTAGGTTCTGGCTATAGGGCTTTTTCCCTTTCCTTCCCCCCTAATTCTACGTGCAAATATAACAAAGATTTCTCTTTGCCCATACAGACCTTGCCTGACTAACAGGCAAGGGTGATGTACGCAGTCATTCCCAAAAGGAAAAATTTCATAAACATCAACTAATTGGCAAATTTCTGAAATCAACTCAAAAAAAATGGAAATACGGTGAGAAGGCATCAAGGGAAAAAGGATGCAGAGAGAAGTAGTTGAGGGGCGTGATGAAAAAGAGGGAGTCATTAAAGATATCAAAGGGATAAGAGATAAAACACGATCTAAAAATGGAAGCAGAAAGAGAGAAGCATCAAAATCAAGATGAGAAAGGCACAGAGATGTTACAAAAAGCAAGAAAGATTTTATTAGGTTAATACTTTATTTAAAGTATTTCCATATGACGCTGACAAGAGTGGTCACATACTTCCTCCTTGACATGGAAGGGATAAGAAAAGTGGCAGTTGGGTAAGAGAGCATCAATCTTTATCCAAACTGCAGTTAAAGAATGAAATCCTGCCCTTAGTTTTTCCCTGGCAGCCGAGTCCATCAGTACAGATAACAAACAGGGAGTATAAATCTGGAGGGGCTGCTCCCAAAAAAAAAGGCCTATTTAGATCAGACCCACAACTGTCCTCCATAATTTTATCCATGTACTGCCCGTAGATAAAGGAAGAGGTTACAGAGAGCACTTCAGCCTCAACTTTGCACCTCCTTCCTTTTTAAACTAAAAATAAGTGAAGGTTGTTGCAAATCTCAGCTAAACAACGTAGTAAATCTGTGATGCTATTTATCAAGCCAGCCACTTGCGTTATCTACTTTGGCTTGGAGCTGAAAGGAGATTTATGCTTAAAGAGAGAATGCACATATTTCAGGAAGACCCCTATATTTCTTGAAACAATAACATTTATGTAAGTCAGATGTACAGGCTGGTCCAGAAAAGACTTTAAATTACATCTATGTATTTCTACAGAGCCAACGTGGCCCTCTTAGATATTATTCAAATATGCCAAATATTTTCTATCTGTGTACACGCCATCCCTTCCATTTAGATGAAGTCACATACAGGATGTCATCAGCAATTTTTCTGTGAGGACGGAATTCTCACTAGACTTTGTCCTCTTCCTCACAAACCCTAGTCACCCGAGAATTAAAGATCAAGTGCATGGCAGGGGAGGGGGGGAAAAATGGCTGGGGGACTCTGGGGACCCAGAGATTGAATTTGTAGCCTTCACCAAATTACCAACCGTGATTTATTAAAGGAAGAGAAGAAGATCCTAGATTTCTGGAAGGCAATGGAAATTTAAGCCATAAATAGATACAACAGCATGAGTTCATGACTAAGGACTTATAATGTGAAATTAAAGGAAAACATAAGCACCATGTTAACAAGAACTTAAAACAAAACTCGTTAGACCTCATAATAGTTTCCCAAGGGAATCAGTGGAAACCCACTGCTTAAAACATATGGATCCAGGAAGGGCAAGACACAAAAAAAAAACCCATGATATGGAGTAATCCCGTATAAGGAAAATTAGCTAAGATGATTTACTAGATTAAATCATTCTGTATTCCAAGAATACCGAAGAGGAAAAAAAATCCCCCCACACTCTCCTTCCCAAATAGACATTTCCATTGGCTTGGTACAACAGCCTTCCAGGCAGCAGAACAATACCAACCCAACATCACTCAGACAGACCAACCTGACCTGTACAGCAAAGATCCAACTTCCCACCTCTTACGTTTCTTCCCTAGTCACCACTTCATTCCAGTTTTCCTAAATTAAATATTGCATTAACAACACACCCCACAAAAAAAAAAAAAACAAAAAAAAAAACAAAAAAAACCCCAAACCAACAAACTCAACACTTGTTCAGGTAAGAGTCTGAGAAATTTTGTCCATGAACAAGTCTTTAGATACCAACTTCCTTTGCTCTTCTAGGTGATCCACTTGTCTCCAGTGTGCCAGTTCTTAGTAGTTAAAGAAAATTGTGGGTAAACACAATTACATTTTCCTGTTCTTCATGTGCTAAACCTCAAAGATCAAATACAACAGGGTTCTTTTTTCTGTGCAGTAGGATGCGAGATCATCCATTAAACATACATATCCAAGACTAGATGCGTTATTAATTCATTTTCCCCTACGTAATATGGCATGGTGAAAAATAGCTACCTGAGAACATACTGACTAAAGACTTAAACAGAAATCAGTGGATTTATGTGATGATTGCTATGCAGCAACCTAACAGATCTCATTAAAGGAGACATGGATTCTTTTCCCCTGATACTGTCACTGCTCCTACAGAGCAGACACTGATGTTCAACACCAGGAAGAATATCGATTGCAACCTACCCCAGAAATAGATCACTCAAACAACTGGTGTAAGAACTATCTGAATTTTATACTGTCTAGAGTCTGACTACAGACAGGTCTCAGCTTTATAGCATCTTTCTGATTAGTGACAGTGTTTGGAAAAATCTGTTTTTAAAAAAAATTAATTTAAATATTATACAAGGCTAAATAAGAGTACAAAACATCACCTTCCTCAGAGTTTCAATTAGACAGGTGCTATGAACACCAAAATGAGTTTTTACTTGCTGTTGTCCTCTTTGACTTTGTGGAGCTGCAATCAAGGAAGGTGCCCTGAGGAATCACTTAGCATCAGCACCATCGTGAACCTAACTAACATATTGCTGTGGCAGAGTTCATAGAGTAAATTCTATTTACTGATCTCTTTTAAGATCCGTAAGAATAAACAAAAACTTCAATCAACTGCCTGCCTCAGACCTGTTTATGCTACAAGCAGCTCTTCACTGAAGGCCTCAGAAGTTCTACTGCTACATTAATCATCCTCAAGGACTGCACTTTTCCTCTGCATAAGGGTTACAGGAGGTCTTTCCTCCTTCTTCCCTTCTGTAATTTAACTCTAGAGCATTAGGAAAAGCAGGCAGGCAGATGAAATTTTGCCTAGCTTTGTGCAAAGTGACCTTATGTCCACACATCCGTGGCTCTAGCCCCTACCATAGTGACAGGACACACTGAAGGACCAGGTTTGGAGTCCTCCACACAGGAAGGACACAGACCTGTTGGAACAGGTCCAGCGGAGGGGTAGAAAGATGCTCAGAGGGATGGAGCACCTCTGCTGTGAAGACAGACTCAGAGAGACCTGGGGTTGTTCAGCCTGGAGAAGAGGAGGCTCCGGGGAGACCTTAGAGCAGCCTTCCAATATCTGAAGGGGCTACAGGAGAGTTGAGGAGGGACTCTTTGTCAGGAAGTGTAGGGACAGGACAAGGAGTAATGGTTTTAAACTGGAAGAGGGGAGATTTAGATTAGATACCAGAAATAAATTCTTTGCTGTGAGGGTGGTGAGACCCTGGAAGAGGTTGCCCAGAGAAGCTGTGGCTGCCCCATCCCTGGAGGGGTTCAAGGCCAGGCTGGATGGGGCTTTGAGCAAGCTGGTCTGGTGGGAGGTATCCCTGCCCAGGGAAGGGGGGTTGGGACTCCATGATCTTTAAGGTTCCCTCCAACTTTAACCATTCTGTGATTTCTGTTTGGTCAAATGCCATCCTCCTACATCATCCTAAAACAAGAAGTACAGGTGCCACTTCGTTTAATCCAGCTTGGATTATCATAGGTTTTCAACTCCTACTGAAAGTCATGCTCCTATAGACATGAAGCTGGTTTGGCACAACCAAACATTTCCAAGGGCCCCAAATCAATTGTGGTTTTATCTTCTGATAAATGCGCCTCCTACTGTTTAGAAATCACAGCACTCAAATCTCAACAACATTTTGCACCAAGTGGCTGTTATTATGTTGTCTCCCTCATATGCTTTTTCCACAGGCTAAATCAGGAATGGGTCTCTGACATAAGGATCCTTCTTCTTAGCTTAACAGTGAGAGACCATGCCTGCAGGAGACAAAAAACCACACACGATTCTCCACCTTGAACCACGGAGGCTGATGGCAGTTCGTCACTTGCTCTGCAAGATACAGAGGACACAAACCACTCCAAAGGTACTCTTGAAAGAGCTTGATTTTTGTTTTCATGTCACCACTTGTGCTCCTTTACGTTCACCTTCATCTTCTGCTGAAGTTTCCTTAGGATTATATTTGGTATTTAACATTCAGTGTCACTGTAATCCCCACAACTTGACTTTCCTGGCACGACAAATCAATGTTTCTCATAAATCCAAAACAACCTCAAAGCTTTATTTCACTATGTCAAAGACCTTGACCACCATCAAGTTTCCTCTGCTTCTTAAAGCTGGTATCAAACACTGCAATGATCATGGAATGAAATTTGTTTTATATGTCAAACCTAAAAGTAAAGAGCAGAGTTGAGGGAAAACAAAACTACCCACACATACAGTATGAAAGTCAACAGCAAAAAGAGCACGTGAACACCACTGTAATCCTCCAGAAAGAATATTAATTCTATTCCCCATTCTCTAGGATCTGAAATAGGGTTCAAACTACCTTTGAGGAGACTCTCTGCCATGAATGCATGGCAGACTCACTGCAGACCAAGAACAGAGAAAGACAGAAGTATGTTTATGATCCACAGGATGTCCAACAACTTTATTTTTATTAAAGCTACAGATACCCATTTGCTCTCAAGAAAGAAGCTGGCAGCAAGCAAGAGTTAACTTTTAGTATAGGGCCAGCTGGAATAACACAGACCACACAGACAACAAACATCACCTCACAAGCACTCTGGATTTGTTCCAAAAATCACTTGAAAAGTAGTATTCTTTCTTGACACATTCAAGGACTGATTCAGGTTGGACCAGAAGCAGTAATTTGTTTGTTTGGGTTTTTTTTTCCTAGTAAATGTTAGGAACCATAGTTTCTAAATCTACTTTGAGATGATTTTGAATAGTCTCAAGATTTTCCCACAGTATCACTAAGCAAGCCTGTAAATTATTTTCCTTGAATTTAAGCTTAAAAACAAAGATTTCATGTGGCTAAAAATGTCAGGCTATTTACCCACCTCCCACTCCTCAAAAGAAAGAAGCCTTTAAATGCATATATATATTTTGTAAGGTGGAAAGAAACTATATTTGCAAAGCTATTCATCCACAGTAGTATTGCTATGAAATCACTTAGAAGATTTCAGCTGACATTCAATAATTTCATTTCCAGCTATTTCCCTGAGCTCAGATAGCTTTCATGGCCAGGGAAGTAAGTAAGCATAGCACCTGCTTGGATTTGGCAAGCTGCATGGGGCTCAGAATAATAAGGCAATCCCTCTAAAGTCTCCCTCATTTACAGACACCGATTTGCTGACGATAGGAAGATAACTGCGCTCACCTTGGGAAACAAGGATGAATTTGGATCAGGAAATACTGAGGATTCATCTCACCTTTAAAACGAAGGCTGGCAGTTAGAGATGAGTGAATGATAAACTAGGAGCTATTACTGAATTACTGCTTTTTCATATAAAGCCTGCTTTCCTCTCTTCACAGCAAATTTATGGTAAGAAACAGGCTAGAACACATTGCAGCCTGAAGACTAGGTACAACTGGAGCAGCACTTTTGACTGTTTTTTTTAAGAGCATTTTCCTAGTCTTTCAGCAATTACAAGTCTACCTTCTTCTTTTATAATGAATCAGGTAAAACATCAGAGGATTAAAGTTACCAGAGACAGTTGAATGAGGAAATCTAATATCCCCTGTCCAACCCACCACCACCCTTTGCTCCCACTGCTCCTCAGATGTTGTGCTAAGCCACAAACCAAGGGAAAAAGAAGAAACCAAGGGAAAACCAGACAGCTTCCTACTGTCCAAGGATCAGCCAGAGGCAAGGAAGAGAAGTGAGACAAGCGCTGGCAAGAAGTACAGCAGTAGCAGGCTTTGAGAGCGGTTCCTGAGAAACATGCAACTCCTCTGGTATGCCTAAAATGCTCCAAAAAGCTTGGAAGCAGAAGTTTACAGTTGTCCACGTTTCTCCTCCAAACGTGCAGTACACATATTCCATATACTCTTACATATATATGCCCAAAGGAACCTGGAATGCAGGACCATGCCCAAAAGGACCATGCCCAACAGGACCCAAAAATACCTTTCTGCATCAACTGGCCCTGAAAATAAGCCAGGGCAACCGCTAAGGTTGCTACACCATGCTACACCATGAGGGCATGTTTATCATCTCCCTGATAGGCAAGGCAATGGTACACTTTGTAAAAAGGAAGAACATCAAAGATGTTCTTATGTCTTATACATCAGTTTTGCAAGGACAGGAAACAAGCGACCTTCAGATTCAGTAAGTTCTATACTGCTGTAAAAAAACCAAACATCACCCTCAGACCAGACCTAATGACCAGTGTCTAGAGAGCAAGCCATTCTCAGAAATTCATCCCAAACAGACTACAAAGCGAAGCATAAACTACTGACCTTACTGACCTTACACAGCTCCCTCTGTAGTGGTACTGACTTCATGAATCTTACCAAAAAAAATGTATGGAATGCTTTCCCCGAATATTGATTTATAAAGGCAATCAAATAGCACATTTAAGGTACAATGTAAATCCTGTTCACGCACATTCTCTATAATGAATGACAATCATACAGATGTGTTTAATTCCTGTCCATGAACCCAGCTGTTCATACCTCCAGAAACTAGAACTATGATCCTAAACTACTTTCTTAATATTATGCATTTCATAATATACTAACCAAAAATACTATTAATGAATCGCGTGGTTTTACAGCACATGAAGAACATACAGACTTTCTTCTGAAAATCCCATTCTTAATTGTTTTTATTAAGAAATCATTTATAGGCTCATTAGTATAATACAATTTCTTAGGGAATCACACATTTGAGTATAATTTGCCACTTGTTTTGTTGCACTAAGTGCTAATGACCTTACTTTGAAGGAAGATCCATGTTTGATTTTTCTATTGTTCAAACTTAAGCCTCTTCAGGTTGACTGATCTGGACTGACTCTTTAACAGTTAAGCAATCAATTACCTTTTCACTTAATTTATGCTTTGTTTGTTTGGACAGCTTTGTTATTAACAGCATGAAGGCTTAAAATCTAGGTGATTAAAGACAGACTTCTAGGCACATATTTGGGAGCCCAAACAAGAACACTGCTCCTGCTGACATCCAAAGCAGATCTAAACAGCATAGCTCAAAAAAAAAAGAAAAGGTAAAAAAGGTTTAAACATGCTGAATCCAACTCCTTGACACAGCACTGGCAGACCTCACCAACACCGAATCATGCTGTACTTTTGGCCTCTACTTTATCAGTGCCATTTTTTTCTTTATAATTCTATTAGAAAACAAAGTTTGAAAAAAAAAATAAAATCACTCTGTAGGAAACAATGTCATTCCTTTTTCAAATGTTTTACTCTCAATCTAAAAAATTATACTGAAAATGATAGCAATAAAAATGCCTTCAGGAGAGATACGCATTTGGCAACTCTTCCCCCCCCAATTTCTTAAGTTTCCTTCTTTTCTACCTACATCGTTGACAGCACTTCAGTTTATTCTATGCAAACTAATACTTAGTTGTCTTTATTGTCCAAAAATCAATTATTTGAATAAATAATATTTGAAAAAATAATAACAAAAAATATATTCATTTAAAGGAATAGTTTGTGACCTTAAACTCATGATTTCCCATTCTACAGGTTATCCATAAATAGCCAGTTCTGCAAAGTCTTAGGAAAGAATGCAACTTTCTGTACAACAGAGGGGAGAAAATTAACTTTATAAAATATTTATTTATTTTTTTTTTAAGTAAGAGTATTACATTTATTGAAGACTGTAAAAAGAAATTGTGTGTTCGGAACCTGAGGGGTTTTTTTGGTAAGGAGCCTCCCTCCCAAACAAGCTGGAGTTTTTGCCCTTCAAAACTCCCAAGGTTAAAATAAACATTTAAGAAACAGGTTATGTTCAGCTTAGGAGGAGACATCACTTCTTCACTCTTTCACCTGTGATAAAACAGGCAGCACCTACACGTGACCCTCCTTCGTGACTTACCGAGAGGCTTCATGAACTCAGCACCCAAGAAGGAATCACACCAGCTACAGCCCAGGTATGGTCACACACACAGAGGAGCTAAACTACCCAATATAACTTTTTTTTTTTTTTTCCTTTTTAACATCAGAAATGGTCAGAAACTCTGCGTGGGAGTGAGCAGCCAGCAGAAGAGCAAACCCAAAATTTTCAGGAAAAGCTCTACTTTATAAAGACGTGATTGAAGGAAAAAATTTCTCTCTCACCCCTCCTCCCATGAAATTACAATTGAATAACTATGACACTGGCAGAATTTAAACTGATTTTCTAAAAGTATTTTAAGCAGCGTGTAACAGCACCACCCGGTGATCTTAGCCGTGCAATATTTTTAAGACATCCACTAAATGAAAGCATAGTAATCAGCACAAAAGAACAGATTTTAATCCTGGTTGTGTATAGCTTGGAATTTTTTCAGTTAAAAATACACACAATTCGTAGGAGTAAATAGAAACATTTTGTGATTCTGTTAAAAAAAAAAAAAAAAAACCAAAACACCAAACTAATCAAACTCCTCAGAACTATCATCAGCCAACTTCTACTGGTAAGTAGGGAAAGCTCTTGACATAGCAACAACCGATTTAGGAAAATTTAGGAATGAGTTCAAGTGTTTTAACATACTAGGTTAATGAACTATTTGTTTAAAGGTTTGGTTTATAGCTCATACGGATGAAAGACCACTTCAGAATTAGAAACAAGCAAGCCTAGGTTATTAAAATCACTTGTAAAATCAAACTGGATGTCATGTATGGATATTCTGAATTGATTAGTATATAAACAGAATTAGCATTTTGGTCCTAATGAATTGAGAACTTTACTCCCTGAGAACTTCCAGGGAACACGTTGCTGGAAAAATCCTTAGGGATCCTGAAATGAAAACATACCCCCTAAAGATGTCGCCAGTGACATGAATTCTATTAGAGTTGAGTGTTTCTTCTTCATCACTTCTTTTTTAAGTTGCGACTAAATTAGCACAGCCTGCACACTCCAGGGTGTGTGCTGGGAGGGAGGGAGAGAAAAATGGAAGATATAAAGGCCTGAGGCACTTCAAGCAGAGAGCATCCATCTGCTAGCAGCAGTCAACGAACAGAACACATCTAAAAAGCTTCCCACTCATATAAAGTCAAGCCAAAAGAACAGGGGGAAAAAAACACAACACAACACCTTCCTTCACTCCGAGTGGGCAGAACCGAACATAACAGGACAGTGGGTTATAAATACATGTTTAAAAAAAACAACAAAACAGCAAATTTGAGAGAAGCTCACAATGTGGTCCTGCATTCAGCCTCTCCCGCTTCGAAGCTAGTTTAAGAGGCTCATCTCTACATCATCCTTCCCTCCTCCACTTCGTGGTGGCATGAGGAGGAGTGAAATGATCAAATGGAAATGCAAAAATATAAAACACGGTTGGTTCTTCCTATTTTTTTTTTCTTGATGGTGAAATCCAGATGTTTTCTTCACTGCCCCAATAAACAGATGCATTGCCCAAGCTAAGGTCCAGCACATTTATTGTCCAGGGGAATGGGAAAGGCAAGGATGAAACTGGCTTTGCTGTTAGAGATGCTCATCGCGGAACTCCAAAACTGCAGCTCTACGAGATGAAGACAATCCCTGACAGCAATACCACTTGAAGGAGCTTCCCACCCCTTTATACACCTCCTTTCCCCTCCCCACCCCACCCCACACACAACACATCAGCTCTACAGGGTGAAACATGTACCTACTGGGTGCACAGCAAATCATCCAGGTTAAAAATAACTTGCCCATGTGCGCAGAGTTGTTCTCCTTCAGTCTGGGACTGGGGCTTGGGGGTTTTTTTTAGGTTTTTTTTCATAGAATCATAGAATCGTTTGAGTTGGAAGGGGACCTTAAAGATCATCTAGTTCCAACCCCCCTGCCCTGGGCAGGGACACCTCCCATCACACCAGGT
>BJBW01000682.1:0-20189 GCA_004320125.1 Scolopax mira | reverse complement strand
GGGGGTCAGACTAGATGACCTTTGGAGGTCCCTTCTGGCCAGGACCATTCTAAGACTTTTGAATAAATTCTGTTTCTGCTGCTCATGGGTGATGCTCCTTCCCCTTGAGCATGGCATGTGCCACCCCCATGTCCCCAGCAGGGTGATGCTGAAATGCCTGAAGCCACCAGCAGCTCAGTGTGGTCCTTGGAAGGGGTGAGGAGGGGTAATGGCAGAACCTGACCCTGCACCCTCAACACTTGTCTCTGGCCGTGCAGGCGCTGTGCAAGGACACACTGGAGTTCACCATGGCCAGCCGGGACACCTGCAAGGCTTTCTGGAAGACGTGTGTGGAGTACCATGCCTTCTTCAGGCTGTCTGAAGAACCCAAGTCAAAGCCCAAAGCTCTTCTGTGCAGCAAGGGCTCCAGTTTCCGCTACAGGTAAAGTCCTGAGGGAAGCCAGGAAGGGCATGGGGATGGCCTTGAGCTTCCCTTTGATGTTGGACCTGGCTCTTCTCCTCAAGAGGCTGCTGTCTCAGTCCTGCCCAATCCCCTCAGCCCAGGGGGAATCCTGGTGCTCCTCACACTTCTACCCTCTTCTGCAGTGGGAGGACGCAGCGGCAGCTGCTGGAGCACGGGAGGAAGGCGAAGATGAAGAGCCTACCCTTTGAGAGGTACCGGGCTGGGGCTGGGGACCATGGAGGAGGGCAGTGCCTGAGGGGTGGGGGCAGACAAGACCCTCCTGGCCCTGCACCCACTCATGCTCTTGGCCTTGCAGGAAGGACTACGCATCCCGCTATGACAAGAGGCAGTGTCGCTCCTCCCCGGACCTCCTGACAGATGTCTCCAAGCAGGTATGTCCCCTCAGCGAGAGGGAGCACCAGGGCTGAGGGGGGGAGTCTTGGAAGGCGGGGGGCAGCTCACTGCTGGTCCTGCTTAGCCCATCTCGGGGGGTCTGGGTACCCACCTACCCCCCCTCTGCCCCTGCTCAGGTGGAGGAGCTGCGCCTGGTCTACGGGAGCCGGGGTTCCTACCACGCCAACGGGGTGCACGCCTCCGAGCCCACCCTGGACAGCCGCAGCTCCGCCGTGGAGGTAACGTTCGCCGCCGAGCTGGAGCGCTCCAGGCCTGAGGCGTCCCCCGCCTTCCTGCCCCACTCCAAAAGCTCCTCCGCCTTCCCCCTGCTCTACGCCGAGCTGGAGCTGGAGCGGGAGTGGGAACCTCCTGACCTTTTCAGCCCCAGGAACCCTTTAACCTCCTTTCGGCCCCACCACCACCAGTTGGCCGGGAGCAGCAAAAGCACCTCGGTGGGCGACATGGGGGAGGCGAGCCGGCGGCCGCTGGTGTACACAGACATGCTGTGCCCCCCTCCCGTGGCTGCCCCGGCCCCCCGTGTCCTCTTCTACCTGGACAAACCCCCGCAGCCCCCAGGCCAGGCGCTGGCACCCGGGGGGGACGCAGCCAGCCCTGGGGCTGCCAAACCCCTCCGGCGCAGCCCAAGCGGGTCCCAGGAGAGGGAGTGTCACCGCGAGGCCACCTGCGTGGCAGCGGGCTCCAGCGTGGCCCTGGCAGGGGACAGCAGGCTGGTGGCTCGTTCCTCCAATTATTACCTTCAGGAGCAGCCTCCCAAGCGCTCCTGGAGCCAGTCGGACATGAAAACCTTCCGCTTCCCCTACGGCTCCGAGTTCAGGCCGCTGGGGCCGTGCCCCACGCTGAGCAGCAGGAAAATGGCCGTCCTCCAGCAGGCGGTGGGGCAGCCAGGGCCCGGGCCGGGGCGCTCAGCCCAGCGCTACGCGGGCAGCAGCACCGAGTCCAGCGACTCCGACCCCGAGCTCCTGGCCACCGACTACTGCTCCCCCTACGGCCGGGCGCTGCGGGCCCCCATGGCCCGGGTGAGGCTGTCCTCTGGCAGCCTCCAGCTGGATGAAGAAGAAGAGGAGGAGGTGCCCTTTGCCACCGGTGCCACCAAGGAGAGGACTTCCTGGGTGTCCTCCAGGTATTTCACCTAGAGGGAGCAGAGGTAGTCAGCACCCACCTGGGGCTGCAGAAGGGTGACTCTCGCTTGCAGGGCTTCCTGCTTGTGTGGTATGAGTGCCCTTAGCTAGAGAGGATGATGATGATGATGGACAAGAGGGCAGTCCGCAACCCCAGCACCACGCTTGGAAGCTGGTAAGTCTCTGCCAGCTGTTCATCTGGCTCCAGCCAGAAGGGCCAGGGCTCTCCTAAAGCCTTGCAAAAAACCTTGCATCCTCCCCACGCTTGGAGGTCAGCCGCCACTTTTCATCAAGGAGGTAAGGAGAAAAAGAAGAGACATCTCACAGAAGAGGTTTAAACATCTGTTTTTCACAGCTGCAGGGAAGCAGGCCCATGGGAAGGGTGTTTGAGACCCATTGGGAGAGGAGCTGATGCCCTCTATGTACATGGGCAATGCCCCAGCACGGAGCCCATCTCCTCCCTCCTGCCTCTCCTCCCTCTGATGTTGCAGGGACAGTGGTGCACATTGGAGTGCTCCTTGTGATGCTTGGAGCCACAGGGGAAGCAAAGCCCTTTGTCCTCTCCCTGGCCAGTTCAGAGCATGGCCCTTCCCCAAGGAAGAGCCCAGTCCTGGTCAGAAACCATTTAACAGCATCCCAGAGTGTTCTAGGAAGCAGGTTCATGAACAATATTGTATAGCTCTGTTTTTCTTAGAATCATAGAATCATCTAGGTTGGAAGGGACCTTCAAGATCATCTAGTCCAACCATCAAACTAACTCTGATAAAAAAAACCAAATCAAACCATCACTAAACCATGTCCCCCAGCACCATGTCACCCCGTCTTTTAAATCCCTCCAGGGATGGTGCCTCAACCACGTCCCTGGACAGCCCATTCCAAGGCTTGGTAACCCATTAACTGCCATTTTCTGGCAGCACCACCACAGCCAGCCCTGGCACCTCAATGCCCTGCTTAAACACGGGGGGAGAGGGGCATGTAAGGAGCCAGATGAGGCCTCAGTTCAGGAGAACGGGGAAAAAGCTCAGGAGGGGGTAGGAAAGAAGGAGGCAGCTGGTGCTCACCCTTGGCGTTAGGAATTGTGCTGTGACCATGGTGCTCTCAAACTCTTGCAATGTTATCTTCAGCGGGGCTGTTTCTGGCTGTAAAGGAGGAGGAGGAGGAGGAGGCCCGGCAGGAGGAGGATTCCCGATGTTTCCACTGATCCCTGGAAGGGAAAAGGTATAAAAAAAAAACATTATTACAGAATCACAGAATCTTCTTGGTCGGAAAACCAACACCCCCTCCCCCAAAAAAACCACCACCAAAACCAAACCCTCACAGACACAACCCAACAATCTCAGGCACTAGAGCACACCCTCAAGTGCCATGTCTACACGGTTCCTAAACACCTCCAGGGATGGTGACTCCACCACCTCCCTGGGCAGGCTGTTCCAGGGCCTGACCACCCTCTCAGCAAAGTCATTCTTCCCAAGATCTAATCTCAACCTCCNNTTTCCTCTGCTCCTGTCATGATTCCCTTGGGAGAAGAGGACAACCCCCACCTCTCTGCACCCTCCTTTCAGAGAGTTGTAGAGGACAATGAGGTCTCCCCTCAGCCTCCTCTTCTCCAAACTCAACATGCCCAGTTCCCTCAGCCTCTCCTCCTATGACTTGTTCTCTAATTATCCTAAACCTATCTGAAATCTCCTCAAAAAGCTGGAGAATGGTGACACCATTGCGAGATTTTAGGGTAGGATCTTGTTACTGTTCTCTAAGACCAACCCTATAAGACTCTGTACGATGTGACTGTAAAAAAAGTGATAACCCACTAAATCCATGGTTCAGAAACCACCGCGACCTGCGAGAAGAGATTTCGGACGTGAAGCAGCTGGGGCAGTAGCTGGGCTTTGGGAACTCACCCCGCGCGGCACCGTCTTTTGTTTTAGAAGCTAGGCAATAAAAATTAAGTTGTTCGTGCCCTACTTTTGGTTTCCTCCTCCTGCCCTGCTTGATCTGCACCCCCCAACCCCACAGGGACCCCAGCCCGCCCTGCCTGGCACCCTCACGGCTCCACTGAACAAGTTGTGAACTACAGGGATTCCACATCTTGCTCTAGCTCCTTCTATTAAAAAAAAAAAAAAAAAACACCATCCAAAAAACTTTCTGGTCACAGAGAGTTGTTTCCTCCTTTTCCCAAAACTCTACACCTCGGAAAGAGCAAAAACCACCACTCAATACAGCATCATATTGTCTATAATGTGACAATATACTATGTCTGTAGTATTGACAGTAATTAGTGTCTTTATTAAGACACCCTACAGGCACAATTTGATAAAGGGGGGGTAAAAAAAGCAGCAGCATTTCAAATAGAGACTGCACTCCCAGCCCACGGAGACCATCCCTTAAGGGGTTATAGCTTCAGCTATAATTAGGCAAACCCCTAATCACTGCCAGCTCCCAAAAAGCAGGAAAATACAAGCAGGCCCGGGTCAGTTTCACCTTGAGCACATCCCAGAAGAGCCCTAGAATCCCAACATCCATCTCCCCCAATCTCCGGGAGCTGCCAGCCCTGGCATTCTGAACTCTGCTGGGAAAGCAGCGCCGAGAAGGACAAAGGAGGATTTGGGAACTATTTTTGGATTTTTCTACTGTGGCCCAGCGTGTGTGCTCTGCCATGGCACATCCTACACCAGCAGAGGAACAAAACAGCTCTGAAGTGACAGAAATTGACAGCCTCAAGATTTACTCAATCTTGTCATGGCATAAACCAGCTTCCTTGGGACTGGCTAAAATAAAAGGACGATCCCAATAACCCCTGAGTAAGCCCTTGCCCATGGTCCATGCTCAACACTAGTCACCAAAAAGTGGGAAGAACATCTATTTAAGTGATTGTGTTTCACTACGGAAGAAAACGAGGATGGAGAGGCCGTGGAATGGTCTGCTGAGACTGAAAGTTATCAGCAGTACCTGGAAAGTATGAACTTTGATAGCCCTGATGCAAGCAAGGGTCATTCAAGGGACAGGAGGTATCAGCAGCAGCACAGCATCAAAACATCGGGGTGCTCAAGGCAACCCCTGCTCATATAAAAATCTATCGCTTCGAGATGAAGCTGATCTTGAAATTCAGCAACTTTTTAGGCATAGGATGTGAAACAAACCAAAATGTAAACAATATGCAAAGAACTTCAGTTTGGAGAAGCACTAAGACAGTTTTGAGTCTGTTTACCTCATACCTGTACAAAGCGTTACTTCATTTATTGGCAAAACGTGAAGTGAGGGAAGTCAACATACGTAGCACTGAAACTTCACAAAGAGGAAAATAAGTATATTCCAGTGTTAAGTCATGAAGCGGGGCAACAAAAATCAGACCTTTAACATTTGCCAAACTTTATGCAAACACAGGAAAAATCTAGGTACCTTCCTCATCAGCTCCAGCCACTCCATGGAACAGAAGAAGAGGCGATTACACGACCACACGCTGAGTGTAGAGAAGCACAGGAGAACAGCTGGAGACCAAGGGCTTCAAGGATGGTTACATCAACACAGGACTCACCTCCCCAAGAACACACACATTCCTCTCCTCTGCAATTCACACCGCTCTGATGAGAAGACTCTTCAACAGCAATTCCTCCCAACCTACAGCTGGAAGCTGAGCAAACCAGACAAGCAAGAAGATGGTTCCTGCATGAATATTTTGATAGATCTTTCCATGAGCTATTGGCCAGGAACAGAATACTGCCCATTAAATTACACGGTTCAGCAGTAACTAACACATGGTGGGGAAAAAGACAGTGATGCTCTGGAAAGCAAATACAGACATCCATTCTTTAGAGGTAGGCTGTAGTCTTACCACGCACAGAAATGCAGTACGATAAGAAAGCCTCTAAAATGGACTTTAAGAGATGGAGACTGCCCGAGAGGTAGGGACACATCCCACCCATTTCACAAGAACAGAAGAGACACCATAGTTCAGCACCTTGTTACAGTCATATCACCAACAGGACAGGTTCCAATATCCCCCAAAATTCCCTATCCCCTCCCTACTCAGGGTCCTTTGTAGATTTGCATAGATTAAAGGCCCTGTGTCAACAGGGCTGAGCCACCAGTTACCAAATTCGAGAGAAACTCCCATCACCTCTCCCTTCAGTCTCCCTGGACAAAGAACACCTTCAGGGAGGTGACAGGGAAGTGAAAACCCCCTGAGAGATTTGTGTGGAGCTCTCTCCAGCCTTCCCAGTGGCGCAGCAGCTGGTCGGTGTCCTCCAGACAAGAACATGGCGGGGACCCAAACCTTTTCAGAGCAACCACCCAACTCTGTGCAAGGAACACCCTTCCTGAAGGAGAAGAGGAGTCTGCAATCCCCACCTCCGCACATCTCCTCAAATCCAGAATAAAACTCACAACAAAACAAGCTCGTGAAAGTTTACGGAACTTAAATATTTATTTTTAAACCATTTAAACCCTCCCCCCCAAAACATCGAAATAAGCTTCATCTATAAACAGATTTACAAGACTAACAACTACAGAAGCTAGAGGAGCACTACAATTTTGTTTCTGTGATGCAGTTATTTTGTAAAGCTTCAGATCAACTGTATTTACAACTTTTGCTGCTTTTACATTTATAAAAATATTTATTTAATCCATAACATTATTGTTTTCAAAAACTATTTCCAGACTTTTTTTCTCAGATATAAATTCTAATTGAATTTCAGTTATATAGCAGATGAAAGTTTTAAACAGAAACATTTTTAAAATTAAAACAAGGAGTTAAAAGTAATTTTTTTATTTTTTTTTACAGTGTAGGCACCATTGAAAATAATTGTCCTTGGCATATCTAACCACCATCTCTCGCAAGTGTCCTTTATATAAAAACGATGTAATGGCAACATTTGACTAAAAATGCAGTATTTTCTTGCACACCATTACTTTTTCAATATTTGGCAGATATATTTCAGATTCTTTAAAATTACTTTTGTGCAAAAACAAAATGTGCAGGTCTGAACCATAAAATAAACACACCCAGCCTTTATAAAAAATAAATTTACACCAACAGTTCCACAGCTAAGTACTGAAAAACAATCCCAGTTCAAAACTTCAGCATAATATACATACTGGGTTGAAAAAGGGAAAAAAAAAACCAAAACAAACAACAAAAGAGAAGATATTACCCATCTAGCAGTACCATAAATACATAACTGAAAGCAACTTTATAGTCTTACCTATTTTTTATGAAAAAAAATAAAAGAAAAAAAAAATCACTCCGTACTGCACAGTACTACCTTTTTGTGAAAGAATATCTATAACTCAGTTATTTGCATATTAACTGGTAAATACATCTTTAAAATACACTTTCAGAAAATTACAAACAAATTATGTTGATGTACTGTCTTTAATGTACTTCAGAACAAAAACGTGTATAAATATCTTACAGGAGAAACTACACCACCACACAGAACGCTGGTGTTACACGGATACCTGCTTGTGAGGTACATGTGACGCTCGGCTTCTCTGGCTCCCTTCCACCCAGGCATGTATATACTCAGAGGAAAAAAACAAAATTAAGTTAAATTGGACTTCAGGTTTCGTCCGTTATTGCCAAAAGCCCCACCCCCTCAACTGTATTGCTTTAAATTTTCCTACCATGATAAGACTGAATTACTACTTTAAAACCTGTTCTAAAAGGTAATACATATACTGTACATCAGGATATACCTGTTGCTACATATCACCTGCAAACTATTGACATATTGCTCTCAAATATATTTCATCATAGAGCTGCCTAAAATACTGTACCAATTTAGAATTCTAATAGATACTGTTGCAGGTTTGTTTTTCAGGACAGGATAAGTAAATGCTGGTTGAAGCAGGTGCTACAGCAATACCCTACGTTACACATCTCGAATACGCTTGTGAAAAAGCTACCTTCTCTGAAGCTTGTTAGTGATTTACAAAAGTTTAACTCATGAATACAAAAGGCCTGTACATCCCCACGTACAGGAACAAAATAGCATCAAAACATACTGTACTTGCACTTCGTATTAATTAAGGTAATGGTTATTTCTAAAAGCAAAACTGCACCTCAACGTTTATCGGATTAAACAGGTGAAACTACAATATTAAAAGTTGTTCTTTACAAAATAATTTCCTGAAAATATAAAACCATGTGCACTGCCACAAAATAGTTGAGGAGGTTCTTTCAAATCCTCAATCACCATCAATATGTTGCAAAGATCCAAAAGGCACAAGGAGCTCATGAGCTAAGCACTGCCAAGCTTGAAGTAGTTTTGGTGGGTTTCACTGGGTCCATACGAAACAGCAGTCAATTATGTGAAGTTTCTTAGGATGAGTCATTAACAGAATATCTATGGATAAGAAAAAAAAAAAAGCAATCAAGAACTTCATTAACTATACAGTTTTGGCAAACAACACTACTTTAGCATCACTGAATTTGTTTATGCCTTCATTTCAACAGGGCACAGGAAAAAAAAAAGGAAAAGGCAGTGACATTCTCAAGGAAATATTTGCTAAAAAGAGAAGAACGATTCTCCTGCTCCCTTACTTGCTATAAATATGCTTAAAATAGAACTTCAGGCTAAATTAAAGAAAGCAAAGTGTAACAACTACAGTAAAACAGGAGCACTAGAGCACCAAACTGATACAGTAATTGCTACTATTACAGAATCACAGAATCTTCATGGTTGGAAGGGACATTTGAGATCATTGAGTCCAACCACACAAAAAAACCCAAAAAAACCACCCCACAAGCAGACACAACCCAACAATCTCGGGCACTAGAGCACACCCTGAAGTGCCACGTCTACATGTTTCTTAAATACCTATTAGTATTTATACCTATTACCTAAAATACCTTACATACCAATTAGATTTAGTCTCAAACAGAAGCGTTACGTGTAACTACCGAAGCTGAAAGTTTAAAGCCCCAGACACAGCAGATCTTTCTCTTACCACTAAACTATTCATATTTCCCCAACATAGAAAGTTTTCATTGGCAACTAATCTTTCCTGGGCCTAAGTGCTTAATTTAATTTTTTTTCTTTCAAAAGACAGCTTTTTCTTGTTGCTGTTTAAGCAATGCATACAAAAAAATATTCTTGACTTACTTCTGAAATTTCTCCATAAGTTTCTTCACCATCTTATCTGTGATCCCTGGACATGTTGCTTCTGCCATATTGATGCTTTTCTCAAGTTCCTCAATCGCTTTCTTCCTGCTAGCATTATTTGTGTCCTGCTGTTTGAGCTGAGGACCAAACCAAAACAAATACAACTTAGAAAACTTATCAGCCACTCAAGTAATAAGCTTTCAAAGAAGTTTTTGAAGTCAAGACTTACCTCAGCAAACACGGGGGTGATTATCATAGTTAAACAACTCAGGGTTTTAACAAGATCCTGATCCTAAAAGTTAACAAACAAGGATTACATTTGCATATTCCTATACAACCTGTAAGTGGTATTTTAACAGGTGATTTAAACAGGTGATTTTGAAAGTTCAGTTAAATTCAGCAAAGCACTTGAAACACCGTGGAGAACCAGCTGAGGCACATCTGAAATAATGTCACGTATCATCAAAAAAACAGTTCAGTTTTTCCTCTCTAATATTATATGGTCTTTAACATTCCATCTCCATGAACAGATACCGGGCTATGAACACGTGCATTCTTTGGCATTTAAGGCTGATATGGGCTTAGGAAATATCAAAAACAAGCATCATCTCTCAAACTACAAAAAGTTAATTCTGATAAAAAAGTGAAATTACTAAGTTTCATCACTATCTTCCTTAAATTGGCTTCAAAACCAGCACTCAGAAAGAATTATTCCTCAGACTGTACTTACTGTCCCGTTCTGCAGCTTCTTTGCATCCGGCTTCTTTCGAACTGTAGTAAAGCTCCACTCGGGATGAGAGTTATTTTCTTTGTTACTGGACTCCCTGAAGAAAAAGGACAAGATATACATAGCAACAAATCATATCAATAGGTAAGATATACATAGCAACAGCCACGACATAAAGCTGAGCAAGCATAGGTAACCCTAATACTTAATAAATCTGTATAGATTAGTTCCGTATTCCTTGAAATAAGAAGAAAAATGTGTAGTGAAACATTAACTGAATTGCAGAAAAAACAACTTCAGAGACTGAATAAATGGAAATATTACTAAAGCAAACAGAAGATGTTATCTACCCAATAAAGCCTACCTTCTCCCATCCCATTTAAAGCAGTCATCTGGTATTCAGAAAAGCAAGAGACTTACAGAATGTATGTTGTTCCACAGGCATTGTGCAAACTTCTTCATACATCTCAACCTTGCTCTGCAATATTGCTAATTGGGATTCATTGTTTTTGGTAAAAGCACTAGCCCTAGACTAGGAAATACACAGCACTTAAACAGAACTGAAATTAAGTTCAGAGAGAAAGTTTAAGGAGATAATGAGCGCAGAGCCTGACTTATGAGTTAGTCTTTAGGTTCATACCAGGGGTTTTCTTGAAAGAAGCCAATGAAAAGCATAAGGAATAAAGATAGATATACAGAAGAGAACTTAATTGCACAGAGAGACTGTAACAAACCTACTTTAGTAACATTTAAGAAAACAAAAAGCCCAAAAGATACTAAGCCAAAATGAAACTTACGAATCGGACCCGTCAGAATCACTTTCATCACTACTGTGTCCCTCTGCTTTCCATCTCTTAAACCTATCGATCAGCTCTGTCAGATAGGAAGTCTTCTTGGCATTTTTCATAATGAATTTGTGCTTCAGAAGTTCTTTTGCAGTGGGGCGCTGTAAGAAACACTTAAATATTTAATATTATGCTACCATTTCCTGATTTTAAATCTTAATAGCAGAGATTTAGTAAGACAACTGACTTTTAGAGCTAACCCATATAGTATAAGGAAATTAGTGAAACAGGAAGTCAAGAAGGGCCAGTAATCCACAGTTACAAGCACTCTAAAAATATGATCAAGTCACACACAGGCTATACTGCTTATCCTTCCATGCTGGAAGGTACACACCCAGGGAAATGACTAATCAAAAATCTCCAACCCTACATTTCCTTGTAAGTAGAATTCAGACAGACAGCAAAAGTTCTGCAGGACAAAAAGACTTAAGATTCTTGCCTCACTTAAAGCTTCTCTTCTGACAATATCATAGGTTTGAGTGCATTTTAGGAAGAAATGAGGATGCATTTTGAATGCACCCTCATTTCTTTCAGCATTCTCCCTCCTCCTCTCAGTATTTTAAGCAGAAGTGACTAGGATGGAGACACAGCTATTAAAAAGCACCACTAGCACTTACAGTGGAAAGTATGTTCTCTAAAATTATTTCAGTCAACTATGATGCACTACATCAACAAAACACAAGCATGAGGGCACAGAAAACAAAACCAAAACATCTATATATATACACACACATATATATATATCTACTCACAAATGTTGGGTCCTTATTCAGACACGCATCGATGAATTCTTTAAAAGGTTTACTGAATTCTCCTAATAAAGTGGGAGGATTGTTTTTTGGAATGAGGAACAGGACTCTCATCGGGTGCATGTCCGAGTTGGGAGGCTCCCCTTTGGCCAGTTCAATAGCAGTGATTCCCAAGGACCAGATGTCAGCCTGAGAAAGGGAAAAGCTGCTTTTAGTACTAAAGTAAGGGTTATCATGACTAAGTACTGAACAACTGAAATCTTCACATGTACTACATCCATAGAATGGTCTAAGTAGATAAATGCACAATGATACCTTTCTAATACTTGAAGGCTATAATTCCCAAAGACCCAGCTGATACTTAGTCCTTAAATCACCAAAATGCACACTTTGTCATGTCAAAAGCCATGTCACTGTTGTAACACTCTCAGCAATTTAAACATGCACCTAAATACACATACTTTAGGAAAAATTTTTTCCTAAATGTAATATACATTACTTGCATCTTTTCAGATGAGCTACAATAGCTATTAAGGTCACTAAAGGTGTTTTTTATTAAAGAGTGGATGACAATGATTGACTACACTTGACACAAATTCATAAATCAAAGTTGCCCATAAAAAAGGGTTACAATTTGCATCTCTTCCAATATTCCTTTCCTATTCAAAGGAACTGTCGTCATTTAATATTGAAGAATTAAACTAGCTCATTGCTTATTAGTGAAATATCATAACCAACAGTTGCATATTGGAGCAAAATATTTTGAAAGAAGAGATGGGGATTGTGAAAATCTGCCACTACAATAACGTACGAATGTCTATTTTGTTCTCTATCATTCTGAAGTAAGGAGAGAAGGAGAAAGGTTAGAATTTAGCCTACATGCCAAAATATTTATCAGTATTAGTCTAGAAATGGAAGTGTCCAAAACCCTTCATCTGCCCTACCAAAGATTTGAGTCTTCTGTGCTTTCCCACCAGCATTTTAGCATAGAAAGAAAAGGGGGAGGCACCACTCTTGTAACATATTAAGGAGATATGAAGGCAAAGGATTAGGTTGCTGTGAGGATGTAAATGAAGGTGTGGTGCAGCTGATTTAGACACAGGGCAAACAGAACAGGAATTATTCTCACTTCAACTGGACAACATGCATTTTTAACATCAGGGTAGAGTGCTTTGCCAAGATGCCCGAGGGAACAAATTACAGTTGCGCCACTGAAACCCTACAGATGAAAATTACACACTCCTCCTTACCAGCAAGGGCCCTAGTGATATGAACACAAATTCTTTCAAGTCTGAACAATCCTGGGAAAGTCCCCTGGAGTGTGAATCTAACTCAGATACTCAACAGTCTTTTCCTTACGTGCACACCACAAGTACAGTTACACGTTCACTATTTGAGGAAAAACAGTATGAAAGGATTACTTTTTATACACCAAGATTTTTAGATTTCTTGTTCCTATTTAAGGTTGCATCTACAGAGTGTGGAAAGTCCAAGACCAGCACCAAAGTACACTGCCATTTCACCAACCACATGCTCTAGGTTGTCTTGTGGGCTCCACAGAGAAGGGGGAACTGTTCCCTCCTTATTGTCCCTTCTGGCAGCAGTTCTCAACCCTCAGAAAAACACGGAGTTCCCCAGTTCCCATAGGGAAATCCTGCTTTGCAACTGGTCATCCATCAACAGCTCCCATTGCTGAAACGGACGTGGTACCATAACAACATCACAGCTACCCATCCTGTAGTTCAAGCTATTTTTTTCCTTCTCAAAATCAGTCCCCTGTGCTAAATTCTTCAGCACGATGAAGATGCAGGTGCTCAGAAATACCATTAAAGGAACAATATTCAGAGTTGTTTATAAAAATCTGAGAAGACAGTAAAATTTCAACCAGAATGCCACCACAACGTACCAGCCTATTTGTGAGAATTTTATTACTGTCTGAATTAAAAGCAAAACATCGAGGTGAAATTAAAACCAAACCAATCAACCAGCCCACAACACTGAAAGCATCCAGGGAGTTTCTTAGAAAGAAACTTAACATGAAAGCATCAATTAACTTAGTGAACGTGCATGAGAGTACAATGACATGCAACTACTGTATAAAAACAGTTTAACTGTGATTTTTACATTATTATTTGAAACCTTGTAATTTGAAATCTACTTTTTTTTTCTATATCGATTGAGCTAAAAACATTAAAACTGAAATAATCTCAGTTGGAGCTGCAAGGTACAATGGAAGGGTATTTTACTCTCATACTTACTTTTGAATCATATGCTGACTGCTGGATCACTTCAGGGGCCATCCAAAACGGAGTTCCAACAAAGGTATTCCTCTTAATCTGTGTGTCTGTCAGCTGCCCAGCAACTCCAAAATCAGCAAGTTTAACATCACCTTGTTCTGATAACAAGACATTGGCAGCTGCCAAGAAGAAACAACATAATATTTAAATTGGAGGACTGCTCTTACGATTTTAAAGGTTTTAACAAAGTAACATTTAAGATGTTAGGCACCTTTGATATCCCTGTGAATCTTCTTCTCTGAGTGTAGGTAGTCAAGACCTTTCAAGATCTCCTTTAGCATGGTAGCAATCTGGAACTCATCAAATGGGCCAGCACGCAGCTTTAGAGAAAATACAGATTTAAATAGTTTTAGTCTTGCAAATAATTTTTGCTTTGTTATTGATTTCATTAAATCATAAATCGGAAAGATTTTTTTTTAAGTAAAGAACTAATAGAATTCACAGAACAGTCAATGAAGTATACAAACATTCTGTTTGTATAGGTGCCACTGGATTGATCATCTTCACATATCTACTGATAATACAATGAAAAGGCTGGTACTTTTTTAATGTACCCACTCCTTTCAGCATGCAATGCATATGGAAACCTAGAACTAACTTTCCACAGTTACAGTTTCCTATAGGCAGCAAACACAGCAGACTGAATTTTGCATTTTAGATCAAGTGAATTAAGAAACTCGGTTTCTTTCAAAATAAATTAGTCTATTGACTGAGATTTTTAAATATAATGATGCATTTTTGATTCCACACTGCTTTTGCATCAAGAACGTAATGTGCTACTAAAAAGCTCTACACTTATTCCATACTTATGCAATTACATAAACTTTGCACATTAGAAACTATTTAAATAAACCAGAAGCAATTAGGGTGGGTGATTCTGCTATAAAAAATACCAATAACACAGCATTGAAACAGAGAACACCATGAAATTATGGTATGGTAAAGGGAAGCAAAACTTAGTTTTATTCCTCTAAAGATTCAGTGGTTTCAACTGTCACTAGTAAAAGCTATTTCACTATTTCTGACACCCTACAGAAGACTATCAATTACTCAAAAGTGTGAAAGAGCATCTCATAACCTTAGTCCTTCTCAAAAAGGCTAAGTTCCAGAGGTACAAACTACCACATGCTATACATAATTACTATGGGTTTGCATCCCTGTAGCTGAGCTGATGTGATGCAATTTCATAAAGAAGTCTGAATAGATTTATGAACACACTTCAGCTCGTGCAGACAGGACCACTGTTAGCAAATATATCATTCACACCATTCTATAATCTTGAAGGCATCATATTTTTCCTTCAGAATCACACAAACAAAGACTGTGTTGTATTATCTTACAGGAAAGGGTGGGTCTGAGCTGCACTGAAAGGATGGGCAAACCACATCCCCATACAGTGGGCTGTGCTCTTGTGCTCTCTACGCTACATCCTTCATGAATGCTGCACTATCTTAAGTAAAAGGCACCTTCACACTTACCCAAAAATGGAAAACCCAACACCTTTTAGTTGGCTAAAATTAACCCTGTGGGCACACACCTCATTCATCCCTGAGACCCAGTCTCAAAGGAAACACTTTTATATTTAAGTATAATGAATATTCTACTTGGGTAGATGGACAACTTCGGGGACAGAAGACCCAAAAACCCGCCATGGATGGCAGGAACAGAACTTCTCCTCATTCTAACCAAAAAAAAAAATTGCCTTGCATTTGACTGAGAACAAACAGATGCTTCCTAAGGTTTAGAAACAACCAGGAAAAACAACAACAATAAAAATCAACATCAACTCAATCTAACTGAACTACCATGCAAATTCACTCCTTTGGGAGCATTACAGTGCAGCAGTGATGCAATATTACCACCTCCATGGACTAGATTTTATAAAGAGAGATGAAAAGATAATGAAATGAGGTTCACTAGTACTTAACAACACAAAAAAATCATATACTTACAAGATCCAAAGCTGACCCTCCACCCAAGTATTCCATTATTATCCATAGTTTTGTGCCCTGTAAAGGAAGGCATGAGTTAGAAGTCCAAGCCTGAACATTAAAAAAACCAAACAAACAAATAACCAACAAAAAAAACCCAAACCAAACAATGTATATTTCTATAGTCTATCAGCATACTGTTAGGAGAATGGAAACTCTGAGTCCCATTAATCACCAAGTTACATGGAATTACTTCGTGTAAAACATCACACAGCTCCTGTGCAAGACGTCTAAATATCAATTGAAGTTTGACTTCTGTATTTTAAAAAAGCAACACAACACCTCCCCACCACTAATAATTTCCTGCTAACTGGTATCTAAAATGATTCCACCTAAAGGAATTGAACTTAGAGAAAAGAGTGATTTGGTGGTGGTTTCAGTTTAAACTAGGTGTTTTGATATAAGGCTGCAGTTCTCACAAAAGAATCGCATGACAATTATTAACTCCAGCCATTTGTGATCCAGAAACATGACAATTTTAATAGGAAACTTTCTTTCCACACCTCATATCTGAGGAAAATACTCAGAACTTCAAATTGCTTTTGAGCAAGAGAGAGTACGAACACGCTTTAAAGACAAGAGGGACTTAAAGCTGCCGTGTGCCTCTTTGCCTACATGCAAACGTGTATCTAACATGGCCTCAGGCTCCAACTTCAGCTGTCAAATCCACCAAAAAGTGGCCAACTGACAGCCCGTGGATCCAGCCCACCACCAGCCAGGAGAAACAGTGACCCCCAGACCCAACACCCTCCCGACACCCTCAGATTTCCCAGGTTTTTTAATCAGAAGTTTGAAATCAGCCATGAAAAGGTCAAAGATAAGAGCAATAGAATTCGATTTAAAGGTATGGCTTAAGGAACCTGCCTTCAGAATATAAATATTTTAAAAATTATTTATAGTAATATTGGATAGTGCACATATTCCTTCACTCTTAGAATCTCAGCCCCTGGGAGTGTGGGAGTTCCTGTGCTTTCTTAGTGAAGATGTCTCAAATACTAGAATATTAGAACTGACAAATGCTTCTAAGATTCATGTCTAGATGCTGACTTTGCCTTTGGTACGTGGCCGCAAAAAGTGGCTGGTTCATATAAACAGAAGTGGAAAAAATTGGTGTCAGATCTACAGACCCCATGTTTCAAAACTGGGATCTTCTGCTATTTGCTTGCCAGAGTCAAATATTGATCTATGGGCAGCTTCTCTAAGAAATTCTGTGAATAAAACGTTTCTTTATTTAAAATAAAACCTAGTTATTAAAAATACTCAACTGAACCATACTTGGTGATGTATCATGCACGCTGTTACAGCCTCCAGCAAATATTTACTAGTCCTAGTTCCTTGTAACAGAGCACAAGCTTACGGCAAAATGACTTTTTAAAGCCTTTTGCTTTCTATTGCCTGACTGGTGACAGAAAACAAAAGAAATCTCAACAAGCAAATAAAAGTGCAGTTTCTAAAAGAACCACATCCAATTACCTTAACAAAGTGTGCTCTATTAGGTTTGTACTGAATTTAAAAACCACGGGGAGAGTCTATTCCAATATTATGACATCAGCAGGGAAGGGCTGGCTAATTCTAGCAGTTTTTATAAAGCTCAACTTTGTCAGCTGAGAAGACCTGCAAGAAACTCCCAGTTTAAGGCAAACATTGTGGTTACCAGACGTGTTTGGAGGATCTGACCATTAGTTGAAAACAGTATCGATTGAAAATGAGTAAGTCCTGTGTTTCTGAAGTAATGTCTCAAAGAAATTGATACTATCCACTGTAACTGGGTGTGGGAACAATCTTTTTCCTAGCTATTTCAGGTCAACGAAGTATAAATAGCCAATGTAGAACAAAGAGTATCTTTAGATTGTCTCAAGGCTTTGCTGCACAAAATACTGTACAATTTTAGTGGAAGTCCCTGGATGCTACTATAGGAGCTCTCCAGAATCAAATATGAAAACCTGAGAACAACTTCAGGTTTGCTTTAATTGCACAAAAAAAAAAAAAAATAAGCCCGGGTGTCTGTAACAGTCAAACCTCTTGGTGAGGCTGCACGAGTAGGGAAAATAATCATGGCATTTCAGACACCCAGAGAAGACCTACCTCTTTGGGAACAGATGAAAAGTACAGCTCAAGCATTTTATCAAGCTTCACAAATTTGCATAACCAAAACATGCCAGAACTAGGGTCATTTTTAATACCTTTAATCTTTTTCTTGCCTGAACTGATAAAGTAATGATACATTTTGACGAGCCATTAGGTTTGCAGAAAACACTCATTTTAGCTCATCTAATTTCAGTCGCACTGCTGCGTTGGTATCACTTTCAAGGGTACCCCACACAGCCCATGACTTATTTATTGAGGTGTGATGTTAACTGCCATCCAAGGGCAACATGGGACACTGAGAAAAATTTAGATCCTGACCTACCACCAATATGAACATCTACAGACATCTACAGTGGGATTTTAGTTATCTTGCAGCTACAGAAGTTCCATTATTCAGCCATAAGCTTGTACAATTCTACATGCATTTGTGAAAGACATGATACAAAGGTAAAACATTTTACTACTGTATTGTACATAACTGTGTTTATTATGGTGCATTCTTTGACTATATTTACGTGTGAGTATATACACACACACACACATTTGTATATCACCTACCAGTATATTTTGAAAACAGCACCGATCTCGCCAGATACCCAATGAAAATTTAAGAAAAAAATTACTAATACTTAAGCCCTAAGACTAATTCAATGGGAAATCCCATTCAAATTCAAGATATATAGGCACCCCAAATTACAAAAATATGGGGGGTTTGCATCTTTTTGTGTAACAATAACTGAAAGCTAGCATCAGCTTTATCCCAAGAACCTCAAGAAGGTTCTGGCCATCTCTACCAACGATAAGGTTTTTACAGGATAAAATATCTGGTAACAGACAAATAACGTTGCAATGCTGGGTAAAAAAAAATATTAAGGGGCTGCCTGCATTTTAAAAAATCCCATTTACAAGTCAGATGTACAAGCTGTAGCTAACAAGCAGCTAGGCTGCAGAACTAAGAGTATCTTACATGGCAGCAGGTGAGCTAAGTTACCAATTAGTAAGTCAAATAATTGAAATGAAGACACTCTTCCCTTTCCCATTTCAGCAGGAGGAGCATCTGGAAGAGCCTCCCTCAACCCAGGCCACTCCATCACAGTCAGACACAAGGCTGGCTTTCCATCCTAAAGCACCAGGGAATTCTAAAGCTGCAGGATACTTAGAATGGATTGTACAAAAATAAGATCTCTCATCTGAAATGCTTAGAGTTAGAAAACCCTCACAGTTAACATCTCTTATCTCATGTTTTAGTCATAAGGACCTTTAGTTATCAAATATGCTATCTTACCAGAGAAAAACCTGAAACGGACTATAAACTGATGACAAGAACAATCTGCTTATTTAAAGCCTGCTTAAAATTGGTTAAAAACCAACAGAATGCATTTCATTACAGTTCAGCTGGATGAACTGAGACACACATGAAAAAACTGAAGCCAACAAGTGGTCTCAGATGCAGTTGCTTCAAAGGGAAAACTATCAAATTTAAAGATTTACACTAGATCTAGATTACCCAGCTAAGAAATATCAGCAAGTGGTGTAGGAAACCTGAATGCCTTTCCACAGAGGGTTTGCTTTGGTATAGTCAGGAAAATACTAAGTCTCTTTGATTTAAACACAGTGCAAAACTCAAAAACATTTCTAGTGCCATTCCTAGAGCTTAAGACAAAGCTACATGTATGATTAATTCATTTTAGTAAACTATTTCTATTCCATAAGCATGATCTGAAAGAGGGGAGACTGGCTCAACTGCTTTGTTTTCCTGTAAATAAAGGAAGATTAAAAGGGAAAGAGAAAACTCTCTTGAATTTTGAAATACCTTCTATTTACTGTATGTTTATGCTCTTTACAACCACTACCTTAAAAGGTTATTTCTAGGAATACTCAAGCAATCTTTACACACAAAACTAAGCATTCACCAACAAACCTATGGGACCACTTTGAATGTCATCTTCATACCAGTCAGATCCATTGCAAACCACTAGATCTCTGCAGCCTAGTAATTTGCTTTGTAAGAAATAAATTGTCTTAATTTTCAGCACTTCACCTCAACGGTCTTTACCCTTTAATCACAACTGCACCTATTTCTGTGTTTCCAAAAGATATCTACAATAGAAAAATTAAACCATGAACAATGTACTACATAGCTAAAAACTTTGGTTGTCAGCCATTCTCAGAGTAATAGCTAATAAAAAGTTAAAAGCTATAGCAATTAAGGTAAAAAAAAAAAAAAAAAGAAAGTAGACAGACACAACTTTAAAATACCTGTTATTACTAAAATGAAAGGCAGCATAAACGATTCTTTGCACATTTAGCAAAGTTAAAACACTTTCATGGGATTGTTGGAGTTGGAAGGGACCTCTCGAGATCCTCCAGCCCAACTCCTTGGCCAAAGCAGGGCTGCCCAGAGCACATCACTCAGGA
>BJBW01000681.1:5560-38856 GCA_004320125.1 Scolopax mira | reverse complement strand
CACAACAAAAAATGAGGATCACCATCACTAAACCATACCTCCCAGCACTACATCAATCTGTCTTTTGAACACCTCCAGGGATGGTGCCTCAACCACCTCCCTGGGCAGCCCATTCCAATGTCTGACAACCCTTTCAGATATAAAACAGGTATTTACCAAAGCTTGATAGTAAATGTGTCAGTGGTTTAACAAGATTCTATGGCTAAGGCACCCTTGGTTATTTACTGCAGAGAGGACAGGGTCAGACAGAACTGTCAGGGAGACCCTCCTGTTGAGTCACAAGGTTCAGAGAGGACCCCCTTGCTTTCTAAACTCCTTCTCCTGGGAAGTTTATTTCAGTCTCCCCTCCTTCTCCTGGGAAAACTTGGGAAATATTATTTATTTAAAATCACTTGTATGAAACAAGTTCCTCTGCCTTTGCACGCAGAGGAACAGTATTTTAGCTGATTACAGTTCCCGCACAGCATCTGTGCTATTCAGCACTATCACATTTCATATGCTTTGTCCTACGTTTCCGTACAGGAAACGGAGCCAGCGTTTGCTCTGTCCTCAGAAGACCTCAAGAAAGCGTTTCAGCTGTTTATTCAAGCATCACCGACTAAGAGCAGGAGAGGGTTGTTGATGCAGCTGTGGGCAGGGGTGGGTCAGTTCCCCGGGCCTGCAGCTCTCCTCAGCCTCCACAGGGCCACCCTCGCTTCGCAGAGCCTTTTCGGCTGCGTTTCACCCCGCGAATGTTAAAGTTCTGCCTCAGGTGAGTGGGCTTTGTTTTTCTGCAGATGGTAAACGTGGTGCTGCCGCCCTGACACGGCACCTTTGAAACACACAGCAGCTCTTCCCACGAGAGGCTTTAAGACCCTACTGGGATAGACAGTAATCCCAGGGAGAAGACCGCATATGGAAACTACTCCATTAGCACAGCGTTACGTCCGTCTAAAAGAACCGCAAGCCTGAAATCAAGCGACCTACAACCGGCTTCGGCTGGGCTGCGGCCGAGCCATCCCCACCGGCGCCCTGGCCCAAGATGGCGGCCTGGCTTCAGCGCCGGCCTCCCTCCCGCATCAACCCCGGCTCCGGCCCTTGGACTACAAGTCCCAGGAGCCCGCGGGCGCGGGGCGCGCCGCCGCCACCGCCCCTGCGAGGTAAGCGGCGGGTCGGCCGGCAGCGCGGCGGCGGGCGGAGCTGGCGCTGCCCTGGAATGACCCCCTCTGGGGGTGCCGGGTCTGCGCGGAGCCGATAACTGGGCCCCCCTGGGCCGGGCCCGCACCCGGGTCCGCCGGCAGGTAAGCGGGGGTCGGGGCGGAGGTGCCGGGCCGGGAGGGCGCCGTCGAGGGGCTGTGAGGCGGCAGCCGGCCTTCGTCCCTGGGGAGGTTGGGGCGGCCTGTGCGGGGGGTTCCCCGCGGCTGGCGCGGCCCCGGAACCGCGCACTAATGGGTGGCCCCGAGTCCTAGCTGAGGGGTGGGAGGGGGCCGGGATGCGGCCTGGCCCGGCTGGGGGGGTGACTGGCAATCGCTCGTTTTAAATACCCGCCATCAGCCCCAGCAGGGCCGCGGTAAACAAAAACACAGCGCGGGGTTTTCTTCTACCGGGTGTATTTGTGCGGAAGCGCAAAAAAAGCAGCCTTTCCCTGCCTTTTTCCTTAAGGCAGGAGGAATCACCCTCCCCGGTGATCCGGGAGGCCTTTGCAGAGGAGATGTGTCCCCCTCCTCCTCTCAGCTCAGCCGTGGTGCCCCGGGGGGTGTTTTGTTGATGTGTCTCGGTCCAGCTACTTGTGGTGCCCGCGGTGGAAAGTGCTGGTTCAGGACAGGCTGGTTTTTCCCGAAAGTTGTATTCGGGCTCATTGGTTGGTGTGAGCGACAGCGAGCAGCTTCTCGCTTCACTTCAACTTCAGGCACACCAAGGTCTGATGTCTTTTGTTTGTAAGCTCAAAATACGCCTTCTTATTTAAACAATGAGGAAGCTGAGACAGGTTGCTGCCATTCAGCCTGCCTTTCTGTTGAGACTCAGATTTTTTGTTGTTTTTTTTTTTTGCTCGGAAAAAAAAAGGAAAAAAAACCCCTTATTTTCATGACTGTAATCACTAAGCTGCAGTTTTCCCACAAATAAAAATACAAATTTAGTCAATAAACTGGCGCCAGAGATGGTGTGAGAGTTAGTACATCTGTTTCCCTGTCTTGTTGGTATTGTGCTTTGAGCCAAGTCAATGGCTTTTTAAACAAATTTTTGACTGCGTGAAGGAAAGCGGTTTTCTGATTCCTTTCAAATAGCCTTATTATACGGTTAATGCAGCGTGCAAAAATGGCCTTTTGCAAAGGTCGTTGCACTGAGCACTTGAAAGATCTGATAGTTGAATTCAACAGGGCAGAAAAAAAATTGTAAGTAGTTATTCAGGTGGACACAGTTTGAAAGTTAAAGTCATTTGTAAATCTGAAGGGCGAAAAAAAGATCGATGTGTGAAGTCCCACATTTAGATAAAGCTTCAAATGTCTTTTGTGTGTCTAAAAAGGTTTGACTATCTTGGTTGGGTTTACTTGTAAAGAAAGAATATCTTGTCTATATCATGGCCAGGATGACTTGCACCCACAGTCTTCTATGGGTGGATGGAGATGAGTGTAAGTAATGAATCCTGTGCTTTCTTTGGTAGACACTCCATGCTGCCCCGTCAGGTGCAGAGGCTGGGCAGAGACTGCATCGCCCACTGGAACGGTTCTCAGATACTTGCCTTGAACAGCCCAGTTTCCAACTGTGTGAGATGGGCCGGATACTGTCCCTGGGCCTCCTTTCCACTTCCTGTTCCAGTTGACTTCTCAGCAAACTGGAGAGTCCCTCCGTTTTTTGGACCTTGGAGACATTTTCAGAACTGTAATTGGCAGCTTGATAACTTTATGCAGAGTTCCTGCTTTCACCTGCCTAACCCCAGTATGAAATCTGAAGGGGAAGAACCACTGACAAAGAAGAGAAGACTCAGTGGCCAGCATAATATTCCTGAAGAAGCAGGAAACTTCTCTAATCAGAAGGAAGCATTATGTCTTTCTGTAGCACAGAATGAAGAAAAACATAGCAGCAAGAATGGTAAAAGATGCTCTTTGCTTATTTTCCATGCTTATTTGTAACGCTAAACACATCTAACAAGTTATAAGCAATACTACCTGCACCTGTTGAGGTGCTTTTCTTTTTGGCACCTCTCTCAAGAAAACATCTGTGTTTGAAATGTTAGTTTTGTAATGCTGTTTAGTCTGTAAACTTGTGTTTTGTGCTGTCCGTCTGCCAGAGCTGGGACCACTGTGCTTGGCAGTAGAACACAGACAATTATGCCCAGCTGGGGAGTCTTGAGCTTGGTTCAGACAACCAAGATCAACTCTCTCTCAGGTGTCTGTCACCAGATCAGGCCTGTTAACTTGGGAACTCTTTTAAAGCAAAAAGATTCAGCCAGCTTGCTGTAGGGCTGAGCTGGGCTGGCAGCCATATAGCTTCATTCCTTGTACCTGAGCTCGTAAGCCCTGTTGGACCTGAACCGGCTTATTTCCGAGCCAGTTGAGGTGTATTTGACCTAGATAACTGAGGCTTAATGGTGTTTGCCTCCAGTGTGATTGGGTGGTTTTGGTTGTTTGTGCAACTATTCTGCCACTGGCACGTTAGCAAGTTTTGTGTCAGACCATGACTGGCAGAGCAAATGGCAAATGCACTTATCCAGATAAATGCAGAAAGGAGTGCAAAGATGTCTGCCCAGCTCAGTAACAGACTTTCATGAGACTTGGAAGTCTCCACTTCATCTTATTACGGATATAACCCTCTAGGTAGCATCCAAATGTTTTACTGAGTGTTGTGGATATTTACAGTTTTGTCTACTGTGAAACAGGTAGAGGGGCCCAGTCAAAATTGGCCCTCTCTTGCCTAAATCACTTCCTTAACAAAATAAACTTGTATTGCACCTGATGCCATCAGCATCACAAAGGTATTTTTGGACACAAATATCCATAAGACTTAGAAGCATCATACTTATCTTCAGGAGCTGAAGGAAGGGAGTTTGCTCCGTGCCTTTATTACTGGGTCCTTTCTCACCCCCCTTAGCAAGTACATTTTGACATACCTTTATCTGAGAGTGGCATGGTCCTTCCTAGTTATCTTTTGTTTGCATGTTGTAAAGTGACAGTAAGTAAAGATGCCTGCGAAGGACCGACGTGGCCTCTCTCACCCTATAGAAAAAGTACCTAAGGCCTTGCTGTATTCATTGCAAATACTAAATACAGTCCTGAATAATGGAAGCACGGTGATGAAATTTCCTACCCAGCTATAGCTGCACTCTGCCAGTAGTTGATTGCATGGATCACTCGACCTCAGCATGTTCTCAGGTGGGTTGGGACATAAAGACTGAAAGGCATCTTTGTTCATGAGTTTTGTAGGTGGAGAAAAATATACGTGAAAAATATTTCAATGCTTAATGATGGGCATATATATTCTTATAAATATTGATGTAACAATATTAATAATAAGTGTGAAACTAGGAATACCAGAGAGCAAAGTAAGCCTTTTCAGAAGTTCTTGGTAATTCTGAGGCATATTAATTTTTTAATTTCTCAAATTCACTGATGGAAATCTGGTTTATTATCTGTTTTGGGACCCCTGTAATGGACACTGTTGCAGCTTATGGCTGAGCCTAGAGGTGAACCTCCATTCCTAGCCCCTTGCTAGTCACGGGGAGACCAAACAAGATGCTCATGTGCTGCTCTGAAGGATGTATCCCAGACTGACATACTGCATCTTCACCAAGGAGGTAGTGGCAGAAGGGACTGTAAGGCTATGTTAACAGACTGGATTTATCTTGGCAGTTTGACAGCCTTTCTACAGGGAGCAAGGTGGTGTAGCCTGACTGCAACAGTCTACCTAGAGCATGCCAGTTTCCTAATTTCATAGCAGTTTGCAATGCAGGATATAAAATGGTTCTGTGCTTTTTTTTTGGGGGTGTGGTTATATTTTGTTTTTTATCAATGTGTATATAAAGTTCATCTTAAACAGAGGATCTAAATCATTGCTAACAAATAAGCTTTTAGCATTGCTAAAGCCATTTGGAAGACAAATAGTTGTCAGTAGAATGATTTTGAAGAGCAGTAAGCAGTCATATGGTGTATTGCATAACTTTTTCTGCTTCATGTGCTTTTAACAGGAGGCACCAAAAGACACTGGGAATATTTCTGCCAGCACAGTGGAACAATGAAAATCTTTGAAAATAAAGAAACTGACCAAAGCAATACAGAAAGTGAGACAAAATTTGATTTTACAGTTATGTCCTACAATATCCTCTCTCAGAATTTGTTAGAAGATAACTCCCACCTGTACAAACACTGCAGACAGCGCTTGTTAATCTGGACATACAGATTTCCCAACATCCTACAAGAAATCAAGGAGCTGGATGCAGATGTGAGTAGCAAATAAGGATGTGGATATTTCTTACCAACTGATAAACCGGAGAAGAAAATTGTTGTTGTTCTTTATTTTGATAGATGGTCTGTCTAGTTACTCCAGCTGAGCTTTTAGTTCTGTTATGCTTAACAGTAGTTTTGATCCATGCTTACACAATTAGTGTATTCTGTGTGGTCAGAACTTATGGCAAAGCCAAACTCTGCAGCATATACCACACATAGTTGCCTTTTTTTTTTTTTTTTTTGTCCAAAACTTCCTGGAATGGTCTTAGTGACATGATTTCTATGTTCTGCTGATACACTGCAATTTTTTTGTAATTCAAACACCTTCCTTTCTTCATGTAAATCTTTCTCGGCCTGTGCCTGAAGCACACTTGAGTACAGTGCTGTAAATAAGGTATTGAACATAAGAACACCTATACTTGTATAGGCCAAAGGCCCACCTAAAGGAGACTCTGGTGAGGATCTGCCTGGTGCTATTGGTGGTAACAGATAGTTCTCCAGCATGGAAGGGCTGGAGCCAAAGACAGCCCCTCTCTCAAAGAGTGATGCCTTGTATTGAGTCATGACGAGCAGCTGCTCACAAGGCCAGGCTGGATGGGGCTTTGAGCAACCTGGTCTAGTGGGAGGTGGCCCTGCCCATGGCAGGGGGGTTAGAACTCGATGGTCTTTAAGGTCCCTTCCAACCCAAACCATTCCAGGATTCTGTGATTCTATGATTCGCAAACCCTCGTAGGTGCAGGCGCCCTTTGTGCAAAGGAATTTGTTGCTACAGGACATAGACTTTTAACTGATTCACTGTTTTTAACTGTAACGTTGAAGTGAAGCAGGGACTGCAGAATATTGCTTGAGATTTGGTTCTCCTTTGAGACCTTGAATGAGCTGGCGTCAGCTGGGTAAGTGATGTCTGTTACTGCAGTGTGCAGGGAGAAGGCTCTGAGATGCTTAGAACTCTCTTGATGGGGTATTTTGAGGTTGATCTTTGGTTCAGGTTGTCATAATATGGAAACTTGTCCATGCTGCAGTTAAGGAAACGTGTGTTCTTGGCCTCTTCATCTCCCTGCTCTGGCATTTGGCCCTCTCCTAAACTGCTGAGAATGTATTAGCAGGTCACTATTTTGATTAAATTTATCTTCACATCTGAAAATATATACCTGTCTGAGGGTATATATTGGGTCTCTCTTGGCAATCTTAAGGAGCGTTTTCTGCAGAAGATTGAATCCTTTCATGGAATTATGGAGGCAAGAAGCCCATGATTTATTTTTTTTTTTAGCCTATACAGACTGGCCAAGAGAGATGTGATACAGTAATATTTTGATGTACTTACTAATATCTTTTAATTGCAAACTTTTGCCTTAGGTACTCTGTTTACAAGAAGTCCAAGAAGACCACTATAGAACAGAGATCAAGTCAAGTTTGGAATCCCTGGGTATGACAAAACTTTTATGTCTAAGATATTGTCTTCTTTCTACCCCTCATACTATTTTCTTCAAAAAAAAACTCTCTTAGGTTATAGAATCAAGTCTCCTGACACAGTGTTGTGTACCCCCATTCATAAATTCATCAAGTGCTCTCTTGAAACTACCTTAGTGTTTTCTACCAGTATTCCTGTTGGATAGCTTTTCTAGGGTATGTTTTTTTCTGGCTTGAAACCTTCCAAGCAGCAGCACTGGATCGTATCCGTGGTCAGCTTATATCATAAGAACATTAGTTCTTCTACTGGTACCATCTTAATGCTCCCTCATGTGAATTTATGGTAAGGAGTGTGCTGCTAGGGGTGCTAGCATTAGAGACATTTCTTACATCATGAGACATAAGGTCTCATTAAAATCTGTGTTTCACCTCTACATAAAACGGAGAACTTCACAAATTTCCATTTTCAGGGGGACTTGTTTGAACTCCAATACTGTCATTTGATAAGTGTCTCCGTTTCCTCGTTGAAAGCTATCCTCTTGCTCCTAACTGGATAATTACATAATTATGTAAATATGTTTGAAATCTTAGTTCTATGAATCATCTTAGACAGTGATTATTCCTTTTGATTGGAATGCTTCACTGGTATTATTCCAATAACCATTCTGAAGAAAAAAACTTCAATACACAAGTCCACTTTATGCGGAGTATTTTGTTATTTTGATACAGCTTTTTTTCCACACGAGGAGAGAAGAACGTGCCTGGTATGTCCGAGACCAGGTTTCCTGTAGTACCTAAACTGAAGCTAAATAGGAGATAAAGTCTCTTGTGTTCACTTTTCTATGTGAACTTCACGTAGTCTTTGGTATTTCAGACTGTGTGTTGATGGCCATGTGAGAAAAGTATAGTGAGGTTTCTTCTAACTTGGAAAAAAAAATGTATAGAATGGTATTTTATGTTTTCCATTCCCCTTCTTGCAGGGTATCACTGTGAGTATAAAATGAGAACGGGAAGAAAACCTGATGGCTGTGCTATTTGCTTCAAAACTTCCAGATTTAGCCTGATCTCCTCAAACCCCGTGGAATTTTTTCGCCGTGATATTCCGCTCTTGGACAGGGACAACGTTGGACTGGTGTTGCTTTTGCAGCCTAAATTTCACTGTAAAACTAATGCTGCAATCTGCATCGCCAACACGCATCTGCTGTATAACCCAAGGCGAGGGGACATCAAACTGACCCAACTTGCAATGCTCCTGGCAGAGATTGCTAGTGTTGCTCTCCAGAAGGATGGTACCTTCTGTCCCATTATCATCTGTGGTGACTTCAATTCTGTTCCTGGTTCTCCATTGTACAGATTCATAAAGGAAGGAAAGCTAAATTATGAAGGACTTGCTATAGGGAAGGTAGGCTGTGCTTTTCACTTCTCACAAAAAAAAAAAAGGAAAAAAGAAAAAGTTAATGCTGATTAAAGAGAAATATTTGGGTGGTTGTAGCATGCTATAGCTGGGCTTGTATTATTTCCATTGCAATCCCAAACTTAGTGCCCTTTATGCAGTCTGCAAACTGAAAGTTACTGTGGAGTTACAAAAGTAAGCTTGAATGTATCAGTTGTGCCTTACAGAATTTTGTATCTGCTTCTAGCACTCTAAAATTAAAAATGTACAAATTCATTGTTCTTGAAAGGTAGTTACCCACAGGATGATTGTATCACTGTGTTTAAGTGTCCCAGTCTTTAAGTAGGATAAAATAACTACTTAATCAAATACTTACTGTGTATTATATAGAAAGATGATTCTTATTTTAGATAAACTTTAAATTACAGTGGCTAGAATAATTGTAAAAGCAAACATGCAATTAGATGCTGAGCCTGAACTGTTTCAGGTTGGGTTGTTTTTTGGGATAAGCTCTTGAGTGTAGCTGTTGGATGTGTTACATGCTATCCAAGAGAAAGTAATTGGAGTACCTACAATGAGAAAACATGAAAAAATATCCCTGCTGGTGTTTGTTGCTCGTGGGTAGTTGTTTCAAACCCTGCTTTGCCTTGACTTGCTCCCAGAGGAAAATCATGGTGAAGATAAAGTTTCTGCTGCATCTGCTCAGTCCTGTTCTGGTGCTAACAGCATTCTTGGTAGTCTGTCAGCTTTGTGTCACAAGAACTATCTTGAAAAATTGGGTAGCTGCAAAAAACTTGATAGAAGTAAACAATTGGAGTTTACTGATAAAGGCTGTTATTATTTTTACAGAGTTTTGATGAGCCATGATGAAAGACTTATTCTAGGGGGGCTGTGGGGTTTTTTTCCTTAAGACTTTAAAGTTTACCAAAAAAATGTTTGCTTGTTTCATTTTATTTTTTTTTTTAGATCAGATTTCTGTCTTAAAAAAAAAAAGCTTATGTTGTCTTTTATAGGTCTCTGGACAAGAACAGTTTCCAAGGGGACAAAGAATCTTATCAATTCCAATTTGGCCAAAAAAATTAGGTATTTCACAAAACTGTGTATATGAAGTAAAACAGCAACAAAAAGATGAAAATGCAGGTCAGTTTCTAGGTCGTTGAATTTTTGTGCTCCCTTGAAAATATCATTAAGCTAGTGCTGCAATACAGCTGATCTGTTCTAGTGGGGGGAAGAACACAAAGTCTTGAGCTTGCAAAACATCCTTGCAGGGCTCATTAGAGTGTAAAGTTATTTGTTCACATAAGCATTTGCATATTTGAATTTTTAGAAGATAATAGTTAGGAATTGTCATTCAGGAGCTGGTGCATGATATTTAAGCTGCAGTTGTGACTGGAAAAAGAGGTGGAGGAACGCAGCACAAATATGTAGCATGAACCTACATTCTGTTTCAGTGTTTATGTATTACAGGGCAAGCACTTCATAGAACAAGTGGGAAAAGCAAGTGATTCCTTCCTGAATATTATTACATCTTTCATGCACCACTTTTTTCTTTGACAGAAAAAACAATTTTAAATGAATGGGACATAATTTGAAAGAGTCTTTGGAGGGGACCTTAATAATGAAACAGAAGAATTTAATCCAGTTTTGTGAATTGTGTCTTGTCTGCTGCAAAACAATAAGTGTACTTCAAGATACTATTTTCTGTAGTTTTTCTTTTCTGTAGCTCTTCAATATTGGTCTCACCTATACTGTTATTTTAAAATGTAAATTCAACCTCTTTTTATTTTGCAGGAGAAGAATTGGAAGCAGCAAAACTGGACAACACTCAGGAGGCTGTAGTAGCATCTGAAAAGTATGTGTGTGTGTGGGAAAAATGGAAGCCCTTGACTGATTCCTAGTTTTGGGGGTTTGTTTTATTTTTAGACCAAACTTGCATCTGATTCTAGGCATGGGTATACACAGTCCTCACCCAACCCAGTCTGCCTATCCGACAAAAAGTCATCTTCCATTTACACAGGAAAAGACTAGAAGTAATGAAGGAGTGTGGTTGCTTAAACTGAAGGGGGAGGCCACCACTAGACTGTTGAGAAGCAAAACGTAACTGCTTTTTGAAAGGAAGAATATATTTGCATTTACCAAACTGGTAAAGGCATATAAAGTAAGGCACAGAAGACAGAAATTGCCTTAACTGTGTCTGTGTGATGTCAGGCTCCAAAATGGGCATTTCTTATGAGAAATGAGATCTTGGTATCAGTGCAGACAGTTACATTAAAACACTTGGTGATTCTTGGTGATCAAAATGCTAAGTAATGGCATTAATAAGAAGTAGATAGGCAGTAGACAGGCAACCCTATTCTGTGGTGTAAATCCATAGCGTGCCATGTGCTGGACACTGATTGCAGGAGTTTTTTGCCTTATCTTAACAAGAGCAGAGATTACCAACCTTCTGTGTTGAACCAACTGGCATGTTTGTCAGCCTTCTCTAAGGCTGGTGACATGCAGATACTTCCTTTTTAAATTGCTTAGCTTGTAACTGGAACACGCTGGTCTAATGTGCAGCCATGCAAGGTGAGGCAGCTGGGGATGCATCCTCAGGAGAGCTGAGGGGAGCAAACGTTTGGGAGGGAGAAAGGAGTCCTTCTGCTCAAAAGTGCAGCTTTGCTTTCAAGATAGAAAAAACAGGTGAGACAAGATGGGCTGAACTGAAGAAGAACAGGTTGACAGATGATGGGGAGAGACACAATGGGAGCCTGGGCAGAGGAAAGATGATTAGATGAAGCCTGGCTTGAAAATACTTGATAGCTTCAGTTTAGGAGAGGAATAAAAAAAAAGAAAAGCCCTAGAAGTCTGGATTGCCCTGTGTGCTGAAGGGCCTGGTTAGAGGAGTTCATAGTGGGCTGCTTCCATGTAAGCTGATGGACATGGACACTTCTACCCGTGTGTCAGGGAGAGATTGCTGAATGAGGACACATGATATCTTACAAATTGTAAATGGAGATGAAATCTACATATATTTAAAGTGTCAGGTAAGCCAGTTGTGATAGTTTCTTAGGTATCTGCCTTTTACTGAAAAAGCTGCCTGCATTTTGCCTTTAGAGGTTCAGGCTTGTGAGAAACACTAATTTGCATGTCCAGATAATTCATTTTGTTTGTAACCAGGAATTATTTGGTATGTCTTCATTGGTTATTCTTTCTAGGAAAGACCTGAAAATAAAATTCTTTTCTTTGATTCCTCTTTAGGTTGTCTTCAAAATTGCAGCACCGTTTTAAACTGTCTTCAGTCTACTCTCATTACTTCCCTGAAACTGGGACACCAGAAGTAACGACCTGTCACTCCCGAAGTGCTGTCACTGTGGATTATATCTTCTATTCTGCAGCACCTGATGATACTACTGCCCAGACAGGTAAAGAAACCAACTGTTAATTATTCCTCACAAACACTAAGGGAAACGTAGTGATAATTTAACCCGTGAAGTACCTCAGAGTTTTGTGGCAGTGCTCTGAACATCAGCTGTTACCTGAGGAACGTGGCTTGCCTTGTTGACTCGCCACAGCTGGAGCTGTAGTGCCAGGACAGGCACTTTTTCAAGTGCTAGGACAAACTTTTTCACATATCCGACCATTCCTTAGTTGCCATCTCAGCATGGATCAAGAGCTGAGGCTACAGAAAAGCTGCAGCATCAGCAGGACCTGAGAAATGCTGTAACTCGGGCAGGACCTTAGCGGCCGTCCCTAAAACGAAGCAGTATTTGCAGTCATCTAATCAACAAAACGGGGAACGACAATTTATGATACGCATTAAAACTGATAAATTACCTTTCTCTTAGTAAGTTACTTTTCAGCTAGCCTTGATGCACTGTCTGTCAAGTAAATGACCCCTGTGGCCCTTGCTGGGAGAGCAGGCGCCGTTGCTCTCTTGGTTGCAGTTGCAGCTAAAGCCCAGCAGATGGCGCAAGAAAGACGCGGTACCTCTGCGGGCGTGTTCCTGGCTGGGATCCGCAGCACTCCCTCCTTTCCTGCGTGTGCTTCCGAGCAGTGCACTTCCCTTCTCACCAGCAGTTCCGAGGTCACTCCACAGTGCAGGGCCACCCGGATACAAGGCTCTGCAGAACTCAGAACAAGGAAACAGGGATTCCATGCCTGCTCCCGCTGGAGATGGCAACTGAATTTATTATTTTTTTTTTTTTACAGATTTATACTGGTTTCAGGATGTGACATTAAGGGACGAAGGTGGCATTTTATACCTTGAGGTTGTTAAAGGTCATTGAGTCAGTGCACAAAAGTCTCACTTGTCGTAATGTGCACAGTAAGCTCTAAGTGTAAAGTATCAAATCCAAAAATTTCAAAGTATAGAAATAAAAGCTTTGACTGAAAAACTAGAATATGAGGAGTCTGGAGAATAAGTCTTATGAGGAGAGGCTGAGGAAGCTGGGGTTGTTCAGCCTGGAGAAAAGGAGGCTGAAGGGAGACCTTACCTCTCTTTACAACTACCTGAAAGGAGGGTGTAGGGAGGTGGGGCTTGGTCTCCCAAGTCACAGACAACAGGACAAGAGGAAATGGCCTCAGGTTGTGCCAGGAGAAGTCCAGATTGGTTTTCAGGAAAATTTTTTACACAGAAAGGGTTATTAAGCAGTGGAATGGGCTGCCTGGGGAAGTGGTTGAGGCACCATCCCTGGAGGTATTTAAGAGGTGGGTTGACATGCTCAGAGGCATGGTTTAGTGATGTTTTTTTATCAAAGTTAGGTTGATGGTTAGACTAGATGATCTTCAAGGTCCCTTCCAACCTAGACAACTCTGTGATTCTGTGAGCAGTATCTAAATGACTTCTGAATGCTGTGTGATTTCAGAGTGCATCCCTGTGCAAAATTTCATCCCAGTTCATCTGCTTATGTATTCTGTTGTCCTATCATTGCCCCAGCAGAGCTATAGAACTTCTTTCTTTCTGCACTTGTTTTTCAAATAGATTCTTCACCCCACCTTAGAGTACAGAATGGGACCAAACTGGAATTCACAGAGTAGTTTAAACTGGTGTAGTTTTTACTTTTATTAGTTCTTAAAAACTATTCAGGATTTGCTGTGAAAGCAGCATCCAGTATTTACCAAGGTCCTGCAGGGCTCAGTTTTGCTGGTCGTAGAGTGCTCTGACTGAGGTTGGTCACTGTGTGCAGACCAAGATCTCCGTAGCAACAAAGGGCTCTTTTGTAGACGTGCAGGTGTTGGGCCAAATGATGCTGAAGAGTTTCAGGGATGCGTGCTCTAGAGCTACTGAGGCATCTTTGCAATAAAAAAGCTTTTCCTCAGAGCAAGAGTAAAGAACTGTTGGGTTGTTAGAGGATGGGAAAGCTGGCAGGTGGCAAAGGAGTGAAGCTGCTGAGCAGTTGCTGGACAATCTTGTAGAATATGTCTACAGTAAACCAGTCCCAGGTTCATCCAGGAAGTTCTGAAACTGCTGATCACCTTCGTACAGAAAATATTGCTGCTGCCCTTTCTGCTGGGCTTGGAAGGTCTTGGAAGGACTGAGCCTGCTCGGTTTCATCCCTCTGCTCTGAAAGCACAAGCAAGGGCTACTGAGCACTCCTGTCACTCATGTAGAGAGCTCACAAGTCTTAAAAGTTTGACATGTCATAGGAGGGTCTCAATGAAAAGTCTTTACTTAGAAAAAGCTTGTAATTTTTTCCTCATGGTGGTTTTGAGGTTCTGGTTTGCCCTTTTTTTTTAATGAGGACACAAATATTTTAAGTATAGTGTAATAATAAGGCGTAATAATAGCATGGCTGTGAGTCATCTTCCTCTCTTCCATAAGCAATGATGTGGTTTTTCTTCTGTGTGTGTGCAGTTTTCTCTTTTTTAAGTAATTATAGAAATAGGTAGCAGGAAACAGTGGAGGAAGATCCCTTTCTTAGGATGTACAGTTACGAAGAAGGTTTTTATCCTTCATCCTTACAAGCAAGAGTTCCTTTCTGGCTTGCCAGCTGCAGAGCTGTGCGCTTGAGGATAGAGAAATGAAATGTTATGTGAACCAGCAACTCTCAAAAAAATCCTTAATTCTGCAAGCCTCAGGTCTGTTGAGCAATGCTGTTCTGCTGGAGTAGAGGCCTGGAGTGTGTGAGGCTTTTTCAGGGGAGTTACAGTGAACTTTTCTACCTCAGTTTATCCCTCTGCAAAATGGAAGGGTAGGGTCTTTCTGTGCATTTTGAGTACTACTGATTATTATTACTTTCTTAGAGTAGGATTTAAAAATAAGAATTTCCAAACCACCTTACTTGTGATTTTGCATGGGCCAATAAGGATTGCAGATTATTTCTGAGATACTGGTTTTCTCTTGCTGGCTATGTATGAAAGCATGATTATTTTTTTTTTAGCCCACGCTAATGAATTTTTTCACTTTTTTTTTTCCTTTTTCTTTTGAACCAGGAGCTGAGGATTCTTTTCACGGAGGTCTGAAACTTCTTGGCAGGCTGGCACTTCTAACAGAGAAAGATCTTTGGACTGTTAATGGTCTTCCCAATGAAAATAATTCTTCTGACCACCTGCCATTGCTAGCAGAGTTCAGGCTTATTGAACGGTAATATCCAAAGGATTTTTTGTGTAGGTAAAGTTACTTTCACCTTCTCTCTTCATGTGATTGTTATTTTTTTAAAAAGGTTAATTCAAGCACTGCTGGGCCGGTTTAAATAAGTTTGCCTGCATGCTGATTTGTTAGTGTTGTGTAAAGTAGAGTTTTTAAAGAGATTTTTTTTTTAAAAAAAACAACGTTTAAATTACTTTATGAAGTCTTCAGGGCAAAAAAAAGATTTTACATTAGCTGCCTCTTTGATAATGGAAAACATCTGCGCCAGTCTCAATGGCGTTATTTTTCATGGAGATGCTGTAAATGGTTTTTATTGTAAATGACAGTAAAACAGATTATTCTCTGAGAACTGTGTCGTCCTTCAAGCTAAGGGGAGTGAGTTCATGTGCGTGTCACACTTCATAATGAGCTGTAAATAATCTTGTACTACAAAAGGTGCTCTGTGGACACTTTAATACTTCTGCAATGGAATTTCTTCAGTTCCCTAGAGTGGAGTCAGGGCAGAGGCTTCAAGGCTGGACTTCCAAAGGTGGAAGAAGACAGCTTTGCAGTAAGGCAGATGTTTAGGTTTTTAAAATGTACATTTTGCACTTCTAAAAATAACCCTAAGTCATTAAAAAAAAGACTACAATGATATTTTATTGAAGTTTCATGCTGTGCATAAACATACAAGGGATTAAAAAAAAAGTCATGCATGTTTTCTATACTATTTGACCACTTAGCAGTAAGGTAGAAGAACAGTCACTAGAACCACACTTTAAAACAAATGCCATCATAAGCAAATTCCAACAGACTACTTCAGCTGAACTTCAAAACAAGAACCAAAAGCAATTTGTCACACACCTCTACAGCATTAAAAAGTTTCAGTATAAGTTAGAGGTAATAACTCAAAAAGTGTGCCAGGCAATGGTAAAAACTATATATCAGTCACCATTACTCCAGCAGAAGTAAACCATGGTTTCGTAGAAAAAATACTTGCAACATATTAGATAACCTTGTGCTATAGGATACAGCTGATCAAGTCAGTTTCTCACGTCATTTTACCCATGAAAAATCTAAGAAATACATGGAAAAAAATTATTTAGGTCACAAGACACTGAGCAGCACAAAGTTTAAAACAAATTCTGCAGAATTTCTACTAAAAAGAGTATTTTTTCCCTCTTCGATTTCCCTCCTGAACCAAAAAAATTCCTATTATCAACACAGGAGTGAAAAAGTTTACAGCAAGAGGGATGGGAAAGGCCTCCCTGTAATTGATATGGTAAACTTGTATAAAGAAGTATAATACACTCGAAAAGCCTTCTTTTTACACCTTCTGAAATGTAACTACTGTTTGTAGAAGGTTGCTGGGTCTCGGTGTTCTCTTCCTGTCCAAGGTCAGTGAGATTCCTTACCTTCTCCTGGGATCATTGGTTTGCTGACTGGTGTCAGTGTCCTAGGAGCTTAAATCATTCCATTGGGGTAAGTATTATTGTCACGGTGTTACGATGTCCAGTCTTCACCGAGATCCCAAAAAAAGTAACTGTCCAGGAGGGGAGGTACACAAGGCCCATGGCAGTATCATCTATAAGCACAGCACAAAGGGTAGAGGCTGGAGTTGTACAATAATCCAGTTTCTATTTAGGCACCTAATGAAATATTTTCAGGAATGCAGCACTTGAACGCTTCCGGAGAACTTCACTAATGCAAAGGGTGGACCCCAAGGACAGTCTTACCACGTCAGTGGAGAATGCTGCCGTCCATCACAGGTCCTTAGCTGAGGTCTGAGAAGAAAAGGACTGAGTAGGGAGGAAGCAGAAAAGCTCGACTTTCAGCTATTGAAGTTATTGCTGAAATTGTTCCAATACAAGCTTCCTTATGCAGGTCTGACTAAGCTGTTGTTACTACAACACATCTAAGGAAAAACTCCCTACAGCAGCATGGCAGAAGGTCAACTTCAGCCTGCCATGTCTGATCTTAATATAAGATGTCAAGGCATCACCATCTGAGACTGCTCAGCCTTCCAAAGACAAGGTTCAGTCACACACAAACGTTGAAAGACAACCGTATAGACTTGGGGTAGGTAACGAGGCTGACATTTCTGCCATGATTTCAGGAACACACACAAGAAACAAACTGACTTGGAGGTGAACACTTGTCTCTACAAAACAGCAATCTCTACAGTTTGTGCTTCAGCAGTGTAGTCCAGAAAGACTAAAAGCTTGTGACAAAGTATAAAAAAAATTATGAAAAGTTTAAAAATTCGTTATTCATCAATTATCATCATTAAAAAAACCCAAAAACCTCGTATCCTGCCTAATAAGATGTCAGTGTTTAAGAACACATTTGCATATTACTATTACTTAACATCTCTCAGTAACATGCACAAAATAATAATACAGGTGGCAGTAAAACATCCAGTGCTGTTTTAATACTACCAGAAATGCTGGGAATCAGTACAAATCAGCTACAAAACAATAATACTGAGTTTTGCATATCTATTAAGTTTAGTGAGGTAATGTTGATACTTTAAAAACTCACGCCATTTCTGCACTGCTTGTTTTTATTGCTGAATTAAATATTAATACTGAATATGTTTGGTTTTTTATTATTTTCTTTTTTAAACTGAGCTGCACCCCAGCACATCTTAACACTAAGAATATGATTTCTTAGTTAGGCCAATCCTGCTATCCAGCACAATGCCCAAATTCAATTCATAACTGGAGAAGGAAGTCGTATTTGAAGAAACTCTCACACCACTGGAGTCACCTGCTACATGATGAAGGAAAGAAAAAAACCAAAACTCTTATATCCTGCTAAACATAATTTCAGGTTCTCTTTGCTGATGCCTTCTCTACGAATTCAAATAAAATAAATACTGCCACCAAAAAAAACCAGTCCCCCTCTTCTATTTTCTAGGTAAAACGTCTATTGTAAAGAGCCCACAAGTTAATAAATAGTCCCATTCCTTTTTCCTTCCAACGGAGTGCAGGTAAAGTGCAGCGGGAAGCCCCAGGGAAGCCCTCTGTCCGGCGTATGGCTTGCTTAGATGCGGAGCTGGTAGCCCACCTCGTTGAGCGTAGCCAGGTCTCCTTTCTTGTCCACCAGGGCAGGCCTGCGAGCAGAGGAGGAAGAGGGTGCTGCTCACCAGCAATCCCACAGGGCCGTGCAGGAGCCGAGAGAGCAGCAGCCAAATGGGGAACGATTTACTTCAGGATAGGAGTCAGTAGCTCTGATTTTCTCAGCATAAGCACGATCCTGCTAAAGCTACTCGGGTGGGTTGCCTCTGCAGCCGAGTGAAGAACCGGCAAAGAACAAGTATGTCCCACACTGAGGTCTGTGATCTGAGCCTGGGAAGGCCCCTCTCCCTCTGACTTGAGAGAGGGCCTCCATGAGAAGCTAAGACCGGACACGTTCCCACCCATGGTCTACCCCAACCTGCCTTTTCATGGCTAGGTCTGTGCAAAGGACTAAAGCCCACCAAACAGAAATAACAAGATGAACTTCCATCAGCCTCCAGGCATCTTCTATTCTGATCCAGGCCAGCCATTCGCTTGAGTAACGACACAGACAGGTATGCCCTTGGGTCATTGAAGTATATCAACAGCTCAACCAAATGAAACCTTGAGATCCCAGCGATCAGCCTCTATTTAGCAACAGAAAAGCTGCTGCAACAAAGTTGTCAAACCAAAACAATCCTAGTGATGTGTATAGTCTGTGAAAGTGTCTAATCTGAGAGTTTATTCCAGGCTCCTAGCTAATTTCACACGAAACCGTATGTTTGCTTTTCTAAAGACAGACATTGTTTAAAAACCACGTTTCTTCTGGTAGACCCTACAGCACCTCTGCCTCACTGCAAAAACGTGCCTGAAGCCCGAGGAGTACAACATGAAGCTGGAAATGGCTCCAGTGAGAGTCTGCACAACACAAGGCTGACGCTTGCCTCCTTGTTGGTGCTGCCAAAGCCACCCCAGGCAGGCAGCCTGGGGACAGGGACTAGTCCTGTCCTGCCTGGGGCACCCAGTCCAAGGAGCTGCAGCACTAAGATTCGGGGATCTACATCTTGTTTATACACACACACAGGCGTGTGGCAAGGCCTTGTAAATAGTTTTGAATTCTTTGCTACAGTAAGTGAATTTTGATTTTTTTTTTTTTTTTTAAGAGCAGAGCTGCTCACATCAGATCTCTGCTGAGAATTTGCACAGCATTTGAGAGCTGGGAACATTGCTAAGGACAACTAATGCTCTTCTGCCCAGTCACACACGGAATGCAACCTCTGTTTTTGCCACCATCCAAGCACCCTGGATGCACTGCATTAGTAACTCCATCATCCTCTTTGCGCTCTGCCTCGTGTTTCACTGTTTGTAAGTATTTCACAGAAGGGAAGGTGTCTTCACTGGTCTCTCTCACTTGCAGGAAGGGATCACACCTGAAAAACTCTGTGTATGGTAGTTTGGACTTTTTCTACTTTATTCCTTCAGAGTAGATGAAATTTGACTGGCCAGAAAACAAGCTACATCCCCCAGAGACTGCGCAGGCATCCAGCAAGAGATGCACTGTATGAAATTCACAGAGTGCCCTTCCTTACTCCCTCAAATTAGAGATCCTTTTACCTTCCCAACTTTTATCTCCTTCCCTTTAAGTCAGAATATGTTTTTGATTAAAGCACACCTGGATGGTTCTATTTTCTCTGGTTATCCAAGAGAGGTGGAGAGTCACTGCACTCTCACAGCAACATGCCCATTTCCACTCCATGGCCATTCTCTGGCTTGTGGCTACAAACAGACTGTCCTCCATAAGGTTTCTCTTCAGGGTTTTAAGAAAAGGCACCGCAGCCCTTACTCACCTTGGCTGGCAAGTGACCTGGTGTCAATCATCTCCTCTGAATGAGGGACCTCTGCTGTACTGGCCCATCAGATCACAGCTCCTCTCCAAAATGCTGTGACAATGAGGAGGTGAGTAAGCTGTGCAGAGCTCCTGGGTGCAGTGTTCATCAGTTGTCTGCATTGGATCTGCCTGATTTTATACATTTAATATAGTCTAATCCTAATATCATCCTGTCCCCTTGCACATCCTAATATAATGGACTAAAACCATTTTGTTTTCCACAGCTAAATTAGGCCAGAAGCACCCAAGGCCGGTGTTGCTATGACACTCACAGGGCATGCACGTGTTAAGCCTCAACATGAAATTAAAAGAAAATAGATCTGGTAAACTGACATTTAGGAGCAGATTGGAATGGAGCATTGTGTGGCAGCCTGAAGCAAACTCCTATCAACTCTCCCAAACCCTCCCACCTCCAAGGATTTTTGTTAAGGATGAAGGACTGTGTTGCCTGTTCTAGCACAGTGGCTTCCAATTTACTGCACCCTCCTGCTTTGGGACTTCAGCGGATGGACAAGTGGACACAGTAAAGCTTCAGACTTACCAGACAAATTCACACCACCCTATACCTTATTTATTCATCCTATCTATTGGCCACCTTTAGCAGGACCACATCAGCTGTGGGCTAAGAACACATGGACTAAGTGTATTATAGAGCTCACTAGATGAGCTGCCATTTGACTACACACCATCCCCTAGACAAGCCTGTACTGCTTATTGCAGTGCCACCCGTGTCCTGCAACACACCATCTGCCTTGTAGCTCTATTTCCAGGCTAAAATGCCTACTGTGGGCTTGCTAGCAGCCACAACCAACCACTAGTTTACCTAATAAACTAGTAAGGAGACCAGGATGAGAAATTAAAGGGTTGAGGCTATAAAATCTACTTCTGTCCTTAAGCACTGCTTCAGCCTTTGTCCTTCAGAAACAAGCCAGCAAAGACATTTCAGTTCGCCATTCCAGTTCATGGATTTTTCACTGGGAGATTTCTCCCAGCAGGCCTGGATAATTTTATTGTTGACAAAAACCAGGCTGTAATAACAGCTTGTCATCAGCAGGTGAAGCCTCTCAAGCGAATGTGTTATTCAGCCCCTGCCAGCTCACACTAGAGCAAAACACTGCTCTCCCCTCTCCCCCTCCCCTGTGAGCTTGAGAAAGCTGTAATTACAGCCTGTAAGAGATCCACAAAGAAACAAAACACAGTGTTGATAAGCACAACCATTCTTTAGCTAAGATTTCAGCCTAAAGCCTAGTTTTTCCTCTCCTGTGTGTAACACAAAGGCCTCTCACTGCAACCAGGTTCTCAGAGACCCATCAACGTGCGGAAGGACATTCCCAATTTCCCCTCTGGAATTTCTCACCCTGCATCACCCACTGTACACGCTGGTCTGGGTCATTCAGCTCATCCCTGATGAGGGGATGCCATTCCCCCCTCAGATCGTGGAGACCTGCCGTTGCAGAAACCAGCATATCTCATTTTTTGGAAACAAAAGGGATCTCTGCACTGCACTACAGCAGCACACCACTCTGCAGCATCACTCTCACCGAGGCAAAAGGCACAGTCAGCCTTCGAGCCACCAGCACCACTGCACAGAAGCATCATTTTAACACCAGGAACCCAGTTGTTCCCTGTGGCACCACTTTTCTAACAGCAAGCAGCCTCTTGGGTCTGCTCAAGGGCCATGGACCTGCCCAAAGCTCCTTCACTCCCCTTCTTCTTCCAAGAACACCAGCCAGGCTTGTAAGGGGGCTGTGCAGGACCCACAGCCATACAGCACATGCTCACAAGAGCTCTCACACTTCAACACCTTCCACCAAAGCAAAAATGAAGACCTTATGAGTGGAGTTTGCTCTCAGTCTCCTGCTCCCCCCATCATGCTATAGCTGGGTCCTGGATCTTGTATCACGGTGACCCAGGGTTTACTTTAGAATAACATATAACGTGCTCTAGACACAGAGCAACACAGCAGAACCACCGAGCAGGTAATGGGTGCTGAAGCCACCACAAGGCCAGCAGTACTTCACTTGTCTTTCTGTCCTGGAAGAGCTAGGCTGCCCAAGAGGAACCACCACGGCAGAGCAGCCACGTGAGCAGCTCTCTCAGGAAACTAGCCCAACTGGCAAGCCACCAAGCCCAGCAAGACTCACTCATCTCTCCAGATGCACATGATCCACTCTAGCAACTGCAGAAGCACCGTCAGAAATCCAAAGATGAAACCATCCCTCAGAGCAAATCTAGGAGGTGGAGAAGCCTGGAGTAGCCAAGCCCATTACAACTATAATTATCCATGCACTAAACAAGGAGAGCTCTCAGAGATGAAGGCCAAAGTACAGCATTGTGGGCTGAGCACAAATTCACACGGAAAAATAAAAGCCTGCTGTGAAATCATCTGCTGCTAAAGTATCTTGAAGTTATCTTTAGAAGGTTAGCCTAATGTCTTTGTTAGCTGTTTTAAAATAAATAAATAAGTGCTGAGACAGTAGTCTGGGAGCCTATTTAAAAAGCGATGATCATAATTATGTGACTAATCTGGGTTACGTATAGGCTTTCACAGATGTCAGCTTCCTGGCACGAAGCAGTACAGCTAAAGCTCAACTCTTCCACATCCAAGGTATGGGAGTCGGAATTGCCAGTGCCTGTAAAAGGCCTGTGAGCTGGAAGCTGAGTTTTATCCATGTAGAGGTATTACAAGCAGTTAGTACATCCTTCCCCACACAGTTAAAGAAAAATTATTAGCTACGACGCACAAGGAAAGTGCTCTGGGCTATTTTAAGCCCATTAAAATCAAAGAATAAAATGCAAGTGATGTTTCTGCTTTGGCAAGAAGAGAGAAGTTTTACTTTGTCACCATCCCTGAGAGTTGGACACTCCTCAGCAAAAACCACTCCATCTGAGCAGTTCTGTACAAAGGCTCATCACAGAGAATCCAAATTCTGAGTCACCATGGTAGCAGGGCAACCCACCACCCCTACCAGATACGCTCTCCTCTTGTTTAATACTTATATCTGAACACCCTTAAATGTGATCAAACTCCTTGCCCTCCTGCACAGGTCCCCTGCACACCACTAGGTTCATTTCTCCAGAAAGTATAAAGACTGAAAAAAGAAGACGGTGTTGGATGACTGTGAAAGTGGAATTTAACCAAGCAAAAGCCATCGGGGCCTCCAAGGACAGCACATGGAGGGGCCATCAGGCAGCAGCAAGCACAGCAATGCCAGGACACCAAAGTACCAGCAGCTTCTGGAGCCTCTAAGGCAACCAAGATACCTGGTGCAGTTTTCTTACATATGCCAGTGCATGCATGTAAGTTTTGTACAGCAAAATAACACATCATCACCCTCAACTTCTGGCCCACCAGCGACGGCAGCAGGAATACTCACGATTTGTCTCTTCTGCAGGCCCGTCTCTGAGGGCTGGCTTGCCTTCGGCGAGGGGACAACGACTTACCCCGTGATCTCTCTTTCATTGGAGAATGGGCACTTGAGGGTTTCAGAATCTGCAAGAGATGGGGGAGGGAAGGAAAAGGCATTCAATAAAGGCAATGATTCACTGGAAATAAAAAAATAAAAATAAAGGGCCTCATAGAGTAGCAGGGATGGCACACAAAGAGCCTTCAGTCCCTTGGGCCTTATTCAAACCCTGCCCAGGTTGAGAGGAACCCCAAGCTGTTACCACGTGATAACTCTTCAGGGGCCCCCTGCAAAAGTTAGTGCCACCAATTCAGTTCCCAGCCAAATACTGCAAAAGAGATTCTTATCCCAAGGTTTCTTCAGAGCTGGCAACAGCAAGATATAAGAAAACCAGCTTTCAGCCTCAGCTGAAGGAAACTCACATAGCCTAATCACTTTCTTCTCCCTTCCTCTCTGCAAACAGAGGTGATCACCTCTCAGGCTGGCAGCTGAACTCCGTGGGACAGCAGGACTTTTCAGCAAATCTCCTGCCCATACACACACTTGCCCTTGCATCCCTCCAAAGTTCATCAGCACAACACTCGTACTATAGGCTGTTTTAAAGACCTCATCCTCCAAAGTCAGCCCCCCGACAACAGGAGCCCTCTGAATCAAGCGGCTCATATTCTGAATTAACTAGAGGGAAGAGTCAGATGCGGGGCCTTCAGCCTTCAAGGGTTCAGGGCTGTGGTCCTGGCCTTGAGGCACTTACAAGGACTAGACCCAATGTTACAGTTCACACATAGAGCTGGTCCCTGTATTAAAAGCAAGTACTACGTTCAGCAAGTCAACTACACATACAGACTTCTTCAACTACAGCCTGTTTGCTCTCTAGATGGTATTAAAAGTGCATGAATAGAGAAGATGGGGAGGGAGGGAAAAAGCTTCATTACATCTGTAATCGAGCACATGTGTTTAAGGTGACAGTATGGTACAAGTTGGCCTTCAAAACTCCTTGGCAAGGCAGGGCAGGTGGCAGGAAGACATCGGGGCTACAGTGCCACTGGTGACACTTGCCTTAAGGGCTGGGCAAGTACCTGAGTGAAAGAGGCACGTGGCTGCTACGTAGGAGCCATTCCTCAGCAGGGCAGGGGACGGGAACCCAGAATAACTTGGACCCAATGCTGCATGCCTCTCCACAAGAGCCAGCCCCGTAATTAGCAACACACCTGCTCTGCTCCCGCTGCCAGCCGCGGGCTGGAAAGGCACCAAATCCCCTTCCACAGTGACCACAACCAGCTCGTCACACACGCCAGCCCTAGAGGCACGGTCAGGGACACCCCTCATCCACAAGGGCAGCCAAACCCTCCAGCCTCTGGGCAGCCTGCCCTGTCTCCCCATCGTTTCCCTCCAGGCTCTTCAGTCCAACCAGCCAGTGAGGCAGCATCAGCCTGTCAGGGATTTGCTTTCCTTGCCTTTCCCATGCAGCCAATTTAGTGATTTAGCTGAGGCTGGTGGGCATCAGGTGGGGCAGGGTAAGCCCAGCAGCATGCCGTGCAAGGAGAAGCAAGCACTGATGTCCCATGACACCCCTTGCAGCTCAGGTGCAAAGAGCAGAGATCTCTACCTGTGCCCAGGCCACCCTCCCCATCAGCCCCAGGCACACTGGTTCTTCCCAGCCACCTTCCTCCAGAGTCAGTGAGAAAAGTAAACTGGCTAATAGCTCCTTGACGACCAGGCACAAGCACGGGTTCAAGTGTTTTCCAGGCTGAAGGGGAAACCCTTGAACTAAAAAACAGCTACAAGGGCTTGAACTCACACCAAACTCTATGGGAAAACTACCCAGACGGATGTTATTATGCCCCCTGCCACCTTAGACCACCTTAACCTCAGGCTGGGGTCAATCCACTGACATGGAACAAGACCAACCTCTGCAGTTTGGGACCAGGCTCACCCACCTCCAGGTCTACTGCCCAGGTGCTCAGACCTACCTTCATCCTCATATCCCGGGCAAACTTCTCCAGCTCCTTCCTGACTTCTGTGCGCATCATTTTGGATACGTTGAGGACCAGCTGTTTCCACTCGATGGGCTGAAAGCTGTGCGGCTCATGCGGGACATATAATCCAATTTTTACTTTTTTGACTGAATGCAAGTACTTTTTATAGGAGTCTTCAAATTCAAAGATGAGGTCGCTCAGAGTTCGGTAAGTGAGAGGTTTGTCCATCAGATCTGAACGTCTGCTCATGCCCAGTGAGCCATACCGGCCATTGCAGTAAATCCCGAGCACCACATGATGAAAATAGTTCCCTGAGAAGTGGGTTTTAAAGCTGATGGGGAATCGTTCCACAGAGGGCTGCCCATTTGTTAAGTATCTGGTGTGCACTGTGTCAAGGCAACAACAGCACTGGGAAGGGAGCGTGCACAATTACACCTCTAAGACATCTTTAGCAGTTTTTTTTTTTTAGCTGTTGGTACAAGTGCTTTCTTGCAGACACAAATTTATTCTCACTGTGCCCCAGAAACAGTCAATGCTGCCTAAGCCCATTTCACTGCTCAGAGAGTAAGATAAAATGGTTCAGACACAGAAGGGCCTGACTCTTAACCATGCTCAGGGAGGAAGAAAAAAAAACACAACAACGTTTGGGTCAGCACACCAGAAGAGAAACCACCCTCCCCAGATCTGTGGGAACTCCCCCGTTCGATACTAATATCAAATTCTCATGTTGGAGCTTGGTAAGACTCAGGTTACTGATCTTCATTTTCCCACATCTTCAAACAGCATAAAATAATGTGAACTTATACCTGTCTGGGGTGACAGTCTGCCTTTCCATCTGTAAACTGGCCCTTGGCACGGCCACTCCTCATACAAGACTCTTTTCGCATGTTACCCTTATAATGCATTGCTGTGAAGTAAAGCTCCCAGGCGGATAATTAATTAGTAAAGCAGAGAGACATGGTCAGGAGCAAATGCTTTTAAAAGGCAAAACGTATCCCCTGAATCGCTGTCTGGCCGTTTCTAATGCACCACGTGCAGAGGCCGGGGCCAAGCTCCGTAACAGCGTAGTAGGTGACCTCAGAGGAGAACTAGGCCTGGGTCTCGGGTCACCTCCTCGGGAGGCTGCCAGCCTGTGCCAGGGAGGCTGAGATCCCCTCACGCAAGCGGGTCTGCGTCAGCACCTACGTTGCAGGCGGCTCCCTGCTGCTAATCCCCGGACAGCTGAAACCCCCCCTGGCTCCACGTGCTGACACCCGGCCCCACGGACAGCAGGTGCCTGTCCCCTCTGCCGCCGAGACCACCCCCCACGCCTGGGGAAGGCAGGAGGGATGACCAGAAAAGGCTGCAGCGAGACACACCAGCCTGGGGTAACTCCATCCAGAGGCACCTGCTGTAATCCCAAGAGCCATCCCCGGATGCAGACGTGGTCAAGACACATCAGTCCAAGCAACGCCACTGGCCCGAGGGGGAGCCCTGCCAGCATTGCATCAGGGCAGCCTGAAGAATGGAGGAGTGGGGTCAGTCCCTGCTGGAGCTGAGGGAACTGGCACAGATTGGGGTCCTGCTCTGGGGATCTTCAGCATCCCTGCTTCACCCAACCCATGCTCCAAAAAGAAGGGCCTTAACAGCGGTGAAACAAGAGCCACTGCACAACCCAGATGCCCTGAGATATTACTGCATCCGGCCTTCCTCCCGTCTGCACAGCACGGCTGGGAAACTGAGAACACAAAAAGCCTTTGTACTTGTACCAACTCCATAAAACACAATTTGGACTCAGTTTTGCCCAGCCCGGCCTGACACCTCACCACCAGTGCAACTCTCTGGGATGCTGAATCCCCGCACAGACCCCACATTTCACCTCTTCTCTCTACAGAGATGCAGGAAAAGCATCCAGCAGTTCTCATCCGTCTCTAAAGCATTTTCTCACAGGGATATTTCACCCACCTGACACTTGTTGAATTTCATAGTCCAACTTGTACCTTCCAGGTGAACACGGGAACCCGATAGTAAGACATTCATAAACTGCCCAGAAACTGAGGTCAAGAGTAATGAATTAAACCTCCGTACCAAAAAAAAGTAAGAAAAACACATCGGCAAAAATCTTTGAGAACAGCCACAGGGAAGCTCTTTGGTTCAACGTCAAACATATTTAATTGCATTCAGTGGTAGATGTCATCAGCTTTAGCAGTCTGGAGAAAATGCATTAGAAGGTAAAGGAACAACCAACACCAGGGGCTCAGCTCCTGCTGCACACCAGGATCTGCACGATGGACAAACGTGCAGAGCAGAGCACAGACCTCCCCACCACACACACAGCCCCTCACCCAGCCAAGGCCACGTGTGCCCACCTCTGCCACAGCCCCTCACCCAGCCAAGGCCACGTGTGCCCACCTCTGCCCATCTGCTGCCCCCCGACACCAAACACGAGCACCCTGCAGCAACTCAGGGTCAAAGCTCACCCCGATACCAACTACGCTGGCACGGAACAGACATAGCTCTGCTGCCTTCGGTGGTCTTGCTGGGTCACTGTTGCATTAGGACTAGCTCCTGCAAGAAAAACCCCATACCATTGGTAGAATTAAAGATTATAAATACACTGCAAGGTCAGAATGGGGCCCAGCACCTTTATATCAACTGGAAAACTCAGCCCACAGTCATCTCATTCAAAAGGTCACCTTGCTCCGGGCCTTAAAAGGAGCATCCTGTGCACATCAAAGTCATGTTACAATAATTTGTGTCCTACAGCCAGATTCTTGCAGAAGCCTATTGTATTTATTATTCTGTGTAACTGAAAAAGCAGTATCTTTTATTAACACCTATGAAGCTTTCAAACTTCACCACTATTTTTCCCCCCTCATTATGAAAGGGTTTTCTCTCTGCTCCCCGAGTGCCTTTTCTATTAAGTCCACACAAAGCTTTGGTGGCCACCTGCCACCCATACACATTTCTGCCACAAGGTCTCAGAGAAGTTGCAATTGAATCTCATTAAATACCGGGTAGGAGTAAAAGAATCTTTTGAGGATGGAAATTACCCACCATCAAATAACCCAGCAACAACTGCTGCGGAAATTAACCTTTAGGTACATGTTGCTTCTGCTGAGTGACTAGTTAATGAGAGTCCCCACCCGAGATGAAATACACAGCAAACGGGCTGGAAAGGCACGTCAGATCTTCCCCTCTGTCCATGCATCATTATTATTTCTTTTCCTTTCTGCTCTACCCAAGGAGAGCTGTATTGTGGCAAACAAAAGGCAATGACACAGCAATGCCACAGCTGTAATCACACTTTTGAGCTGGGAATGTAACTGCAGGATGGAGAGTCAGGGAGTAAATTACGTGCCACAATACAGAAGCAGTGCAGAGCAGGAGGGCAAAGCAGCTGTAACGAAAGCTCAGTGGCCTCCTAATCCCAGGTCTTCATGTAATTCAAAGCAGCAGAAAAACAGCACTGAGAGATGCTGATCTCCTTGGAGATCACACAAGAGGGACATGAATCTTTTGGCTGGCCACCTCTTACCCCAATATCCCTTCTCTTCCTCCACAGCTGGGAAATACACAAGGGCAATACCTAGAGCTCCACCAGCGTCTCACGGGAATGGGTTAGTACAGCATGCCTCCATCCACCAGAGATTCCCAAAAGCTGCCCACCCTGACTCTCAGCTCTTCTGCAGCCTCATAATAGCCCTTCAACAGCATTTTCTTCCACCCCACAGAGACACTAGTGCCTGCCAGCCAGGGATACATGCATTAGGCAACTGATGAATTTTGCTCTTGTATGCCAGGAGGCTGATCTTGAAAGAGTCAGGTTTGGGTGAAAGCAGCGAGGGAAGAATCGGCCGCGAAGCATGCAACATGTTTTGGGGGTGACAGACTATTGGGGTAAACCAGTATGGCTCTATGAACACATAGGCTTTGTTGAGCTCACCAAGACTGCAAGCAGCCTGTAGAGAGGGCCAGACTTCCCATGCCAGCATGCAGCTCCTACAGATCTGCAAGTGGACACGAGCATCCTCTGAGCTGCAGGTTGCTGTGTTTCCTGTAGTCCCATTGCCTTCACCACCCAGGCTCACGCATAACCTAGGTTCGATACTTGGGAGACATTCAGATCCCAGACTCAAATACAAGCAAGACTTGGGACACAAAACCTGTGCTCTGGCTGCCACCTGGACCTTCCTGGGCAGTGAAGCAAACGAGGAGCAGCATCCTTAGTTCAAAAGAAAAAGGAGAGAATTAGTTAAGGTGTCAGCTGAGTCAATGCCTTGGTTTTAAAGTTTGGAGCAGAAAGCATCTGGATGGGTTTTCTTTAAATGCACACACTCACACAATGACTCACACCCTTCTACGGTTTGGTGTTCTTTTGGTTTTTTTGAGGTTTTTTTCTCCCTACCTCCTGGTGAATTCTAATATCAATGAAGTCCCAGCACCTTCCCCCCTGTACAGATCATTCCCTACACAGGTGCTCCCACTGCAGGGCACAGAGCAGTTCCCAGCCAGAAGAGACACTTGAAGCCCTCCACCTTCTTATTTGCCAGCAACAAGTTTTAGAAAAAATGTTCTGTCTTACCTTTTTTTTTTTTTCCTTTCTTTTCGTGTTATTAATGATTAACTGGAGCAGGTCTTTCCATGTGCCAGCACGGTGGCCCTGGTCTTCAAATATTTCTGGAAATAGGTGTTAGCAGCTGATAGCACCCATCAGACAGCACCTGGCTCCCCATGGCTAGTTTAGCTCAGGTTACTTGCCACAAGCAGTGTTAACCACCCCTGCTACAAACTGCAGCCAATTGAACAGGAGGCAAGGGGACATGCTGCAAGGACCTCAACCCACCTGCATCTAAACCATCTTCAATAGCAATATAGCTGGAGGGGAAAAACATGGTGGCTTTGCCAAGCTGATAGTGAACTAGCACTAGCAGCAGGTGAGGAAACAAGTGCCATCCCTGCACCGTGCCCCCTCCCTGCAGCACTGACAACAGGGACCCAGAGCCACAGAAACCTCCAGGGCCAGGGGACCTGGAGAGATTCTCCTCCTCAGAGCCCCAAAGGAAAAAAGCCCACACATAAGTCAGTGCAGCATGGCCCTGGAGGGCCCACAGCAGTTCAAAACAAACCAAGACAGTCTCAAGCTTCAAAGTTTAAAGTGCCATCATCAATTGTTTGATCAATGCTGATGCCCAAGCACATCCCAGCACCCAGCTGTCCCAGTACCCAGTCGCAAGCGCTTCTCCAGCTTCTGGAGGACCCAGCATCACATCTGACACCTTCTGGTGTCTACACTACAAGTCCCACTCTGCCTTGCAAACCAAAGACACGGATGAACCCAATATTGAGCAAATGAGTGCCCATTGCACTGCTTGTGCTACTCAATTTGTTATTTATTAGTTTGAAATTCTCCCTTATTTACCTTGGATGAGATGACATTGCAATGCTTCATGTCTTAGAGCCCAGCAAAGGTGTGGTGTGCTGAAGTCTGGCGGAGATGAGCACAGAAAGAGACTGGGTGACTGGTCCCGTCCTCTCCTGCTGCTTGCAAGGGAAGCATGAGCAAGTGCCCCGAGTCACCACAGCAAGTTTTGCCATGGGGCACAAGCAAGCTGGAGGGCAGGAGAGCAGGCTGAGAGGAGGGAGGAGGCAGCTTTATTTACACCAGCAATGTTGAAGCTGCTAACTCATAGTGAGGAGGCAGAACAGGAGTAAAAACCATCATATGAGGCTTCAGCAAAAACAGAAGCATAAGCAACCACTCACAATGTCAGAGGGCTCCAACCACCAGCTGTAAACACCTGAATAAGTTTCCTACCACAGCCTGGAGTCCTGGAATTTCCCACAGGCTCCAGGAGTGCTGAGATCTCAGGTTTGGGATGACTTACCATGAGGCAGAGTGCTACGAGCCCACATGTGAATGTTGTCTGCACAGGGAGCCCATGTTCCTGTTGGCAGCTCCAGTGCCCACAGAAGGAACAGCTCGAGCATCTGGCTCAGCCTCCTAAAGTAGGACTGGTTGGCCAGCATCACTTGTTTTGAGGTGCCTGTACTCCAGTACCCAGCTGCTTAGGCTGATTAGCTTAAGATTGGTAACAAAGCTCTCTCCCAGCTCTGTCCAGCTACCAGAAAGGCTGTAGATACTCAGCAGGACCCTCCTTGCCCTTATTTCAGTTAACAAGTAGGTTGAGCTGCGGAAAAGCATGCTGAAAATAAAGAGGTGCATTGTGGTGACATTAGTATCCTGCAATGACTGCAACAAACCCTCCCCTTCACTGAAAACATTTGCTCCCAGCCCAGGGATGTACCTGCTAGGCAGGGGGAGCAGGATGGGCCCAGGTCTCCAGCCATGATAAACACCATCCCCTGATTAAACGCACAGAAGGCATAGTACAGAACCTATTAAATCATGTCTCCCTCCTGAAGCATTTCTGCTCTCCTCTTCCTCATTTAATGACATTATTGGAGGGGGGGAGGTCTAATAAGGTCTAATACACTGCATGGGTCTGATCGTTACCTCACATGAACTGGGAAAGGCACACTGAAGGCAATGGGAGTGAGTTATGTTCACCCGATACAGACAGTCATGCTCTGCGAGACTCCCTGAGGATGGATGCATCGCGCCGCTTCCCTCTCCCCCTCTGATATTTTGCTATCCCCATTTTAATACAGTGAATACAGCACAGCTAAAATTCCCTTGGCACTTTTTGGTTTACTATTTCCTTTCCCGAGCAGAAGTCATTTCAATCCTTGCTCAGAAAGAACGGGCTGAACACACCATTACTCAGCTGATTTACAACTGAACTGAGCAATGCCCCCAGGAAGACAGGAGGAGGAATGGCTCTGGTTAGGCACTGAGGAGCAGAACACAGGAAGCCTGTTCAGACAGCTACACAGAGAAGATCTGTGCAGATTACTGCAAAATAACGTTGGAATATCTGTATGGTCTTTCGGTCACCTCCCAGCAGCTGCTCCCTTGCTGCACACAGACAGGGGAGCTCAGCATTTTAACTCATTGCTCTATAAAAGCGCCTCAAGACCTAGCACAAAGGCAATTATGTAAAATTTGATTCAGCACCAAGAGGGATTACAGAAGCATTTTATAAGAAGTTGCATGGCAAAAGGCAATTGCACGAGGCAGCAAGCAGCTCAATTAAAATGACATCTTGCTAAGCTGCTCTGTGCGAGTCGGCCTTTGAATGAAGGCTCACGCCAAGGGTCTGCTGTCTGCTCTTTTCAGTATCCAAGCAACATGGCAAAGCCTGCCAGCACACAAATTACAAGCAGCACCTTATTTCCAGAGACAGAAAAGGGAACCAGAGGTTAACACACACACACGCAGGGATGCTCAGGCTCAGGGATATGTGAAGACATTGGTTTGACACTCAGGAGAGGGTAAGCACGTCTCTTATCTGTTCTCTGCCCGACCTTGGAAAGCAAACCACAGCTGCTGGCCTCACCGTGTCAGCAAATGGATGGCAATGCTGAAGACTGACATCTCACAGATGAGAAAAATCAGCAAACATCCCCACGTGCTGTTACAAAGATGCCTCCCAAAAACCCACATGGTGCACATGCAGCACGGTTCTGCACAGGTCCCTCTGGATGGCAAAGAAATCCCAGATAACACCAAACAGCATAAACCATAGCTTTCAGCTATTTTGCTTCTCCCACCATGCCAATAAAAAAAAAAAAAATTTAAAAATATCTGAACAAAAGTCAGGTTTGAGGCAAGCAGATAAAATCTTTGTGCCAAATGAAAATAAAACAGTCAAAACTTTGTACCAGCAAGAACCCTTTTAAGTTACCATGACCATCTGTATGCCAACAATCACGCTCTGCTCATGTGGTATGTGGAGAAATTGGTTCAGTGCTAGAAATACATTAGAAGCCACACTGACACAAGTATTGCAGAGCAGCATCAACTTCACCTGGGGGTTATTTCCCCCGTCCCTCTGGTCCCTAAATAGTTTGGGATACAACCCTGACACAAGGGCAAGCACAACAGATCCACTGACACGACTTCTGTTTCTCGGAGAGCACCAGTTTGAGTCTTGTTGACGCCAAGCCCCCAAAACTCCCATCCTTCCAGCTGCAACAGACCCTGCCTGCACTTGTAGGGGAAGCCCTGTCAGAAAGGTCACAAAGACCTTTCAGACTCAGACCTGACACCTCATCCCTGGCACAGGGGGAGCCGTGAGCAGCACCCGGTGCACACCACAGACCTCTTAGCACAGCGGGGGCCGCATCCAGCATCAAGACTCACACACCACA